>CM053595.1:66940271-66961304 GCA_028646575.1 Pseudocheirus occidentalis
CCCCCCCCCCCCCCCCCCCCCGCCACAATCCCTCCTTGGAATAATGGCTGGTGTTTTTTTTTCTTTTTAATACCAGTGTGAAATAAATTGAAAAATTACCCGTAAAATGCAGGTTTTCAGCGGCTGGCTTGAAACTTCTTTCCATAAACAAACAAGTTTAAAGAAATGCCTTAATATGCTTTCATCCCCCAGTCATTCACATCCCTGTGTGGGCGGAGAGGGAAGGAATAGGCTTGGAGGGCATTTCTTTTTTGGGAGGGGAGTGGGGGGAAAAAATTAGAGACGCCTGGAGCAGGAGCAGACTCCTGTAGGTCAGTGAGTGCATCCCTCTGTCTTTGACCAACCAGACCTCTCTGGTCTTCAGAGTTCTCCCACAGGTTAAGGCCATAGGGTCAGAGAGGACTATTAAGACTGGAAGAGACTGTGGTGAGCATAAGGGCTTCTTAAACTGGAATCCATGGACTTGTAAGCGGTCTATGGATGGACTTCAATGAATCCATGAACTTGGATGGGTAACAAAATATATATATATATATATTTTTTTTTTTTCATGAACTTCCAACTGTAATTAGCATTCCCTTCAATCATTTAAAAACATTGCTCTGGGAAAGGGTCTATAGATTCCACCAAATTGTCAAAAGTGTCCATGAATTTAGAAAAGGTTAAGAGCCCTAGATCTACATCATCTCAGTCATTTTATGCAAGAGGAAACTGAGGCTTGAGGACTGGCCCAACATCACAATGCGTGTTTCCATAAAGCAGCCAGAAGAGAGCAAAAGAAAGGAAGGTAGGAAGTAGCCCAGCACTGTAACAAGAGACATTTGGGCTTACTATTTGGAAGAATTTCCCAAGGGTGAGGGTTCTAATCATAAAAAATTGTAGAGAAATCTCTCATAGGCAATATTCTTTCTGCCATGCAAGTACTCTAGTGCCCAGAGGCAGTGGTATGGACCCGATGATCTCTTCCGGCCTCTTCTTATGTCAAAATGCTACAATTCTCTAATATAAGAGGCTCCTAGTAGGCATCCTTTTTCTGCGTTCTTAGACTGATCTAATCATTATTTCTTGTTCCTGCATGGAGCCCCAACCCTAGGCTTAGACTAGACGCAGACCCTAATCCCAGAATGACCTTGACAATAACCAAAAGTTGATCTCTTATACCAGGGTTCCATCCTTGAAGCTGCTTTTAACATGCTATATGAGAGAGATTCAGTTTTAGAATCTCCCTGGGTCTCAGTACATCTATCTATTAAGCGGATAGGAAGGAAATGAATCACTGTGTTAAGGCTGCTTAAATATTTGGAGCCTCTGGGAGCAGAAGGATTGGTACACAAGTATGAAAATGGGGACCCCAGGCCAACATCCTGTGAAACTGAGGTATGTTTGGAGCCAGGATATGTCAATGGGCCTGGTGTTGGCTGCCCAAGTCCCTTGCTTATGCCAGGCCTCTGAGGGCCTCAAACTGTGGAAGGATGCTTTCCAACTCTGATGACCAAGTCCGGCCATTTCTGCATTTACGTTTAGAGTTCTGATTTTTCTTTTTCTTGCTTTCTTTCCTTTTCTTTGTGGTCAGCATTATAACACTCTTTCAAACAAAGGAAAAATTTAAAAACAACAGTGAAAATATTTCCAAAATATGTTCATAATCAAGCCAATCCCTCAGTAATTGACCAGGGGAAGGGCTGGAAAGATGAATGGCACAGACTGAGGCTAGGGGATTGAAAATTCCCCAAAGGGCTGGAAGGCCAACCTCATCATCACCTCATGGCTGACAGAAAGGCTGTGTGTGTGTGTGTGTGTGTGTGTGTGTGTGTGTGTATGAGACTTAGAAGAAGACCTTGGAGGGGAGTGAAACTGAATGCCATACAACTGGAAGGGCACTGGGCAGAGAGTGAGGATCCCTTCTTGTCTTAGCTCTCCCATAATTCAACCTTGTAATCTTGAGCAAATTCTTTTCTCTTGTTGGACCTTAGTTTCCTCACCTGCAAAATTAGGAAGTTGTATTATTTCAATCAAACATTTGTCAAGCACCTAAGTTGGAGCAGGCAGTGTCCTAAGCACAAAGGATACAGATACAACCGATGAAACAATCTCTACTCACAAAGAGCTTACATTCAAAGGGGAGAGACAACAAAGACAGGCATGAGTTATACATAAAGAAAATTATATAAAGTAGTTTGAGAGGGAGCGAACTCTGAGATCTCTTCCACATTTGACCTTCTGTCTAAGGTTCTTTTCACCTTTGACATTTTGTATTCTAACATCTCTTCCAGCTCAGGAACTCTATTATATTCTAGGATCTGTGGTTCCTTCCAGGGTTAACATGCTGTGTTCTATATTGTAATGTTTCTTCTAGTTCTAAAATTCTGTCATCTGTGTTCTAAAGTCCCTTCTAGCTCTGAAATTCTATATTCTAAGGCAGGGTGATACAGAGGCAAGAAGATGATTCTGGAGTCAGAGGACTTGGGTTTGAATCTCTTCTCTGAAGCTTACATATGTGACCTTGAAAAAGTCACTTAATCTCCATGGGCCTGTGTCCTTATCTATAAAATGAATGGTTAGAAATGGATAATCGCCTTTGTCCTTGCAACTCTAGGTCTATGACAGGGGTGGGGAACCTGTGACCCTCTAGGTCCTCAAGTGCAGCCTTTTGATTGAATCCAAACTTCACAGAACAAACCCCTTTAATACTCAGTTAAAAGGCTGCATCCAAGAATCTAGAAGGCTACATGTGGCCTCTAGTTCACAGGTTCCCCACCCCTGGATTCCATGATCTTTTCCAGCTCTGATAATCTACAATTTTGTGATAACAAAGGAATAGACACTTCCTTCACATCTTCTCTGGAGGCTCTATTCTCTCATCATCAGTGATTTCAACATTCTCATTGATGACCCCCTGAGCTCTTGACTTCTCAGTTCCTCTCTCTCATATTTCTCTGGTACTTCAAGGCTTACAAAAGTAAGCCTCTTCACAGTAATCCTGTCAGGTGGGTAATACAAGCATCATTCCTATTTTCTAGATGAATAAACTAAAGCCTTAAGTGCCATGGCCAAGGTTATGCAGTAGGCAAGCATCTGAACCAGGACATAGTTCCTCAAAACTCCAAGACCAGGGCAATTTTAACTGCCTCATATTAGCTCCCTCTTATTCTGCTCCTAAGATCATGATAGGCTTGCATTTTATGAGCACACATCCCCTAAAAACCAAGAGAAAGGGCTCTTACCTCCTAATTTCTAAGATCTTTTATCTTCTTTTCCCTCCAGTCGCTAACATTGCTTTCTGCCCAGACCAGTGGCTTCCGTAACTTTAATTGGAAGTGACATCCCAGGCCCAGAGATCAGGCCCAATGTATACGATGCATACATCTGTATATGCCATCCAGAGAATGTCCACACATTGTGTTTGATCTCCACAGGGACTCCCACTGACACATTTCTCTGTTCTGCTTGAAATAGTTGCCATATGCACAGTGGCCTTATCCCCTAGACTGGGGTGTTGACAAGCTCTCTCCTCCCTCCTCATGATTTAGGGGCCAAAATACGTCCCTTAAGGTCTGCATTTCTCTGTTATCTTTTGGACATAGAGTTATAAACCACCAGGGGAGAGACAAGAGACCAGTAGAGAGATATGCATTTTATAGGAGAAGAAATGAAGGGACATAAAGTAAAAGATCTTGATCTCTCTCTCTCCCCCCTCTCTGTGTCTCCCTCTTTGTCTCTCTATCTCTCTCTTTCTCCCCCCCACCTTTGTTGTCTGTCTCTGCTTCTCTCTCTTCTCTCTCTCTCTTTCTCTCTCTCACTCTGTCTTCTCTCTTCTTTCTTTGTCTCTCTGTTTTTGTATATATATATATATATATACACACACACACACACACGTTATATTATACTCACATATGCATGCATATACAAGCATACATACATACCTACATATATGTATCTCACAGGAACTAACAGAGTTAAAATTGGCATCAGAGTCAAGCCTGATTCTACACCTATCCTCTGCTCCTAGTTTTGTCCCCTGGAGCAAAGCACAACAGGTTTAAATCTCCCAACAGCAGCCTGTCAAATACTTGAAGATAGAAATCAAGTTCTCATCCCATATCTTTCCTTCTCTAGGCAAAGCATGCCCAGGTCCTACACATACATGTATATTTGCTGCAGCAACTATTGGTAGGGTGGAGAGGTTCTCAATTGTGAGGTGACCAACAGTGAGAAGACCTATTTCCGACACACAAAAGAGATTGAGAGGGTTTTGGTGATTCCTCAAAACCATTCAAAATATAAGAATTGGCTGAACTCTCATGTCTTTTTCATGTTGTAATCATATATGTTGATGAATCAGAGGACATAGGAAAACTTTCCTTAGACTGGAAGGTTTGAGGGAAACAAAGGCAGTGAACAATAAGAGGGCAAAGAAAACAGACATGACAATGACTTGAGTCACTCCAAATACCAAAGACAGAGGAGAAAGTAGGAGGTGGATTGGAGAAGGAATGTGGCCTTTTCAATGAGCTCTTCAACTCTGAGATTCTACAATTCTAGGATTCTAAGGCTCTATGATTTTAATATCTATGATTCTAAGAGTTTAAGACTGATTCAAATATTCTCTAAGATTTTAAGGTTCTATGAGGCTAAGATTCCAGAATTCTGGGGTCTGAGAGGCTAAGAGTCCAGAATGCTGGGGTCTATGAGGCTAAGATTCCAGAATGCTGGCGTCGTTGAGGCTAAGATTCCAGAATTCTGGGGTTGTTGAGGCTTAGATTCCAGAATTCTGGGGTCTGTAAGGCTAAGAGTCTAGGATTCTAATATTTTGTGTTTCTCTGATTCCAAGGAAGGAACAAGAGAAGCAATTGTGCCAAAGAGCAGACAGAGGCAACAGAAAAGCCAGGCCAGTGAAGCCCCCTGCTCCCTCCCTCCCTGCCTGGGCTCCTGCACGTCCAGGAACTGCTTTACTCTAGGACCAGGGCCTGCTGAAATTTCCTGCCCTGGCACTTTCTAATCGCAGACCAGCTTGATGAGCTCTAATCGCTACCATTCTGACCAGCCAGGCCAGGGCTCCCCAAAGAAAGGAACTTTTGTGCTTGTTCCGGCTTGGGGCAGGGTGGGGGTGTTCCAGAGGCTGGGGTGACTGGACAGCTAGTCCGGCTGCTTGTCTCACATGCATCCCTAGAGTTAAGCCACAGGGCCCTGAGGGAATACATCTGAGATAACTCATTCACAGAGTGATTGAGTAGCCAGGGAACATTGTAGCCTGAATCATGATGAGACTTCACAGAGCCAAGTAACGTCTAAAATGGGATAGTAAAGGTCATTGAAACCAGCCTCCTGCCTCCATGTAGAGCTATACCTCAAGCTACATAGTCATAGGTAAAAACCTAGAGTATATGATGTGAAACATTATAATTAGAGTTCTTCAGTTGTTTCAATCATGTTTGACTCTTTGTGACCCCATTTGGGGCATTCTTGACAAAAATACTGGAGTCACTTGCCATTTCCTTCTCCAGCTCATTTTATAGATGAAGAAACTGTGACAAACAGGATTAAGTGACTTGTCCAAGGTCACACAGCTAGGAAGTGTCTGAAGTCAGATGAGAACTCAGAGCTTCCTGACTCCAGGCCCCAGCTGCCCCAATCAGAAAATACCTTAAACATTATCTAGTTCAGTGCTTTTATTTTATAGACGAAGAAAATGAGGCCCAGATAAGTTAAATGACTTACTTAAGGTCACACAGCAAATAAGTAGCAGAACAAGAATTCAAGACAAGGTTCTCCTATTCCAAATATATCACCTTTATCACTCTATCATACTGCCTGTCAATCAAGTTGTTTTACAGATAGGGAAACTGAGACACACAAAGAGAAAGGGATTTGTTCAAGGTCACATAGTGATGGTACTCAGTCCACATGTTTTGAATCCTATTCCAGAAATCTTTCTAATTTGCCAAGTTGCCTCATGCCCTATTTCTTGGGCCTAGAGAAATTTAAAATTCCTTGAGGGGGGTGGATCTCTCTTGTGCCAAAAACTTTGCTTGATGTGATCAGGGAGAGTTTGCCCTGTTCCTAGACTAGGAAATCTGCTGTTTTTTCAGTACTAGAATGAAGCTTCTAGGCAGTAAAAGAGAGGATAGAGGGAGAGGAAGAGGGGAAGGGGGAGCAGGGGAGGTCTTTTCTACATTCTATGATTCATTAAAAGTTCATGTCACCACATCTGAAGCCTCTGTCCTGATCTCTTCAGCATATGTTGCTTTTATTGGGATGCTTGGGTGCTATTTAAGAGCCAGAGGGTGAGGAGATTTGCCTTCCTGTTTCCACAAACGTGACAGTGACCCCCACCCCCACCCCACTGTCCTGGTAAAACTCAGAGCACTTATTTGGCACTATTTCTCACCCCTTCTGGGCCTCTGTAGTGGAAAGAGCAAAAGACTGGTAGTGAGGAGGCTTGAGTTCCCACTTCTTGCATTGATTTGTTGTGGGACTTGAAAAAGTCCTGTATAGAGAACACTGAGTGCCAGAGCTAGAAGGAACCTGGGAACATAAAGTATGACATAATAGAGTTAGGGGAGACTTTGTAACAGAGCTGGACCTCAAAGGAAAGCTTAGAAGTAAAATGGCAATTTGTGGGGGAAAGGGATTGAGAGTGTCAAATGACAAAGAACCTTATCTAGAGCACGGCATGAGAGAGCTGGAAGGAACCTGAGAGACTACTTTGTCCAGCGGTCCTCGAGTTCTTTTTTTTTTTTTGGGTCTTGGGTCTCTTTGGCAGTCTGGTGAAGGCAACTGAAGGCTTCAAAGAAAAATATTTTTAAATACAAAAAATGAAACAGATGCTTTTGCTAAAGAAACCAATTATTTTGAAATATGGTTATCAATTCTTTTAAGTTCACAGAACTGATGTCAAGAAGGCCTGATCTGTGCCAACCATTTCATTTTGTAGAGGATAAAAAGAGGCCCACCCTGGAGAAGTGCTTTAAGGTTCTAGCCTTTTAAGGTTCTCCTAATCACCCATCTAGATCTTTCCCTGACCTGCCTCTTTCATAAGGCTGTAGAATCAGATTTAAAAATGGATGTGAATGTACTTGATAACTTAAAAAAAGCTCTGTACCTAAGGAGTCATTGTTATTATTACAGTTTTATCCTAGTTATGGATGAAGATGGACTGTTTTTTGAGAGGGTTTTCCAGGGAATAAGTTGTCTTTGCTCTCTGTCCTGAGAGAAGGCACTTTGGTTGCAATTCAGCCCAGAGATAGCACTCAGGGATTGAACACAGACTCTCCCCCCAGTCCTCCAGCCTGACCCAGCACACAGGTACCTGAGGCATGTGATCTCCCAGTGTCCAGAGGATGGCCAGGAAAATTCCACAAATCTCCTTAATAATAAAATACCAATTCAGTGCCAAGTGGCTAACAGGGAGGGACATGGATGGGAAGTGAGAGCCAGCAAATGTTTTCACCCAGCGTCAGTAAGTCAACAAGTATTTATTAAGTGATTACTATGTGCAAGGCATTGTACTAAGTACTAGAGATACAATGAAAGGCAAAAACAGTCCCTGATGTTGCATAGCTTGCTTTTAATGAGAGAGTTGTTGTTCAGTCATTTTCTGTCTTCTCCAAATCTTCGTGATCCCATTTGGGGTTTCCTTGGCAAAGATACTGGAGTGATTTGCCATTTCCTTCTCCAGCTCATTTTACAGATGAGGAAACTGAGGCAAACAGGCCTAAGTGACTTGCCCAGGGTGACACAGCTAGTACGTATCTGAGGCCATATTTGAGCTCAGGTCCTCCTGACTCCAGGGCTCTATTCACTCCATTGTTTAGCTGCCCCACTTAATGAGAGAAATAACACCTAAATAGGTATGTATAAGATGCACATAGAGTAGATAGAAGTCAATGTCAGAGTTTGAAGGAAACTTCAAGGTTATCTTGTCCAATCCCTGTGACCCAATAAATGAATCCCCTCCATAGCGTCATAAAAAGTGATTGCTAGTCTTTATTAGAAGATGCCTAGTGATAGGGTATTCATTGTCTTATGACCTATAACCTGATCTATTTTTTGGACAACTCTCCTGTATCTGATTAAACTCTGTATTCCATGAACACCAGAAGATTGAGGAAGCCTTCAATGGACAACCTCCACTGAGCAGGCTGGGCAAATATCTAAAGTCAAAACGTCTTCTCTTTATTAAGAGAGCCGGTGGCCCTGCTAATGGGGAGGGAGCAATTCATAAAGCTCAGAAAAGCTCATGGGGAGTCTTGTTTATATTCCCTTGCACAGAGAGGAAGCTCTGGGCTCAGGGCTAGGGGCTGGGAAAATGCCTCACCTTCCCCCTGCCAGGCTCAGCCGGATGCCACGTTCCTGCCGGCATTTTTTAATAATTGAGAACTTAATGAAAACGACGGAGAAACAGTCATCCCCGCCAGCAGTGGAGCCTGGCCACTGTCTGGTGACCCAGCAACGCCTGGCAGGATGGTGGATAGGAGGCCGCAGGAATGGATGGAGCACCAGCAGAAGCCAGCGAAGGCAGAAGAGGAAGGGGAAGACGAGGGAGTACTGGGGATGAATACTGGGGTAGAAACACATTTGTGTGTGGCCTGTTGGAAAGGGGCCTGGCCTGGACCTTTACTCTGGTCCTAGTTTTGCCACTAACTGGCTGTTGTATCTTAGACAAGTTACTTTCACCATCCTCATCTCAAATTTCTTCTTTTCAAAATGCGAGGGTTTGACTCTAAAGTCCCTTCAGGCTCTGACATTCTGTTATTTATGCTAAGGTCCCTTCTGGTTCTGATACCCTGTGATTTTATGACCCAAGGTGGGATGCTTCTTAGAAGAGGAGAGGGCCTCTCCTAAAGGACAGTGAGTCATATGCCCAAGGCTAACATGCAAAGCAAGCTGCCTTGTTTTCCCAAAGAGTAGCAATGACCCAAGACCATTTGCAGAAGTACTCAGGGCATATGCCCAGTCTGCTTAGTGGGGGTTGTCTACATGGATCCCTTGACTTTCTAAGGTCTTTGTGGATTACAGTGATAAATCCAGTGCTGAGAGATATCAAAAAATGTCTACCTCATGAAGTAGTAAATTCCTCATCATTTGAAGTATTTAGGCAAAATGGAATAACTACTTAATAAATTCATGTATATAACTGAGAAGTGAGGTTTATTGTAAGAGCTCTAAGTTCTTTTCCAGCTTTTAGATTCCATGATCTAATTCTAAGGTTTGTTTTTTTTTACTAATTCTAAGGTTTCTATGAATCCATAGTTCTAAGGTTCTATGATTCTCTGAATATCTCATTCTAAGACTCCCTGAGTCTAAGGCTCTAGCATTCTTTGGCTATCCAAAGGATACAATTGCCCGAGAAAAGGAGTCAAAATATATCCCCTAAAACTCCTTGTTTCTTAAGAAGGGGGAACATGAATAGATCTGAGGAAGGTTAGAGAAGAAGCCCCAGGTCACAGTCATGGAGCTTTAACCCAAAACTGCAGAGTGGGCTGGGCTTGTGCTGTGAAGGGAGAAAATTCAAGGTAAGTGAAATGACATAGCACCTTGAGCTGAAAGTCTACCAAAATTACAATACACTCCTGTCATTTTAGAAACAGAGAAACTGAAGCCCAAAGAAAAGTGGCTTTCTCAGGATCACCCAGCTAGTAAAAGACAGAAGGAGTCTTGGCTAACAAATGATTCAAAGATAATCAGAATAATAACATATTGATTTATATAGCACTTTAGGGCATAAAAAGCATTCTTTGCACAACAGCCCAATGAGATAGATAACATCAGCTTTAATATTCCCATTTTACAAATGAGTAGCTCCGTGTTTGATTATATGATATGACACAGTTAATAAATAGCAGGGCCTTTTGAACTCAGAATCAGGGAATGGGTGGGACCTTGAAGATCTATAGACTCATATTTAGACTTGGAAAGGACCTAGAGATCTTCTAGTCCAACCTTCTTATTTTGCAGAAGAGGATACTGAGGCCCAAGGAAGTTATGAGACCAGCTTAAAGTCCCCCAGAATTTGAACTTGGGTGACTCCAAGTTCAGGGCTCTTTCTGCTGTGTTCTAAGCTGCTCTTCAATCACGGAGTCCAACTGCTTCGTTTTATTAATGGAGAAACCAAGGCCCAGACAAGGGAAGGGATTGCTCAATGTCATGGAGAGTTAGTGGAGGAGCAGAATGGATGTCAGTCTTTGGAGAGAGAAATGAAATTTAAGAGAGTGAGCGAGCGAGCCAGTGAGCCTCGGCAAGAGGCAATGGGATCTGGATGTGATTAGTAGTGGGTTTTCAGGCCAGGGAGGAATGCGCAGCCACATTCTCCCTACAGGTTGCTGTTCCCTTTTTTCCTTGCTTTCAAACGTTCCCCTCGGAGCCTGTTCTTGCCCGGCTTTGTATCCTGTTTATGTGGCCGACAAATTGAATTTTCAGAATTGGCCGTCAAACAAAGTCAGCCTAATACATTGGAGGGTTTCTTTCACTCAATGTTATTTCTTGGTGGGAAGCCCAGGCTCTGGGTGCCCAGAGGAAGCTTGTGGTGGCTTCCAAATGTTAAGCCACCAGGCCATTGAGGAGAAGGGCACAGGCAAGTATGAAGGGAGTGACCATGGTGGGATGAGGCTGTTGGACAATGGCCTTTGGTGGCTGTCTCTTGGTTTTCCTATTTCTCATCTTCCCTCTTGGATCACTTGCCTTATGCCTCAGTTTCTCTTGTTTCCCAGCTGATGATGTCCTTCACATGTCAATTATCAGTCCTCTATTCCTCTCATCCATCTTTCCCTTAGAGATCTAATTTATTTCCATAGCTTCATTTCTGCCCCACCCCTTTCCAACACCTCCCAAATCTCTGTATTCATTCCCTGATCTTCCACCCAGATCCTAGATCCATATCAATTAACCAATCAGTGAAGCAATCTACAAGCAACAAGATCGAGGGAATAACTAAACAAACTGTGGTATATGAATGTAATGGAATATTGCTGCACAATGAATTTGCAAAATACAGAGAATCATGAGAAAAATTTCAGGACTTAACAAAGAATAGAGTTGTCCATCTTATGTTTTCTAAGAGGACCAATGACATCATGTCTTGACTTATTTGAGAATTGAATTTAAGTGAGGCAGAGTTGCACAAAGTCATCAGCCTCACTCTCTCTTCCAGAGTCATCAAGGTTCAGTGACAAGACAAAAGCCAAGATGACTGGTGATGACCTCAGATGCAATGGATGACCTTGTCATTCCCAGTGTCTGACCAAGCTCTAAGCATTCCATGGCACCTGCTTCAGCCACCTTCATGGGCACTGGAACAAACTGTTCTCATACAACCATCTTCACATCTTCACATATTTGGGGTAGACATCCCCCTAACTAACCAACAGTTTTGAGGCCTGTCAGTTAACCTCAGCTTGGTTTAATCCATCTGGCAAGATGGTTTACTGAAATGTGGGCACTGCACATGTTACAACTTCTTGGAGTCACAGGTGATGGGGGGGGCACAGAATAGAGTAATCAGAGCCAGGAAAACAACATATACAATGACTGAAATTATGTAAACTGAAAGAATTTAAAAAATAGAAAACCTAACTGAATGCTATATAATTATGATGATGAAGCTTAGTCCCAAGAAAGAGGGACAAAAATGCACTCCCATTCTTTGCAGAGCTGGGAACTACAGGTATGGTACATTGCATATGCTATCAGACTGTCGATATAATGGTCAAAATGTTGCTGAACTTTTTTCCATCTCTTATTTCTTTGTTATAAGAGATGTCTCTCTTGATTGGAGGGTAGAGATAGTCTTGGAAATTAAAGTGGTGTAAAAATAAAATACATAAGTGAATTTTTTGAAGAACAGGATTTTTGGGGTGGCTAGGTGGCGCAGTGAATAGAGCACTGGCCCTGGAGTCAGGAGGACCTGAGTTCAAATCTGGCCTCAGACACTTAACACAAAAATCTAGCTGTGTGACCTTGGGCAAGTCACTTAACCCCAAATGCCCTCCAAAAAAAATTTTAAAAAATTAATCAATAAATATTTGTTAAGTGCATACATACTATGTTGTAGAATTTTCCAGGTCCTGGGGAAGCAAGATAATAATTAAGCAATCACTGACCTCAAGGTGCTTACAGTCTATGAAGGGAGACAATATGTACATGTGTATATAAAAAATGCACACTATGAATACAAGCTAACTTTTGTGGGGAAAGTACCAGTAGCAGGAGGTGGGGATGAGGGTGAAGCTAATGAAAGGTCTCATGTAGAAGGTCACACTAAAGTTGAACTTTGATGGAAAGTAAAGATTCTAAGAGGTGGAAGAAAGGGGGGAAGGAGGGTATTTCAGGCATGAGGAACAACCTATGCAAAGACACAGAGATGGGAGGTCAGTTTGTATGTGAGGAGTAGCAAAGTGCATTAAGGGGCATCCTATATACAAAACTAGAATGGCAGGTGGGTGTTAGGCTGTAAAGGGCTTTAAATGAGAGATAGAGGAGTTGATATTTAATCCTAGTAGAAACAGAGCAAAAATAGAGTTCGCAGAAAAATTGTCTGTGGAACAATTTGGGTGTCTAACTAGAACCAATGTGATATATTGCTTGAGATCACAGGTTCTGTAGCTAGAAAGGAACTTAGAATATAGAACACGGAATGTCATCTATAAAATTGGGGTAATAATAGCACCTTCTTCACAAGGTCGTCATAAGGATCAAATGAAATGACAAAACCATACCCTATATACAAACCTTATAAGCAATATGTATTAGCTATTACAATGATGATGATTAATGTGGTAGCTAGGAAGGATGCTAGAACATATGAGGAATTTGGAAAAGTACTTAGAACATGGGATTTCAATGCTGAAAGGACCGTAGAATACAGACTGTCAGAACTAAAAGGACCCTTAGAACACAGAACATTAAATCTGAAAGGGTCATTAGAACATGGAAAATTAGAGCTAGAAGGGACCATAGAATAAGAGAAACTTTGCCTCTGAGGACTCAGAATTGATGAGAGATGCCAAGTCACTAGGTACCAGAAGCAATGGAGAACCTGAAATGGTGGGATCTCAGATCTCAGGCCCTGAACAGATCCATGGAAGACTCAGTCTCTAGTTGTCAAAGGTACTAGAGGGTCTGTTCTTTGGGGGACTCATGGACAGAGTATAGTCTGGATATGCCTCACACACACCCCAATACCACCATCTTGGGATGAGGTTCCATGGCTAGTGTTGAGTATCAACATTGGTTATTTACTAATCTGCATGATCAGTCAGAACCTCCTGCTTCTTCCAAAAAGTTAGCTTCTGCTCCTCTATGTTTGGAGTGACCAGCCATGAAAATGAATCTTGGCTATCACAGAATAGGAAGTGACACAGTGGATGAAGCACTGGGTCTGGAATCAGGAAAACTTAAGTTCAAATCCAGCCTCAGATAGTTACTAACTGTGTGATCCTAGGCAAGTCACTTAACCCTGCTTGCCTCAGTTTCTTCATTTGTAAGGTGAGAGGAAGAAGGAAACGGCAAACCACTCCATTATCTTTTCCAAGAAAACCCCAAATGGGTTTATTAAAGAGTCAGAAACAACTGAAAAGATTGCACAACAACAATAACACAGGATGTAACCCTTGTAGCACAGGGGCCACAATCCACTGATTCTTCCTCCATCTTATAAAAGATAAACTCCTAGCTCTTGCTCACTTGTCATAGTGATTCAGAGTCACTGGTTTTGCTGGAGGGAAAAAATCCTCTCCCCTTGTTCTTTCTACTTGTATTTTCATTCCTATTCATCTCAGCTATATCCCCCCATCCACCACATTCACCTTTGATCTCCAAGAAATTCCTGCTTCTAATATCATAAGATCATACGTTTACTTTGAAGGAGCCTTAGATGTCATCAGGTTCAATCCCCTAATTTCACAGACGTGGACACTGAAGCCCAGTGTAGTTACACTACTTATCTAGGGTCACCTAACTAATATCTAGAACAGAATTTGAATCCAGGTCTTCCTAAACCTGAGTTCTGCACACTCTCTACCACAGCATAATTGCCTCTCTGGTAATAAAGCCCTTTCACCCTAGATTTCTTCATCTTACATTCTTCCCATGTCCTGGAGCTAACAGAAACTTGACTCTGATCAGAAGATGGTGCATCTTCTCCCCACTACAGGATATTCCTTCTCACATGACTCCAGACAATGTGGAAAAGGAGAAGAAAGCATGCTCCTTGCTCCCAGATGCCATTTTCAGACTGGTCCTTTACTGCCATCACTTAGAAATCTCTCCTCCTTTGAGATTTCCTCCATCTACTTAAATAACCTGGTCCAGGTACGTGTTGAAATGCCTGAGCAGCCTATAGGTCATTCTTTCTCCTTTCCCAAAATATCCTGTACATGACTCAGTTTTCCTTTCTGTACCAAGACCTAACCCATATTAAGGGACTTCAATATACCCACTGATGTTTTCTTGAACACCCTGGCTCTCCAATTAATTAGTTGCAACTTCTGTGGCCTATATCTTTATTCCACTAATCCACCTGAGCCACCCATAGGGACTATCACATTTTAGATCTCATCAACACTCATGAATGTTGAGCCATGGCAGTTATTGAGTAGGGGGTGACACGGTCAGATATGTACGCTGAGAAGATTATTTTGACAGCTGAGTGGAGGGTGGATTGGAGTGAAGAGAGACTTGAGTCAGAGAGATAAACCAGAATTCTACCATGCCTTCCTTGTTTTCTTAGCTAGATTGTCATCCTTCTCACACCCCAAGGGTGTGTCCCTCAAGGCTCTATTTTGATCCTCTTCTCTTCTCTCCATACTACCCTCTTGGAGAGCTCATCATCTCCCATAGGTTAATGATTGTTCCTCCCAATTTTGGAGATTGCTCTCAAGTCGATTTTTATAGCCCTAATTTTTCTCCTAAAAGTCTGGAAGATGCATAAGCATCTCAGTCAGAATGTCTAAAACAGAACTCGTTATCTCTGTCCTCCCCCCACCCAATCTATCCCCTCTTCCTAACATTCCTATGTTTTGAGGACACCCCTATCATCCTGGTCACTCAGTCTCGGAATCAGCCTTGATTTTTTCCTATCCCTCAAACCTCATATTCAGTCAGTTGCCAAATCCATTCTACCTCGACACCTCTCCTCTGGACTTTTACATTAACCTCCTAATTGTTCTCCCTGTACAGCTCTAACCTTTCCCTTGTATAACTCATTCTCCACACAACTGCTCTATTAATCTTCCTAAAGCCCAGGACTGAATGCGATGCTCTGCCATTCACTCTCTATCACCTCTAGGATAAACACAAACTCTGAAGTCTGGAAGGTAGATCTTTCCACAACCTTTCTCCCACTTTTCTTTCTAGATTTATTCATATTCATCTTTATGCACTTGATAGCTAGCCTAGATAGTCATGCTAGCCTTCTAGCCATTCCTCAAATTTCACTTTCTAAGCCCCATCTCTGCTTTTGCACAGTCTGTACCTTACATGTAACATTCTATTCCTCCCTCTCCTCTGCTTCTTATAATCCCTAGCTTATTTCAGAGTTTCTTCAACTCAGTTCTCCCTTTTCCCCTGGTTAACTAGAGTCTTCTCATTTTCAAAAGAAGCTATGCTGACTTCTAATCTAGCCCCAGCTCTCCAAATTAGTTTTCCACTTTGACCACAACGAGAACCTCCTTTCCCATTCTTAGTCTCTTTAATTTATGATCTTCCCTCATTAGAATGTAAGCTCCTTAAGGATAGGGACTGTCTTTCTTTTCCCTTGGATTTGAATTCCCTGTGCCTGGCACATAGAAAGCACTTAGTAAATGTTTTGTCTAATATTTATCTAAATTATCTTGCATTTCCTCATTTGTATACATATTGTATTTCCACTATCCCAAATGGAATGTAAGCTCATTGAGGTCGGGGTTCTCCGGTAACTAGGAGTGTACCCTGACTATAGTAATTTAAAATTGAAATGAATTGAATGACAGGGCTAGAATGGGCCTTGGAACACAAAGTCCCAGATATGAGAGTGGGAACAGATCTTGGAGCTGAATTATTCCAAACTGTTTATTTTATAGATGGGACTTCTGCATTACTGTCTAGGGCATTGTCATCCTTCTGTATATAAGATTTCCAACCTCAGAGTTATACTTAACTCCCTTACCTGACGTATCCAATTAGTTGCCAAATCTTGTCATTTCTACCTTACTTCAGGCTCCGATCATCTCTTGCCCAGACTATTGCAACTGCCTCCTAATTATCTCTCTATCTCAAGTCTCTCCTCCATCTAATCCTTCTTCCACCTAGCTGCCAAAGTGATTTTCCTAAAGCACAGGTCTGACCTGGTCACTCCAATAAACTCTAGTGGCTCCTTATTATATCTAGAGTCAAAGAGAAAGTCTTCTGTTTGGCATTTAAATTCCTTCACAACTTGTCTCCAAACTTGCCCTCCCATCTTACTATTCTCTTTCATGTACTCCATGTCCAGCTAAACTTACTTTCTTGTTATTCTTCATACAACGTCCTATTTCTCATCTCCATGCCTTTGGATAGACTGTTCCTCATCCCTGGAGGGAATGCAACCCCTCCTCACCTCAGCCTCTCAGAATCTTTTAAACTCAGCTCAAATGACTCTCTCTAAATGAGACTTTTCCTGATTCCCTCAGTTGCTAGTGTCTCCCTTTCCTCCCAAAAATTATGGGCTATTTTCGCATTTATTTTACATAATAATGTACATGTATTTGCATACACAAATGTCATTTCCTTCACTAGACTGTAAATACCTTGAGGTCAAGAAGTACTTTATTTTTGCATTTTATCACTAGAGCCAGCACAGTACCTGATGAATAGTAGGCACTTCATAAATGCTTTTTGACTGATTGGAAAATTAGGCCCATGAGGGAAAGAGATTTTCCCTGTGAAAGTATATGAAATTATACCACATGTATAACTGATATTATATTTTTTCTCAGTTGGTGAAGGGAGGGAGAGAATCTGGAACTCAAAATTTAAAAAGAAAAGACTATTTTAAAAATAATAAACTTGAAAAAAGGGAAACAAAGAAAGTATATTAAAGATCATACTTTTTTTATTCCCTGAAGAAGTAGCCTTGGAGACCTCTTGAAAAATTTATTCTGTTCTAGAACCCTTTAAGTACATTTCTTGAATACCTGCTTCTCCATCAAATCTCTGGCAATAATTTTAACCTCCCTGAAGACAAGAGCCACAACTGCATGACATATTTGACCTCATTGTGGCCATATACCAATAGCCAATATTAATAACCAGCAATTGTATGGATAAAGGAAGATTTTTTTCATGCAAAGTGATATTGTCATGTTTTATTTTGGGCACCTTACCTGCTTGCCTTATGGTAGCCTATGTCCCATGGTAGCTATGGAAGAAAAGTAAATGCCTATCACAGAAAGGCAATGAGATCCACCTTGAGGCCAATTTGTAATTCACATCATGTTGCCATTGTGGCCCATGAAGGTTTTCTAATGGACTAACTTTTTTAAAAAATGCATTTTAAAGAAATTCAGTTCATGGAACAGGTAGAGAATGGTTCTAGGTAGGAGTTAAAATAAGTCCCAGTCACTAGCTTATAACAAATGAGACTCATGGCTCCCATAGTCTTGGGTCCTAGATTGTCTAGGACAGTCAAAAGGTTTCGTTAAAGGAATACCCTTGGTCAGGCTGTATAAAGCCAGTTGGGATTTGGGATATTAGCCAGTTAAAAACTGTTCCCTTTTCCACTGCCGTTGATGTTAATGTCTAAAATACCAATTGCTTCCTCCTAGAGATAGCTCAAAATACTGGGAATGAAGGTTCCAAATTGGGGAAAAAGTGAATCCACCCCCTAATTGAGAAGGAAGTTAAAAGTCTAGGGATACTGGGCTTGGTAGTTTCGATGACTCTGCTTGTGTTTGGCTTAGCTGGCCATTCTCACCCCATTCCTGGCCGCCTTCCTTCTTTACTGGTCTCTGATCCAAAGTTACAACCACCCAAACTCATCTCCCTCTCCTCTTTTCTAAGGCTTCGCCTGGCTCTAGCTCAGCTTGCTTCTTCAATGTCCAGAAACATGTTCTATTCATTCTCACCTCTTTGGCCTGAATCATGCCATTCCCCTGCACATAGGAGGCCTCTTCTCTTTTTCTACCAGTTCTCTAAATTCTAGAGGCTGAGTCTTTAAGGCTCAACTCATAATCCCATATAATGTCAGAGTTAGGAGGGACTTTACAGGAGGCAAAGTGGAAAACTTCAGAGTCTGAGGACCTGAGTTCACATCCTCTGATACTTACTGCTTTGCAACCATGGGAAAGTTACTTAAACTACCTGGGCCTCAGTTTCCTCCCCTGAAAATGAGTGTAATGAATCACAAGGGTTCTGATGTTCCTTCCTGCTGTAGACCTTTGATCCAATGTCACATAGGCCAATCCTCTCATTTTCAGAGAAAGAAAATGGTTTGCCCAGTGTTGCCAAAGAGCAGTCAGGTCTTTGTAGCACCTAAGCCAAAGCTCAGCTCATTACATCAAATAACCCTTAATAAGAAACCCCGTCATTCCTTAGTAGGCTCAGGGTCTCTATGTGCCTTCTCCTAGCAGTGAACTAAACTCATGGTAACTCAGAGTTGATTAGTCACAAGCAGGAGCCCCTCCCTCATCCATGATAAGAATTTCTTTCACCCTTTGGAAGAAGATTTTCAAACTCCATGTTGATGACAGAGTGCTAAAAGGGGGCATTGGTGGGGAGGTAGGGAAGGGGATCATTCTTAACCAGGCTGGGGGAATGGAAGAACCTCTTCTGAGATGGCTAAACAACCCCCACAAGGCCCACCTTGACCACTAAGTACAATGTCTAGGGAGTCAAGCCTCTGCGACAGGAGGAGTGGAGATATCACTAGATTGAGTCAGAAGACCAGGAATCCACTTCCAATTGTGTCAACTAACTCATCATGTGATCTTGTTGATTTGATGCCCACATCTCTCCCACCTATCCCCTTCTCTCCACTCATACAGTCTTTATGCTAGTTCGGACCCTCAAGCACCTTTCACCTGGACTTTCACAATAGCCTCCTATGTGGCTCACTTCAATCAGGTCTCCCTCTTGTCCAGCTCATCTCCCACCCAGCTGCCAAAGTGATCTTCCTAAAGCACAGCTCTAACCCTGTCATTGCCCTGCTTAGTAAGCCCTCTATTGCCTTTAGAGTCGGATACACATTCCTCTGTGTGGCGTGCAAAGCCCTTCACAACCTGCCTTCAGCCTGGTTTCCTGGTCACAATCATTTTGCAAGCTACGGGCCTGCCAAAGGGAGCATCTTGCTGTTCCTCTGCCTAGACGGTCCCACGTTCCTGGAATGCATTCCTTCCTCACTCTTCCTCTTAGAAAGCCACCTTATCCATGAGGCCCTTCCTCATCACCTGACCCATGAGAGCTTTCCCTCCCTCTCCAAAATTACCTTGCACTTGTCTTCTATTCACCACCTCTATACATATTCTCTCCTGCTATAAACGTAGGGCTTCTTAAAAGCAGACTCTCATTTTTTACTTTGTATCCTCAGAGCCCAGAACACTGCATAGTACACAGTAGGTATTTAGCACACACTTGTTTTTTGTTGGACTTGAGCAACTCAGTTCCAAACTTTGTGCCTCAGTTTCCTGATTTGTAAAATGAGCAGGTTGAACCAAGTGGTTCTCAGAAGACTTTTGTAGCTCTGACATTCAATTCTGTAAATGACTATTAGGCACATGCTATGTGAGGTCCTGGAAATAGAAAGATGAAAATAAATACATTCCCTTCCTTCAAAGAGTTTATTTTCTCTTCTCTGTGTCCTAAGGTCTACACCAGCTGTGACATTCTATGTTTTAGGTGACAGCATTTCTTCCAGCTCATGTGGCATGGTTTAAGCTTGTGTGGTGTGATAGAAAAAGCCCTGAACTTGGAGTCAGAGACCTGGATTCTGGCCGGGTTTGGCCACATCCTATTTGTTTGGGTTTTGGTACTTCTCTGAATCTCAGTCTCCTCATTTATAAAATGCTGATTAATAAGGATCATATTCCCTACCTCCCACGGTTGTTATGAGGAGAGCACTTTGAAAACCTCCAAGTTCTATAGAAAAGAGAGTTCTTGAATTCTCTTCTCAATCTGACATTCTATGTTTTAGGTTCTAAAGTCCTTCTCAGTCCTAACAGTTTATGTTCTGTGTTCTAAGGTCGTTTCCAACTCTGTCATTCTATATTCTAAGGTCCCTGACAGTTCTGACTTCCATGTTCTAAGGTCCTTTCCAGCTCTGATATTCCAAAGGTCCCTTCAAGCTCTTACACTCCATGTTGTAAGGTTCCTTCCAGTTCTGACATTCTATGTTCTAAGCTCCCTTCCAGATCTGATACCCTATAATTACATGATCCAAATCCCTTTTCTACCACTCCCAAGAAAAGAACAATAGAACGTGTTCTCTCCTAAACTTTCAATTTCCCCATTGCCTTAGGATCCCCTGAAATAGACCTGGTGCACTTTCCTTGAATTGTCTTTGAGAAAGTGGATATAAATATCATGAACATAAAACTTCTCTTTTTCCAGCCACTGACCTTTGGTTGAGATTGGCCCCATCCTCTGTACTCCCCCTCTCTCCTTAATGTGATTTAATGAGGGGCTGGTTCGTGCTCTGCCCCCTCACTAGCCATCAAGACATACATACCTACCTCTGAGGGAAGCAGGACTAATGATAGGGTCCTGGCTGGGGTGGAGGAGACTCCTTGCAATATTCTCTGGCCTCTTTGAGCCTCCATTACAAGACCACACAGCAAACTCTCACTGGCACTGAAGGGAGCCCTTGATTTACATTTTCCATTAAGGAAGGCATGTGGTAGGAGGCAGGGTGGGCCAGGGAGGAAGGATGCACTGGACCAACTGTGGCCAATCATTCAGTTAAACATTGAACCAACTTTACCCATGCCCTGTGCTCTAGTACAATGTCTTTGTCCCTGTCTCTGTCTGTCTGTTGGTCTGTTTCTCCTCACTTCAATCTGGGCCGCACGAGTAGCTACATTAATATAT
>CM053595.1:66961804-66978273 GCA_028646575.1 Pseudocheirus occidentalis
GAAGAGTATATATCAGAGGTATGAATAATATGCCCATATAATTTATCACGTCTGGGGTGGTGAGGAATCAATGGAGGTCTCCTGGGGAAGGTAGTTGGGCCCTAAAAAATATGAAAGATTCCAACAAGTAGAAGTGGGAAGTGAGGTAGGCTGAAGGGGAATTTCAGCATTGGGACAAGACTGAGCAAAGACATAGAGAAAGGACATGTGTGGGAGACAGTGAGTCGTCTAGTTGACCCAGAGGATAGAGCATGTGAAGGGAATGACTGAGTAAATAAGTGAATGGCATTTATTAAGTTATTTACTATGTGCTAATCCCTGGGAAGACAAATACAAAAGCAGGACAGTTTCTGCTCTTAAAAACTTTACATTTTGTTGGGAGAGATAAGACATGTAGAAGGGGAGGGATGACTAGGGAAAGGAGTTAGGGTCTGGGAAACCATAGGTCTGGGGTGTAGAGTCGTAGGTCAAATGTGTGACATGATCTTTCTGCCAGCTATGGCAGATTATACGGCTTGATTATAGTTCCCAGATCAAGAATGGGAAAGCAGGTGGAGGCAAGCTATCCAAAGGGCAAAGGGCAAGAAGATGGTGGGTGCAGATAGTTAGAGTAAACAATTGGATAGGATGTAAAGGGAGATAGTAGGAGAAGAGACTGGCTGCGTAGAGTGATACCAGACTGTGGAAGGCCTTGGGTGCCAGACTGAGGTCTATCATCTTTATTTGGTAGGTAGATTGGGAGCCTTTGAAAATTATTGAGCAAAGGAGAAATGGGACCAGTTCTGTGCATTAGAAAGATTAGTCTGGCAGCCTTTGCAAGATAGAAATGGGGAAAGACTGAAGAGAGGGAGACAGTTACTCCAAGCAGTCCTGGGGAAAGTTCATGAGGATCTGACATCAGGCAGTGACCTCAAATATGGAAATAAGATGCATAGAAAAGATATTTCATGGGTAGAACTGAAAATATTTAGCGACTAGTTGTAAAGGATCAGGGTTAAAAATTACTCTGAAAGTGAAGTAGAAGGATTTGGAGAACAAATGTATACAATAACAAGACTGCAAAAGAAACTTTGAAAGACTTAAGAGCTTTAATCAATGCAATGACCAATATGATCCCAGAGGACCCATAATGTTGCATGCTCAAAATCTCCTGACAGAGAAGTCATTATGCACTCAATATGGAGAATGAGATGTGGTCATTATGGGAGTTTGTTTTCCTTGATTATACATATTTGTTAAAAAGGGCTTTCTTTTTCTTTTCTGGGTTTTAATTTTCTTCCTCATTCTCCTTCCTCCCTCAAGGAAAGTAGGAAGGAAAGAAAACAAATGCTTGTTAATTTTTTTTAAAAGGGCAGCTAGCCAGCACATTGGACAGAGCACTGGACCTGGAGTCAAGAGGACTTATCAACCTGAGATCAAATCCAGTCTCAAAACTTCCCATCTCTGCGACCCTGGGCAAGTTGTTTAACCTTGTTTACCTCAGGTTCCTCATCTGTCAAATGAGCTGGAGAAAGAAATGGCGAACCATTCCAGTATCCTTGCCAAGAAAACCCCAAGAAAGAGTCAGACATGACTGAACATAAAATTTTTTAAAAATTAATTTAGAATGACCAAAGTTTTGAGCCTGAATGACTAGAAAGGTAGTGATACCATTGACAGGAATGGGCAAGTCAGGAACATGACAAAGCGTGGTAAGGAAGAACATAGAATTGTAATATTTAGATCTGTGATGGTGGTCTTGGACGTTATGTAGGCCAATGGTGTCCAAATCAGATAGAAAAAGGGCCAATAACACATAGATAAGGATCCACATATTGACCTCATTTTACAATGTGATATTATCCATGTTTGGTTGTATTTTTGTTCGTTTTGTTAACTATTCCCCAACTACATTTTAATGTTGTTCAGGCTGTACTCAAGAGGGTGTGGACGGCAGTCAGCCCAATCTAGTTTAATTCTGTAACTTTATAGATAAAGAAACTGGGTCTTCAGGAAGTCAAATGTTCTGCCCAACATAAGAAAGCTAAGAAATATCAGAGATGAAATCCAGCCTGGGGTTCTTTGACCATAAATACCACGGACATGATGGAGGAAGTAGTTCTCAATCTGGGCCCTAAAAGATAGATACAATTAGAAGAAATGCAGAGTACATTGGGGAATGGGGAAAGCAATGATGCAGAGATGGGGAAGGACAATGCCTGTGAGGACTTCAGTGAAGTCCTCAGCCTAGTTGGAAGTGGAGTATAATAATGAGAGGGCAGAGCAAGAGAAGTCAAGGGAAACAAACTAGGACCAGATTTTGGAGGATCCTGAATCCCAGGCTGAGGAATATGGGCCCGATCTCCACAACTGACTTACTAGTCTACCTTGGAGTTCTTGCTTGAAGGCTCATAGAATCAGGACTTAGAATTGGTGAGACCTTTAGACATTTTCTAATTTGATCCCCTCATTTTACAACCTGGGAAGCTAAACGCAGAGAATATCTTGTATTGCCCCTGGTCACATAGGTAGTAAGACACAGAACCAGGATTTGAACCCAGGTCCTCTGGGTTTAGAAATTGAGACCCAGCAAGGTGAAGTGAAACGGATGGTTTTGACCTTTCTGGGTTTGACTCCAAATCCAGCATTCTTTACACTATGCCATATACTGACTCTTTTAAGAGGTCAGAACAGAGGGCTGCAAATGAACTCACCACAGCCTATTCCCGGAGGCAAGGTATTTAGCTCCAGATTCACCCAGACACAGGCTGAGACCACCAGGACCACAAACAAGTAAACACAGGGCTTCCAGTTAAGTGCAAACCCACACTTATCACGCCCACCCCAGGAATTCACCATCCGTGTGGAGGACACAGAGACTGGCTAGCGTAGCCATCTCAGACTAGGACAACGGGCAGGTCCCTGAAGTTCAGGGCCCGGGAAAAGATATCTGAATAGATTACACATCCTTTACTGGAGAAATGTGCTGAGAAATGCCTGCAGTCCTGGCTCCACCATGAATTCTGTGTGACCTTGGACAAGTTACTTCCTTCTCTGAGCCCCAGTTTTACAAGATGTAAAATTCAAATGTGTAATTAGGTAGTTTCTTATCTTCCATCTATTTTTTTTTCATTTTTATTTTTTTTTTCACTTTTTGGAGGAGGAAAGGCAGGGCAATTGGGGTTAAGTGATTTGCCCAAGGTCACATGGCTAGTTTTGTGTTAAATATCTGAGGCTGGATTTGAACTCAGGTCCTCCTGATTCCAGGGCCAGAGCTCTATCCACTGCACCACCTAGCTGCCCCTCTCCCATATATTTCTGGTGGTCTATGATTCTACCCTAGGCCCTACCACAGCCTGCCTATGTGACCTATGTGACCTCACCTATAAAATGAATGTGCTGGATTTGGACTTGCAGAGCTTGGGTTCGAATCTCAGCTTGGACAAATTTCTTCACAAATATGTCTAGGTTTCATTTTTCTCACCTGCAAAATGAAGGGGTTGGACTATGCGATCCCCATACTTCCTTTCATCTCTAAGTCTGTGAGCTCTAATTAGATAAGTCTCTTTCTACTCTTATATTCTATGATTTATGGCTTAACCTCTTTGACCTCAGTTTTCCCATCTGTAAAATGAAGAGGAATGGGGGTAAAAGAGAATAACCATGTGCCATGTGCTTTGTAAATATTACCTCATTTGAATTTTGCAACAACTCTGGGAGGTAGCTACTATTATCATTTTACAGTTGAGGAAACTGAGACAGACAGAAGTTAAGTGACTTGCCCAGGGTCACACAGTAAGGAAATGTCTGAGGCTGGATTTGAACTCAGATCTTCCTGACTCCAGTCCCTGTGCCACCTCACTGCCTCAAATATTTAATGGACTGGATAAGTCCATTCCAAGGTCCACAGGTCTGATATTATATGTATGGCAGTATAGAGCCTAATGAGGAGAGCCCAGAACTAGCATCAGGTGACTGTATTTGAGGACCAGCTCACTGACTGTGCAACTATGGACCACCTGCATAGACCTCTCTGGGTCTCAGTTTTCTTCTCAGTAAAATTGTGATGACAACATTTGCACTTACCTCATGGGGTTGTTGAGAGAAAAGTGTTTTTCAAACTGTAAAGTGATACAGAAATATGACCTCTTAAGATTGGGGTTAACCTTCTATGTTAGATATCCCCCAGAAAACCAGTTCAGAGTTCTCACCCATCAAATACACTGCATGGGAGGAATTCCTTGATTGAGCCTTGGCTTCCAATTGGTACTTTTATTTAAAGGAGACACACTCTTCTGGGCAGAAGACACTGTGGATATCGATGGATGCAAGAGAGGACAAATTGGGAGAATTGAACCCCCCTACACTGGGGAACTCCAATATCCAGTGCCTGGTCATTCATTTCCCCTCTGCTGAAAGCCTATGTTAGTTCAACAAATATCTCCTAAGTGCCTACCATATGCAAGGCTAATCCCTAAGGAATCAAACGTTAAAAAGAGACTGAAAGGAGAAACAGAGAAAGAGGAGAGAGAGGGAAAGCAAGAGGGAGAGAGAGAGAGAGAGACAGAGAGACAGAGAGAGACAGAGAGACTGAGAGACAGAGGGGGGAGGGAGAGGGAGAGGGAAAAGGAAAGGGAGAGGAAGAGGGGGAAAGGAGAGAGGGAGAGAGAGAAGAGGAGAAAGGAGACAGAAAGACAGAGGCAAAAAAAAAAGACAGTGAGACTTACAATAGCCCACAACTATAATACAAGAAAGAGTGTGATGGCCATAAAAGAAAAACCAGACGGATGACTAGGAAAACCAAAAGAAGAAGAGATACCTTGCAGCTGAAATTACAAGGAAGGGGAGGTGGTGCCTGGGCCTCGGAGGGAAAAATGAGAGGGAGGCAAAGATGAGCAAATGCTTGTGCAAATGCATGGAGGTGAGAAACAGGCAGATAAGATAAGAGCTCGGGAAAGTGAATAGTCCAGTTTGGCTGCAATGCAGAGGATGTGAATTCCTAGGGACTTCAGACAAATCCTAGCCTCCCTGGGCCGCATTAAAATGGGGGGCTGAACTCAAGAGGCTGAGCCTCTGAACCCTCTTTCTCTCTGTGTGTGTCTCTCTGTCTCTCCTCCCCATTTTCCTTTCTCTCTCTCTCCCTCTCTGCATCTCTGTTTCTCCTCTTAGTCTCTGTGTCTTCTCTCTCTCTCTCTCTCTCTCTCTCTCTCTCTCTCTCTCTCTCTCTCTCTCTATCTCTCTCCCCCCTTTCTGCATCTGTTTCTCCTCTCTTAGTCTCTCTGTCTTTTCTCTCTGTCTCTATTTGTCTGTAGCTTTGTTTCTGTCTATTTTTGTCTCTCTGTCTCTGCATCTCTGTCTCTGTCTTCCTGTGTCTCTCTGTCTGTCTCCCCCACTCTAAGGTAAGTTGGGGACACATTATGAATGGCCTTCAATGTGAAGCCAAGAGTTTGGAAGGGGCCAGTCAGCCCTTGGAGTTCCCTGATAGACAAATCTGGTTCTTTGTGTCCTGGGGAGAGCAGAGCTCCTTTGCAATTCTTTGCTTATCTGTGTGTTACTATGTGGAGGGGAGGGATCTGGAAGAGAGCAACCACCATGGGAAAGAGATGATCTCAGTTTGGTTTGTGTACAGATAACTGAAAGCATGTTCTGCATCAAGGAGCAGAGGAACACTCAGGTAAGATGCACAACTCTCATATTGCATTTGAACCCATGTGGTGGAGAGGAAGAATCAAAGGACTTGGATTCAGAGGATTTGTATTCCTGGGCCAATTCTGATGCTCATTAGCTGTGTGACCATGGGCAAGTAACTTAGCCTCTCTGGTTCTCCATTTCCTTATTTGGGAAATCAGAGGGTTGGACAAGAACTAGATCATCTGTACTATCCCTTCCCATTGGAAATCCTATGATCCTTCCCTCTCAGAGCGCCTGGACACACATTTACTGTCTGCACCTCCAAAAACAGAAATCTGTGTCCCAAACTGGTTGCTTCGTCCCTCTGTCTGCAAGTCCAAATGTTTCTCAGGCTTGCTTGGATCTCCCAGGAGACCCTGGAGAGTGGAGGTGAGTATGAGAACTGGGTCAGATCAGGGTGTTCTCCACACAGAGCAGCAGGGCAATGGGTGCCATGTATGTCCACCCTGGGGGTTGGCTGACTTTCTAGCATGAGTGGGGCACCCTCAGCCTTTCCTTCTCCATACTCCCCACTGCCTTACTTGGGGCCAGATATTCATGCAGTGGATAAATTTCCCCCCTCTAGTCTCACCCTGGCTTTCTAGACTGCAGCAGCATCCGCCATGCAAAAGCTATCCACAGTGCGTGATTCCAACATCTGTCTTACTTTCCCCTTACTCACAACCCTCTCCCTCCAGATTCTACCCCTTTTCATTATTAGTATATATAAAAAATTAAGCTGTTTTAATTATTTTCCATATTAGCAAACAGCCTGCTTCCATATGGTTGGGCTTGTCGACCATTCCTCCTGCACACCCCCTCTGCTTTTCCAAAATAACAAACCTCAAACAAGTCCCAGTTGTTGAAAGGTCTTCTCTTCCCTCTTGTCAGGGAGTCGCAACTTCATAAGCCTGAAGCCTCCCACAGCCTGCCCATGCTGGGATCAGATCCAGCTCTTCACATGATCTTAGGGGAGATTTCAGTGGAGACTTGTGTTTGAATCCTGCTTCTGACACTTACTTACTAGTTGGCCCTCTCTAGGCCTTAGTTTCCTCCCCTGTAGAATAGAGATAATAATATCTCTCTAACCAGGGTGGTCGTGAGGAAAGCCCTTTATAAAACCTTAGATTACTTTATAAACCCTTAGGTTAGATTACTGCTTAGATTACTCTATAATTATGTGCTGCTGTTGCTACCATGGTTAGTCCTCCACTAACAGGCAGTACGGTATAGCAGATAAAGAGAACCTGGGTTCAAGTTCCAACTCTGATGCCTGCTGGCTGTGTGACACTTTGACAATGATGATGATGATGATGATGGTGATGGTGATGGTGATGGTGATGGTGATGACGATGACGATGACGATGGTGATGGTGATGACGATGATGATGATGATGATGGTGATGGTGATGATGACGATGATGATGACGATGATGATGATGATAGTGATGGTGATGACGATGACGATGGTGATGGTGATGGTGATGATGACGATGACGATGATGATGATAGTGATGGTGATGATGATGATGATGATGATGATGATGGTGATGATGATGATGGTGATGATGATGACGATGATGATGATGATGATGGTGATGATGGTGATGATGATAACTAGCATTTAGCTTGTTCTTTACAGTTTGCAAAGTACCATGCCTGTTATCTCAGTGGATCTTCACAATAGCTCTCTGAAACAGGTGTTAACTATTATCTCAGTTTTATAGATGAGGAAACAAAGGCAAAAAGGAGAGTTTTGTGATTTGCCTGGGGTCATACAGTTAATAAGTTTCACAGGCAAGATTAAAACTCAGGTCTTCCTAACTTTAAAGCTCTATCCACTGCACCACCTACCTGCCTATAAGTCATAATAGGACCACAGGATCATAGATTTAGAGCTAGAAGATACCTTAGGTGTCAGTAAGTCCAGCTTATTCATTTTACATATAAGGCAACTGAGTCACAACTCAGTGCTCTAGGTACCTAAGGTTACACATTGTAGAGAAGGTGCCAACTTGAATTGGGAGAGGGAATTTCCTCATCTGGGAATGTCCTATACCAATGAAATCGCAAGTGCAGTCCCTGACTCATTCCTTCATCAAAGCTCTACCTTATTGTGACCCAGAGAAGAGCCTGGGTTCTCAAAGACTTGGCTAGCAGAGCACAAGCTCTGAGAGGTTCTACCAAGCGGAAAGGCTTTGAGTATGGGCCTTACAGCAGATTGTTTCTGTTGTCCCTAGACCAGCCCTGCTAAATTCAGGGTAGCCTCTCATGAAAAGGAGACTTCTCATCAGGAGCTTAGCTACCAGGTGATAAACCCTTCTGGCCATAGAAACTCACAAGGGCTACCTACTAGGGCAAAGAAAGACTCTGCTCTTTGTTGGTGGAGGAAAGGCCTAAGAAAGGCTTAGAATATGATATTCTGGAAGGTAAAGCAGCTAGGACTGCAACCAAGAATAACTTACTCAGCAAAACTAGGTATAATCCTATAGGGGGAAAATAGATATTTAATGAAATTCAAGCATTTCTGATAAGACCAGAGGTGAACTGAAAATTTGACATTCAAACGCTGAACTCAAAAGACATATAAAAAGGTAAATACGAGTTAGAAATAATGAGGGACTGAAAGAAAGGGTAAACTGTTTACATTATTATATGGAGAGATGATACTTACAACCTCTCAGAACTTTATCACCAAGGGTCTTAGAGGAAATCTAATTAGAGAGCCTATTATGTTTAGATGATTTCAGAAGAAGAATGGAAAGGTGGAGAAGAGCAATGTACTAGAAGAAGGAGGAGGGAGAAGAAGAATGGGGGAAATTATCTTACATAAAAGAGGCATACAAACGGAAGAGTTTATACAAGGGAGGAGATAGTAGGGAGGGATCAGGCAACACTTAACTTTACTGGCTCAAGGAAAGAAAAATATATGTACACACAGAGCTAAATACAGATATTCATCATATCCAACAGGGAAGGGGGAGGAAAAGGAATTAAGAAAAAGAAAGGTGGAGAATATTAAGGGAAGCAGTGGTTCGAAAGCAAAATAGACTCAAATTAGTATAAGAGTTAAAAAGAGGACAAATAGAATAAAAATATACAGTTATAGGTCTTAACTGTAAATATGAGTGCAATGAACTCATCATAAAACAGAAAAGAATATTAGAATGGATTAGAAACCAGAATTCAACAATAGGTTGTTTACAAAAACAAACTTGGAGTTAAAAATAAGGGGCTGGAGCAGGATTTATTATGTTTCAGTTGGAGTGGCCAGGGTGACAATCATGATCTCAGAGACAGCAAAAGCAAAAATAGATGTAGTCAAAAGAGATAAACAGGAAAACGATATTTTGTCATAAGGTACCATGGACAATGAATTAATATCAATACTGAGTATATATACACCAAAAGGCATAGCATCCAAATTTTTTTTAATTTAGTTTTTATTTGTTTTCTTGTTTACATTATTCATTTTCATTACATTTTTTGAATTACACATTTTTCTCCCCGTCTTGCTCCTGTCCCAACCCCATAACAGCAATCCCACAGTAAAGCCCCTCCCCTGCTCTGCTCTCCTATTTTCTGGTAGGGCAGGAGGGGTCTCCCTATCCCAGCCCCTGTATATCTTAATTCCTAGTTGCAGGTATTGCAGAACTTTAAATTCTAGATTCTGTCTATTCCTCCCTTGTCACCCACCCCTACTAGAAGGACACTCAGTTCAATACAGGCTATGGATGTGTGTGCATCCAAATTCTTAAAGGAAAAGTTAAATGAGTTACAGAAGCAAATAGAAAAAAACTATAATGGTGGGGGTGCTCAGTTTACCTCACTCAGACCTAGATAAATCTAACCACAAAATAAGCAAAAAAGAAATTTCAGAGATGAATAGAAATTTTAGAAAAGTTAAATATGATAGACTTTTGGAGGATATCAAATGGGAATAGAAATGAATATATCTATTTCCTACTTGCGCATCACACCTTTACAAAAACTGACCATGTATTAGGGCATAAGAAACTCAAATGCAGAAAAGCAGAAATATTAAATGCATGTTTTTATCATAATGTAATAAAAAGTAAATTCAATAAAGATCTTTGAAACATAGCTTAATATTAATTGGAAACCAAATAATTTAATCCAAAAGAATGGGTTAGTCAAAGGGGAAAAAAAGCACAGAAACAATAATTTTGTTAAAGATAATGACAGCGCTTACTGGGAAATATTTAGCAAAATAAGATATAGTAAAACATAGATAATATTAATATGTGAGTTCTTTTAGAAAAGTCAGTATGTGGCCCACAGACATATTTATGAACAGTTTGATGGCCCCCATTCCTGAGTTTAACACCATCAGTCTATGCAACACTTTCCATATGCTACTAAAATCTGTTTGTTAACTTTTTGGTGTCAGATTGGATAAGGGCAGAGGTGAGTAAGACAGCAATGCTTTCCAACTAGATTATAAACTACTTGAGGATATGAACTGAGTATCTTTTTTAGCCCCCTGCAGAGTCTCACATAATAATCAATATGAACTTTATCATATGAGTCCATCTACTATCCCTCTGAATGACCATGAGGTCTTAATAAGAACCTCCTGCCAATGTTCCTTTTTCCTTCCTCCTTCATGCATGGACATTGACCTTTTTCATGTAGACCCTCCCTACAACATTCACCACTTTTCCATTCCAACCCTCAGGCCCTCTTCCCTTCCTAATAGTCATGGGCCATGGTGGATAAAGCTGATCATGCTGTTTAAGGACAGGGATTCACCAACTACAACCTTTCTAATGAGATAAGAGACCCCTAGTCCTTGCTGTCTACCCTGCCACTATATCCTTTGACCCATCAGATCTTTCCTTCATCCCTGCTGATGTGTTCTTCAAACCCCTGGGTATTGCCTTTTGCTTTGCTGATGCAAGGGTCCCTAAACCTTGCCTTCCACTCTGCTTGAACACTCTCAGGATTATCAGACCTTGCAACTGAACCCTCCTTTGTGTGTTGTCTCCCTCAATTAGCAGGCGTATGTGTCTTTGCTTCAGAGCAAAGACTCTCTTATTATTCTATTTTTAATCCCCCACACTTAGCACAGTGATTGACATACATGCTTAATCAATTCTTTTTCATTCGTTCGTTCGTTCATTAATTCAGTGCATATACACAATATGTACCTAATGTATTTGTTGAATTGTGTTGCTCTGATATTCTACCCTAAAATTTTTGGTTTGGATTATGAAAGCATAGAATCACAGGATTTCATAGATGGATGAGATCTCAGCTGTCATTTAGTCTAATCCATACCTAAAGAAGATCTCTTATAGGTGGTCATCCTATAAGATACATTGGTAAAGACTTCCAAAGAAGGAGAATTTACTCCCTTCCAAAGCAACCTACTATCCTTTGGCATAGCTCTGAATGTTAGGAAGTTTCTTTCTCACATCAAGCCTAAATTTTTCTCTTTGCAACTTGTCTCCATCAGTCCTGGCTTTTTCTGAAGTCAAAAAAACTTTTTAAAAAGCATGTTGAATTCCTCTTGTATGCAACAGCCCTTCATATATTTTAAATTGGCTATGATGTCCCTCCTGAAACTTCTGTTCTCCCAGCTAACCATTCCCAGTTCCATTAGCCAATCATTATATTGCATGAACTCAAGGTCCTTCATCATTCTAGTTGTCTTTCTCTGGATATTCTGCAGCATATCAATGTGCTTCTCAAACTATAGCATTCATCATGCTCCAAATATGGTCTGAAAAGGGCAAAGTATACAGGGATTATTATTATTATATCCTTATTCCTGGAAGTTATACCTCTCTTAATGCAGTCCAAGATCAAATTAGCTTTTTTGGCTACCATATTATATTCTTGACATGTTGAGTTTTCTGTCCACGAAATCCCCCCTGATCTTTTTTAGACAAAGTCCTAGCTAACCATGCCAATCTTGTACTTGTGAAGTTGATTTTTTGAACCCATGTAAGGGTTTACATTTATCCCTCTCACATTTTCTTGTATTAGACTTAGTCCATTGATTTAACTGTCAGATGTTTTTGCATTCTGCCTGTAATTTTTTTTTTGCTTTTTTTTTTCGGAGGGGAAGGCAGGGCAGTTAGGGTTAAGTGACTTGCCCAAGGTCACATAGTAAGTATTAAGTATCTGAGGCCGGATGTGAACTCAGGTCCTCCTGACTCCAGGGCCAGTGCTCTATTCACTGAGCCAACTAGCCGCCTCTGGATTCTGACTCTTGATCCAGTGTGTTAGATATTCTTTTCAGTTTTATGTCATCTGCATATGTGATACACATGTGTTATAAGACCAGGACTGGTGGTCTTTAGACCACCATGACTGTCTTCCCTTAATGGAGGCTGTAAGCTTGTAGAACATAGTCATGGATAAATAGTGACAATAACATTTTTGAAGATGGAGAAAACTGTCTTTCAAGTGATATTTTGTCTACTACCATCATCATGTTTCGTCTCTCTAATAACAAACCTCAAAATGATATTTTGTCCTGAACCCTGACATGCAACTCAACCAGCTCCAAGTGGGCTATCCAAAATTCTAGCATAAATACCCCCCTCTCACAAAGATCAAAGTTGCCCAAGGGCACTTTGAAGCACACCTTCCAGCAGCAACACCCCTTCCTGCTGAATGGGCCCGTGAATGGGCTCCCAAGGCAGGATCATCATTACATGAATTATACTCTATGTTAGTGTGTATGCTGGAGTCGTATGTCCGGTCTTCTTTTCTTCTCTCCCTTTGCCCCCTTACCCATTGCTTGCAAGAAAGCTTTGGGTTGAACCGACTCCCATTGTCTTACATGTTATTCTCAGCCTCAGAACTCATGAAGAGGTTGTTTTTCCCAAAGTATCTGGCTGCCCCATAGGCCTTCCCTCAGAAACAAACTGGGCACCTAGACAAAAACTTTACCTATTAACAGTTGCACCTACACTGGGGGAGTTCGAGGTCTGTGAGCCTAGTTGTAGAAAGCAACGGTCATTAGGGGAACCTATGTCCTCCTGGAAGGACTCTCTTGTGCCAGAAGATTGTCACAAAACATGTCACCTGTGCCTTCATATAAGATCTTGATAATATGTTAAATAGCACAGGACCAAGTATTGTTCTCTAAGGACTGCCACTAGAGACCTTCCAAGTGGACACCAATGTATTAACAACTATTCTTAGCATCATTCAAGCAGTTGTGAATCTATTTAATTATACTATCTTCTGGTCCACATTTCTCCATCCTTTCCACAAGAATAGCATGAGAAATTTTATTAAACACTTTGTAAAATCTCATAAAATTCTATGTATAGTATTCCCCTGACAGACCTGTTTAGTAACCCTATCAGAAAAGAAAATATTCTTGATGAAGCCACATTGGCTTTTGGGGTTCACTGCTTTCTTTTCCAAATGTTTACTGACCATATTTTTATTAACCCATGCTAGAATTTTGTCCACAATCAAGTGAAATTCATTGGTCTACAGTGCGCAAACTCTATTCTCTTTCCCTTTTTGAAAATTAGCACATTTGCCCTTCCCTTGCCCTTCTTCCATTCTCCATGATCTTTCCAATATCATTGACAATGGCTCGGAAATCATATGATTTGCTGTCTGAAAATGTAGTTGATCTGGCCCAGGTGACTTGAACTCATCAAAGGCAACCAGGTGCTTCCTTACTACTTTCCAGCAGCTGGGAAGGTGGCATATTGAGAAAGCTGCTGGGCCTTGAATCAAGAAGACCTGAATTCAGAATGAGCCTCAGACACTTACTAGCTGTGTGACCTTGGGCAAGTCACTTAGTTTCTATGTGCCTCAGTTTACTCAATTGTAAAACAAGGATAATAATAGTGTCAGCCTCCACTGAATTGCTGCAAGGATCAAACGAGATCATATTTGTAAAGTACTTAGCACAGTGCCCTGGCATATAGAAGCTGCTTAGTAAATGCTATTTTTATTTATTATTTATTTTTATATATGCTATTTAATATTTATTAATAATAACAAAAGCTGTTATTATTACTATTTAAAATGGGCATCAATTAACTTGCATTGATTGTGGTATCATGACATCTGGACCCCCCAAATTTCCAGTTTCCTATTTGTCCATTGGGTTCTCTCATCTACAGTCCAGAGGTCCTTCTCCTTGGCAAAGAAGGCAAACAGAGTAAGACCCGAGTGGCTCCTCCTTCTCTTCTTGGCCAGTTACCATCAGTCTATCCTCTACCCCCAAAATCAGTCTTTGATTCTCCTCTTTTCTTCCTCAATAGAGCTTAACAACAACAATAACAATAACTACCTTTTATTGTCCTTACCTTTCCTATTGCCTTCAACTCACTGTGACCTTTGATATTTCGGACCCTCTTATCTTCTTATAATACTGTGCTATGGTTTTGTATTAGTCCTCTGCACCCTTTTAAAAAAAATCCAAGTTGGTTAGCAATAGGCATCTATATTAAGGGAAATTCCCAATTTTATTCCAATTAATTCCCCAATAGAATTATTAGTTCATGGGCTCACAGTGGCATAGACTTAGAGCTGGAGGGGAACTTTTAAATAATAAAGCAATAATAAAACATCTATATTTTGTGGGTGAGGAAACAGGCCCAGGGAAGTGAAGGGACTTATCCAAGGCCACAAAGCTTATAAGGAGCACAATCTGAATTGGAACCCAGATCTTTTAACTCCAAATTCAGGTCTCTTTTAGCTGGAACATGTGGCCAGTCCAGTCCTGCTTATCTTTCCTTCCCCTCCTGATGACTCCCCTTGCTTAGTCATAGTACTGAGAATGCAGGGCATTAGGAATCTTACAGAAGGAGAAGCTGAAACTCCGAGAGAAGAGACTTGATAAAAAGTCACAGTGATTAGTAGCAGAACTGAGACTAGAACTCAAGTCTTTTGACTCTAAGTCCTGAGTTCTTTCCACTTCCCCATTCAGATATGAGGTCAGACCTTGCTGATCTCTGGAAATCATCATACCCTTCCTATTAAGCAAACACTGGAGCCATCCAAGGCTGGAAATTGCTATAGGTAGGACACAAGGATTGGGGTCCATGACCTCTTGGATCAAACTCACCTTAGCCGGGCCTCCACGGTCAAGAAGCCATGCCTTCCCTAAACATCCAAAGAACAGATACTGGAGATCAGGAAAAAAAGAGCAGGTATGTGGGTCAAAGGCTAAACAGGCTCCTGCCAATCCATTCTGGCATGGCAGGAAAGAGCCCGGGCTTGGGAGTCAAGGATTCGAGGGCAGCCCTAAATGTGCCTTGGCTGAACACCATCTAGCTACAGGAGCTGGTAGAAGCCACTAGACCTTTTACTAGACCTCCATTTGCTCTTCTGTAGAATGAGGTGAATTTGTCCATGGAAACATAGGTTTAGAGCTGGAAGGGAACTTTAAAGGAAACCTGTAAATCATTCTCCTTTTACAGATGAGAAAAACATGGGGGCCAGACATGTAAAGTGATTGGCCCAGAATCACTCAGGTAGGAACTGAGAGGTAAGATTTGGCACTCGTCCTCTGCCTCCAAATTCACTATTCTTTCACTAGACCGTGTAGCTAACTCACAAAGATTCTTCTGCTTTGGCACCGGAAGTTGGCTATCACACAGAAACACACGCAGAGACACACCCCCCCGCCCCCCAAATGGATCAGAATATGGGCATTTTGCCATATTCACCATTTCACCAAACAGTCACAAACTATCATTGCAGCCTTATTTCTCATAATTCCCCAACCCACAGACCCTGGGCCAAGTCCTCAGCATCTAGCACCCATAATGGACTCACTTCTGCCTCTGTTTCTCTACTTGAACCATTTGCATCCAGAGAGTGTTTGTTTTCCCATCTTCTTCCTCTTAAAACCCTTCAAGGCTCTGATTAAGATTTCCCCCTCCACCACAAAGCCTATCTTGACCACTGCAGGATCAAAGAGATGTAATTCTCCCCTGAATCACAGCCTTTCTTAATTGTACTGCCTTTGGACAATTAATACTGCCCTCTGATACTTCTTGCTTGTAATATTATTTAAATGTTCATATTCTATCTTGTCTTCTCAGCTGGACTGTGAGTTTATGAGGGCAGAAGCAGCTGTCCTTCTCTGGATACCCCACAGAGCCTGGAACAGGCCCAGGCATCAAATAGTCTCAATTTATATGAGTCACTTAGCAGAAGAGGGAGCATGGAAGAGTAAGCCAGTGGAGAGGGAGATTGGGGTTTAAACCCCACTTTTGTCACTTATGGACTGTGTGACTTTAGGCAAGTTATTTAACTTGCCTTGACCTCAGTTTCCTCACTTGTAAAATGAGGGGATTAAAACAGGTGGCTTCTAAGATCTTTCTGTCTCTTAACTATGATCCTATGATTAGTGGAAAAGATGCAAGATCTGTTATTTTGTTAAGCATAGGTTCAAAATTCATAGCACATTAGACTTGGAAAATACCTTGGAACTTAGGACACAAAATAAAAGACCTCAGAACATCAAATGTTAGAATTTGAAGTGTCCTCAGAACACAGAATGATAGAAGGAAAGTAGGGATCCCCTAATAGGACCTGTCTTTTTATGAGTGGTGCAGGTGTGAGCTGCATCTATCCATAGTGGGTACCTCCCCTGACACATGTGGACTTGTAGCAACAGAATCTCACACAAGTTCATGGCTTGCCTTCCTTAAACCCATAGAAAGGGTATCTATTTATTATTTCTTAACTAGGAAAAGAGTATAGTATGGTAGGGGCGGAGCCAAGATGGCGGCGTAGAAGCAGCAAAGCACCGCAGCTCCCACACAAACACGCTAAAAAACTCATAAAATGGGACGCTAAACAGATTT
>CM053595.1:66978373-67042825 GCA_028646575.1 Pseudocheirus occidentalis
AGTAGGGATCCCCTAATAGGACCTGTCTTTTTATGAGTGGTGCAGGTGTGAGCTGCATCTATCCATAGTGGGTACCTCCCCTGACACATGTGGACTTGTAGCAACAGAATCTCACACAAGTTCATGGCTTGCCTTCCTTAAACCCATAGAAAGGGTATCTATTTATTATTTCTTAACTAGGAAAAGAGTATAGTATGGTGCTATACTCAGACACCAGTCCAGTGGTCCCATCAAAGTCTCTCTGACAGGTGCGTGTGAAACATCCTCTCAATATGAAGGCACAAGCTGTCCACCTCAGAGTCATGGTGCTTCAAATAGCCAAAAAACAAGAAAATCTCATTGCCAAGATTCTGAAATCCTAGGATTTATTAAATATGTAAAAAAAAGTACAAAATTAATCTCTCTGGCCTCACCCACACCCGGAAAATGTCCTAGCTCCATTTCGGTGGACTAAATCCATACAACTCAGGAGAACAGCATTCTGAACCTCTCAGCCTACTTGTTTATTGAGGAGAAAATGGAAAAGAAATTAATTAGGTTCTCATTTGTTCCTGTAACCTCCTACAAATCTTCCTATCTGTCTGAAGTCATAGGAAGGGGAAAAGGGAAGAAGTTTAGGTGAGTATGTATGTTCTGGATCCTGATCCCTAGAGTTTAGGCTGAGAGACCAAGGGTGGCAAGAAGAAGAAGACCCATCTCCCCACTCATGGTTCACCGGTCCTTCATATTCCACACTGGCTGGAAGACTTGGCACCCTTTAATCTACTTCACCAGTGATGCTCAACAACATCACTGCTCCAGGTATGGATCTCACCTCTCCTATCTTGCTGTTTTTGATCCCCACAGGTAGAAAGGCTCAGACAGCACCCCCTAGCAACCCAAGAAGTCCCATTCCCAAACCTAGCAGCATTTTACCCACACTTCAGATAATTACGTTAGCACAGAGAACCCATAAGCCTGATTCCCATGGTCAGTGGCTACTCGTCTCACATGGCAATCAAAGACCTTCATTTCTACCTACCACAGATCTTATCCCAAAACACCCTTCCCTGGTGACCACTTCCTTATATGTGCTGTCTTCACCCATTAGAATATAAGCTTCTGGGGGAAAGATACTATCTCTTTTAAAAAATATTTCTATTCCCCAGTGCTTAATACAGTACCAGAGCACACAGTAAGCACTTAATAAATACTTTTTCATTTATTCATTTCATTCATTCACTCAAGGGCAAAGGAAGAAAAACAAGGAACTAGAAACCCATTTCAGGTTCTGCCATTTCCCATGTCTCTATTTCCTCTTGTGGGAAATTTCTAGTGAAAGGGGGGAAAGGGTTATTGTCAAAATCCCCATTACCATCATCACCGTCACCCCAAGGCCAGATATTTTCAATAGGACGCTAAAGTGTATAGCACCAGTTCCGTATAGATAAGAACACTGAGCCCAGAGAAGTGACTTCCCCAAAGTCAATCTGAAGTTTTGTTCACTACCAACTTTGTCTACTAATCAATGTCTCAGTCTCCTATTAGAGGACCTGCTTGTTTTCCTTACTGGTCTCTTTTACAATAAATGGCCACTTCTGCCTCTCCCTACCTCCCATTCTCACTTCCTTTTCCGCCTCTGCAGCCTGGTGTCTCTTTGCTCCCTTTGCACTTATAGGGAGTGTCCCTGTTTCTCATTAAAGTGGCGCTGGATATTTTTGTCTCTCTGAGTACCATATTCTTTCGCCAACAAATAGTTTCAAATAGAAAAAATATGTCCAAAATTGAACTGGAAAATAGAAAATAAATATAAAAATGGGTTGAAGTGATGCACGCTCTTCTTAAAGATGGCAGAGAAAACTTTTGATACTCCTTCTCAACATACCTTGCAAACAAGTTGAATTATTTGCTCTTTAGATTGGGCTTGTTCATTTTAAGGTGATTTTGCAGCCAAGTCAGGTGTTCCAGCTCTGCCCCAGACATCATTCAATCAGCAAATATTTTGCAAAGCCCAATGCCATTATTTTTCAATTACTTAACCTCGTAACAGGCCCATGAGGTGGTTTATATCAACTCATGTTATAGAGATGGGAGAAGTAAGGTTCAGAGATAACACTGACCCAATGAGAAAGTAATCTGTGGGAAGTGATTTCACGGGTACTAAGATAGTACCCCCAAGTTTAAAAATACCTCCCATAGCTTCTTGCTAATGCCTTGAATTCTACTGGTAGAGCTTCATTTTATTAGTCCTTGTTGCCCTCTTAAATAGCAAAGCCTGGGGAGAGCAAGGTCATAAAACTTAGGACAGCAGAACTAGAATGTCCCTTAGAACATAGAACAGAATGGTATAACTCAGAGGGCTTGTGGCACATAAAACGCAGCTTGAGCTGAGAGGCACCTTAGGACATAGAATTTTTTTAAATTAAATGTTTTGTTAAAACTTAATGCTAAACATCAATGCTGCCAATAATACTTGCTTAGTACTTTATATTTAAATAATTTCATTTCAATGCATAAAGTATCATAAGAATTGTAAAAGTCCCCATCAGGACTGTTCATTCATTCCCATTTACTTTTCCTTTTATATGACTATACTTACAGTGTATTCCATTCTTCTTGTTCTGGCTTTTCTTCTTTGTATTATTTTTATAGGATGATAGGGTTATATAATCATACAAGTAGAGCCGGAAGGGACCTCAGAAGTCATAGTCCAACCTCCTCCCTTGACAGATGAAGAAACTAAGGCTCAGGAAAGGTTAAATGATACCCACAATCACTTTCCAAGGTCCCAGGGATGGGATATAGATTTAAATCCTCTTAGTCCAGAGGATATTTTTGCATTCCTTGCTGGTAACAAGGAAATTACAATATTTCATTACACTAATGAAACAACAATTTTTGGGTGGCTAAGTAGCGCAGTGAATAGAGCACCGGCCCTGCAGTCAGGAGGACCTGAGTTCAAATCTGGCCTCAGACACTTAACACAAAAACTAGCCATGTGACCGTGGGCAAGTCACTTAACCCCAACTGCCCTATCAAAAAAAAAAGCAAAAAAACACCCTCAAATAAAGAAACAACAATTTATTTAACCACTGTCCTCTTTGTGGATGGTTAGGATAGTTTCACTTTTGTTGCAATTACATTTAATACAGGTGGTTCACTGGATAGAGCCCTGGACCTAGAGTCAGAAAGACGAATTCAAACCCAGGCTTGGACATTTACTAGCTGTATGACCTTGGGCAAGTAATTTAAACTGCTTGCCTTAGTTTTCTCAACAGTAAAATGGGGTTCATAATAATATCTATATCCCAAGATTGTGAGGATTGGATAATACTTGTGAATGAACAGTCCTGATGGGGACTTTTACAATTCTTATGATACTTTATGTATTGAAATGAGATTCTTTAAATATAAAGTAGTCATATCTTGGCACAATAGATGCTTAATAAATGCTGATTTCTTTCATTCTTATGAAGGTCTTTGAAAAGGTTTTTGCTTTTGCTGTATTTTTTGATAGAATTTTCAGGCTACATTTCCAACAATGGAATTGCTAGTCAAAGTGTATGTTTATTTTTGTACCTTTGCTGTATGCTAACAATGCTCTAAAAATAATTCTACAAAGTTTGTAATTCCACATTGTTCCTCTACAGCTTTGTCTGCAATGAATTTTAGCATTTATGTTTGTCAGTTTTACAGGCCTTAAGTGACACCTCAAAGTTAGAACATAACTTTTTAGGGATTTTAGAACACAGGGTGTCAGAGCCAGGGAGAATCTTAGACATCATTAAGTACCCATTTCACAAATGGAGACTGAGGCCTGGCTGGTGAGTATCTGAGACAGAATTTGAACCCAAGTCTGTCCTAACTCCAAGTGCTCAATCTCTATCCACTTCACCACCACAGCCTCTGAATGCCATAAACTGAAGGTTGTATCTCATGTTTACAATGAGCCTCTTGGCACCGTGTCTAAGGCACAGCTCTAAAACAGTCAAGTGCTTCCTATGAGGGTTCTCAGCTCTTTCACGGACACCATTGGCCCAGATATCCACAGCCAGCTGGGCCAATAGGTGGTGCTTGGAGGAAGCCAGACAGGTACAGATGGTATCAATTAGACCACCTACCCTATATATCAGCCTTTGAAGGTACAAATCAATCCTCCCTCAAAACTGAGTTCGATCGATGTCTGGACATAGGGAAAGCTCAACTCATCGCAGCTTTGTTCATTTTGTTGTTGTTATTCTGTCATGTTGACTCTTCGTGACCCTGTGGACCATACCATCCATGGGATTTTCCTGGCAAAGATACTGGGGTAGCTTGCTATTTCCTTTTCCAGTGGATTAAGGCAAGCAGGGGTTAAATGACTTGCCCAGGGTCACAAAGCTAGTAAGTGTCTAAGGCCACATTTGAACTCAGGTCTTTCTGACTCCAGGCCCAGAGCTCTAGTCCCCGAGCAGCCCAGCTGCCTCCTTGCTCATTTAGAGCTGCCTAATAAATACCCGTATTAACTCCCTGCTGCCTCCACTTGGGTAGCCTGGATCCTTGCATAGTGAGGATCTCAGCAGCTGTCTTCAAGGAGGAGGAGCCACTTAAACAAGTGAGGGGATAAAAGAAAATAACCATCTATTTAGTGCTTTCTACATGCCAGGTACTGTATATACTAAGCCCTCTTTTAAATTTAATTTTAATTTTAGTTTTTTACGAGTATTATCTCATTTGATTTTTGCAACAACTGTCAGAGGCAGATGCTACCATTACCATCGTTTTACAGTGGAGGAATCTGAGGCACATGGTGCTTAAGTGATTGTCCATGATTGCACAGCTAGCAAGTGTCTGAGGCTGTATTTGAACTCCTGTCTTTGTGACTCCGGATGCAATGTTCCATCCACAGTACCACCTAACCTACCTTCCTCTAACACTGGATTGGTAAGGAAAGGGGCAAGGATAAAACTGAGTGACCCATGTTTGTACAGTGGTCTATAAAGGAAGAGAGCTCATGCTGATCTTTACCCAGTGGCCATCACTTAATTTTACTGTGGATCAATTACTCCGAGCACAACCAGGATCTGTCTGCCTCAGGGTTCCCAGTTCCCTGCCTATTGCGGTCCCTCCCTGGGAGTGGAGAATGAATGTGAAGCATGTGCGCAGTGGTCAAAGCCCTGGCCTAGCAGTTGGATGCTAGTGTGACTCCTAGCCAAAGGTCACACATGCTCTGTGTGACCTTGGTCACATCACTGTTTGTCTTCACTACAAGGATCATAATAGTTGTACTGCGTACCCCACAAGGTCATCTTGAAGGTCAAAAGAAGCAACATATGTATACAAGTCACTGAGCACACCTTAAAGCACCTGTGGTCAGCTGAGCAGGTAGAACCCACAGTGGATAGAATTCGGGGCCTGAAATCAGGAAGACCTGAGTTCAACTCTGGCCTCAGACACTTACAAGCTATGTGACCCTGGTCAAGTCACTTGACCTCAGTTGCAAAATGGGGAAAATAATAGCACCTATCTTTCAGAGATGTTGTGACTTAATGTTTGTAAAGTGCTTAGCATGATCCCTGGCACTATATAAAGGTTGGCTATTATTATTATCTTTATTATTGTTTAATTCAATTCAATATTTGCTTAGTGCCTACTATGTGCTAGAAGCTGCACTGAGTTACAAAGACAAAAATATAAACAATCCTGTCTAGGGGCAACTAGATGGCTCAGTGAATAGAACACCGGCCCTGGAGTCAGGAAGACCTGAGTTTAAATCCAGCCCCAGACACTTGATGCACTTACTAGCTGTGTGACCTTGGCCAAGTCACTTAAACCCATTTGCTCTGCCTTCCCCCCCTCCAAAAAAAAAGGCAAAAAAGAAAAAAAAAAAAGAAAAATGTGTCTTCAAGGAGTTTTTATTTTATCCTAATAATCAGAACATCTAAGGCTTCACCCTGCCAAAAAAAAAAAGTTCTTGTCTTTGAACCCAGGAAGAGATAACAAAATCCAGCAGAACTACCAAATGCTCTATTGGGAATAGACCTTAGAACATAGAATGTTGGAACCACCAAGGACTTCAGATAGTCAAGAGAGAACATCAAAGCAGAAGGAGACCTTAAAACACAGAACATATGATAAACTGGAAGAAACTTTAGAGATCATCATGTCAGATTGAAAACCATATCAAACGAAGCTCAATGGAAGGAACTCCCTCTCTCCCACACCCCCCAAATCGTCCTGGAGAATTCTGCCACCACCCCTTGCCTGTCACCCATCATCCAGCAGGAGCCCTGCTGGAAACTACACCTACTTACTTAGCCCAGCTCCTCATGTGGTTCCAATTTGGGTGATTTGCAACACCTGGAGCCTCAGCACTAATCAACTCCAGGGTTGTTAATACCTTGTAAATCTGCCCCATTAAGCAGCAACACGTGCTCTGACTTTGCCTCTGTTGTAATTGAGGTTTCTGTTTTAATTAGAGGAAACCGCCTGAGGCCTAAACCATGAGCTACTAAGGATAGTTATGAGCTGGCCCCAAATAGCCACACTCCCACCCCTAACCCGGGAGCTCTTCCCTCTGGGAGGTAGGCTCCCAGAGGGATGCAGAAGGTCCAGCTCTTTGAATTATGGAACCTCCAGCTCATAGAATAATGGCATCTGAGAGCCATGCAGATCTCAGATATTTTGTGACTAACCTCTGGCCTCACATGGGAATCAGCGTTACTGCATTACCTGATGGGTGGTTACCCAGCCTGTGCTTGGAGATTTCCAATGACAAGGATCTCATTGCCTCAGACAGCTTGCTCCTTAGTTGATAGGAAGTTAGTTGTCATGTGGTGATACAATCAATGTCCTGGTCATTTTGTCCCATTGACCCATAGTTCTGAGGGCCAAACAGAACAAATCTGCTCCTTTCCCCATGACATCCTTTCAGATGTTTGAAGACAGTTCTTCAAGCAAAGGCTGAATAACTGTGAGGTTTATAGTGGAGGACTGATGGTTCATGGAAGGGTGAGATCACATGATTTCTGAAGATCCAATTCTAACTCTAGGACGCTATGAGGTTTTTTTAAGTGACCATTCTCAATTATTCATGCCAACCCCAGGCCTAAAAACATGAAGGAGCAGAAAAGCCCCAAACCTCTGTTTCAAGGGCACTAGAATTTCTAATTATAGTGGGTTTTAGGAGAATATCAAAATGAGTTTGTCTTACAAAGGGCTCAACTGACTCAGGTGCAAGGCAATGTAGCTGAAGCAACAAGGCACCCTGAAGGTGGGTGGGAGGCAGCATGGGAAAGTCCAAACCACGGTCACTACCTTCATAACCACCTCCCCTTAGACCCTGATGGAGGCCATCAGGGAGAGACCTGAATTTAGGAACCTGAGAAAGCATGGTGACTTCTGGATGACTGAGCTTGCTTCCAACCCAGCCCCTGTGGCCATCATCCAGGGAATCTACCCTGGTGGTGACACCATGGTTTCTGTGGATGCAAAACACTATGGCTTCCCTCCACATCCTCCTTAGTAGCCACAGCTACCAAAGACCCCCAAAAGAAAGTCCTGAGAGCACTGTCAGACGGTCCCCCATCAGAAATGGATATGGTTTTATCAGAGGAAATAAGATTAAATAGCATTTACATACCATTCCCACTTGTTTTGTTGCTACCCACTAAGGTTCATGAGACTTTTCCATTTGACTTGATGCCGAAACCTCCTCTGGGTGTTGTTTGCCCACAATTAGAATGTGAGCTCCTTGACAACAGGGAATGTCTTACTTTTCTCTTTGTATCTCCAAAACTTAGGATAGTGCTTAGCATCTATTAAGTGATTAATAAATCATTCATCCATGATAGGGGGTACAAAAGATAATTATTTTTTCTGTATTCATCTTCTAATTGTCTGACTACATAAAGATAGGGTGATCATCTTTAGCAGTTCAACAGTAGTGTGGAACACCTGCTAGCCTCATACAGATCCTCAGATCCGAGACATTCCATTTGGGATGACCACGGAAGCCCAGGCCTCCAACAAGTCAGACATTAGAGTTCTTTCTCTCCTTGTCCCCTTCTCTGATTCTCTTAAAGAAGCAGGGGCAGGTATAATGGAACAGCTCACATTTCTTTAGAACTTTACCATTTGTAGCATAGTTCCCTCATGATGGTTTCATGAATTGGATAGTGAAAGTATTGTCTCCATTTTACAGAGTAGAAAACTGTGACTCGGAGAGGTAATTGGCTTGCCAAAGGTTATTTTTGTTTACATATGTTTGTATATGTGTACATACATGTGCATGTACATGCATATGTATGTATCTTACAGAGTAGAAAGTTGGGTCTCAGAGAGATAAAATTGGCTTGCCAAAAGTCTTTTTCATTTAAAAATATATGTATGTATAGATGTGCATATGTGTGTATGAATGTATGCATATTTGTCTTACAGAGTAGAAAATTGGGGCTCAGAGAGGGTAATTGGCTTGCCAAAGGTTATTTTTTATACATATGTATATATGTGTGTGTGTGTTTGTATATGTGTATGTATTGTGTGTATATGTATGAGTATATGCACATATGTGTGTACATTTATGTATAATACATGTAGATTATATATAGTATTGTGTGACTCTTGATCATATACGAAACTATATACACACTCTGCTAAGCAGCAGAGTTGGGACTTAAACTCAGGCCTTTTGACCCCAAAACTAGTGGTCTTTGTGGCCCTTGACTGCTAATAAATTAACCTTCTCTCTAGTTTAGTTGATATTTGGGTTAACAACCCCCTGATCTTATAAACCCAGGCTGTCCAACTACTGAGTACTGTAAACTCCCTATTATCCAGGTGCATTCTATCAACTGGAATTATATATTAAATTTTTACAATGCCTTTGACCCCAGCGATAGGCCCTCTGCACAATATACCCTAAGGAAGTCAAGGACAGAAAATTCCCATATAGAGCAAAATAGCAGTACTTTTGTAGTAGCCAAAAAAAAAAAAAAAAAGAACAAACTCTATAAAAGAAATAGATATCTACCAATTGGGGAATGACTGAACAAATTGCCATATATGAATGCAATGGACTGCTATCATACTGTAAGAAATGTTGAATATGAGGAAGTCAGAGAAACAAGGGAAATTGAGTCAGGTAGAGTTAGCAGAATGAGGAATGACAATTATTATAACAGAAATATAATTTAAAAGCCCACTAAAAACAATCAGACTCTCATTAATTGTAATGATCAATCTTGGGTTCAGAGCATGGGTGAAAAATAACTTCTTCTGTAGGTGGAAAAGTTGGGGGAACTATGGATGTAGAATGTGGTACATACTATCAAATTCTATAACTACGTTGATTGGTTTTGCCTAAAGGTATTTCTTTATTATAAAGAAAGGTCCAATGATGGAAATATTTATGAGAAATGACTGTAAGATATTTTTAAGAAGGCATCAGCAAAATTTAAAATATGTTCAGAGACCCTGCCATTTACCATAGGAGAAAATTTGTTCAAGTTCACACAGAAATTCAGTAAGATTGGCACTCAGATCCAGGTGTCCCAATTTTCCCAGAATACTGCCCTTTCTTCCATACCACACTGCTTTTCTTCATATCTCAGTTTCTTGAAAATGAGTAAGTCCTATATGGAATATATGGAAATTCTCTATTAGCCAAGATACTACATTAACTAGAGGCACTTACCCTAGGCAGGCCAGAGAGCAAAGAGTTTTTACCCTTTCTGTTTTTTTACTTAGGAATTTTTAAAACGTTATATTAAATTATGTTAAATATTATGGCATTTGGTTTCGCAATCAAGTAATTCGATTTGGATTTACAAGTGGAACTTTTATTTCTTGATGATTTCTAGATGTTTTGGTGTATTTATACTCTCCTCCCATCTGTCATTTCCTCCTTTACTGTTCTCCCTGTAATACCCTAGAGTCTGGAAACCATGATTAAAATCCATCTCAGCTGTCAATCACAGCTCCTCCAGGCTTAACTGAAGTGATCTCTAAGGTCTGTCCTGTCCATATCTGATGTGCTTTATTCGAAAATCCCATTCAGTTCTGACACCCTAGGTTCTAAAGTTCCTTTCAAAGCCATTAATCCTTTCATTGATTTAATAAACATTTCTTAAATAACTCCAATGTGCAGAGCACTCAACTTCAGCTGGAGAAGGTACAAAATGTAAATAAGACACAGTCAGAATTAGAGAGTTGGACAGGGCTTCAGAGGCCACTTAGCCCAATCCATACACAAAAAAAGGAATCCTCACCTGATTGTGGTTCTCCAGTCTCTAACTTCCAAGTAGGTTTCCAATTCCGCCTTTGGACAACTTTCATTGTCAGGAGGACTTTGTTGGCATCAAGATTAAATTTGCTTCCTTGAAATTTCTACCCAAGCTGCTTCTGGTTCTGCTGTTACTCTGGAGCTAGCCAACCAATCAACAGTCATTTCTTAAGCACTTACCATGTGTCAAACATTGTGCTAAGAAAAAACAAAACCAGACCCTGCCTTCAAAGACTATATACTACACTCTAATAGGGGAGACAACATGTACATATGGAGGTACATACATGGCACATACAAAGCAGATACAAGATGACCTTAGAGAAGAAAAGCTCCCTGAAAAAGGCAGCAGCTGTGCTTGCAGCAAGTCAAGGATGCTGAGAGGTGGAGGGTGAGGAAGGAGAGCATGCCAGGCACGCCAAGAATGGCAAAAGCCAGCACAAAGGCCCAGAGATGGGGGATGGGAAGTCAGGTTTGAAGAGCAGCAAGAAGGCCAGGATAGCTGGATTGTAGAGTGCAGAGAGGGGAGTAGGGTAAGAAGACTGGAAAGGGAGGAAAGAGCCAGGTTGTAAGAGCGTTAGATGTCAAACAGAGGGATTCATTTTCAATCTTAATGGTAAATTAGAGCTACAGGAATTTATTGCATTAGGGAGGTGATTTGGTCAAGTCATTGCTTTAGGAAAATCACTTTGGCAGCTGTATTGAGGATGGATTGGAATAGAAAGAACTTTGGGCTATTACAATAGTCCAGATAATAAGTGATAGGGGCTGTGTGAGTGGAGAGAAGGGAACATTCGTAAGAGATGTCATAGAGACAGAAATGACAAGATTTGGCCAAAGACCAGCTATATGGGGTGAGTAACATAAGGAGATGAGGATGATACTAAGATTGCAGACCTAGGGGACCAAAGAACAAAATGGTACCCCAACAGTTATAGGAACATTCCATAGAGGAATCAAACAGAACAAAACTAATTTCTCCTCCACACAACAGCGCTTTTAATACACACCTTACCTGACCAGAAAAGAACAGTCTAGTTGAGAACCGACAAGGACAAAGGACAGTGGGATAACCACCTCTTTATTCTGGGAAGACATGCCTCCCTTAATGAAGGCCAGGAGCATTTTGGCTTTTTTTTTTGTCTGACACATCACACTGCTGACTCATATTGAGTTTATAGTCCACTAAAACCTTCAGTTCTTTTTCAGACAAACTGCCATGTAGCCTTGCCACCTTCTTATACTTGTGAAGATGTGAAGATGATTAAAGACTGTTATTTTCTCTCTCTCTCTCTCTCTCTCTCTCTCTCTCTCTCTCTCTCTCTCTCTCTCTCTCTCTCTCTCTCTCTCTCTCTCTCTCTCTCTCTCTCTCTCATAGTTCTCTTCTAGTTCAAAATCCTATGATTTTAAATATGGACTATGGGATTACTCCAGTGGTTACCTGAAGTTTTAGGTAAACCAGATGTGGGTCAGTACAGAGTTTCTGGGAAAACCAAGGGATGAGGAAAGTGGGATGAAAGGAACTTACACAAGAGGTGTCACAGAGACAGAAATGAGATTTGAAAAAACCTTCCTTATCTCCCCAAACCGCTTCCATCTCCTAATTTCCCTGTTTCTCCAATATTCTTCCAGTAACTCATACTTGAAATCTGTGCTAATTTTTTACTTTCCTCACCTACCTCAACTGCCAAAGCTGACCAATAGCCAAATTCTATTAACATTACCAGCCCAGTATCTCTTGCATCTGTCTTGCCCTTGGCCCTCATACTCTGTATCCCACAAATTCAGGCTTCATTGCTGTTATTTATCCTTTATACTTGAAGAAGACCAATGGCATCATGATGCTGGGATCAAGGTACAGTATGTCCAACTGTGGCTGATCAGTCCAATACAAGCTCAGAAGCGTCTACCACAGGTTGGACACAAATCAGCCCATTTGAACATTTGGGATGAAGACATCTCTAGATTTGTGCATCTCACATTTTCCTTTGTGCTGTTCCAATTCTGCTTTGTTTATAGAGCACAGCACCTTCTTTGATGCAGGCACACCATGCTGGGTGGTCCTGTGCCACTGTCTCCCACATCTCACAACGGATACTAAAGCTCTTCAGAGAGACCTTGAGAGTATCATTGTACCGCTTATTCTGACATCCATGTGAGCACTTGCCTTGTGTGGGTTCTCCATAAAATAGTCTGTTAGATTAATGTATGTTTGCCATTCAAGCTACATGACCAGCCCATCGGAGTAGTGCTCTCTGCAGCAGAGGTTAGATGCTTGGCAGTTCGGCTAAGAGAGAATTTCACTGTCTGGTACCTTGTCTTGCCAGATGACCTTCAGAATCCTCCTAAGACAATTCAAATGGAAATGGTTCAATTTTTTGGTATGGGGCTGGTAGACTGTCCAGGTTTCATGGGTGCACAACATTATAGTCAGCACAATGGCTTTGTAGACGTTCAGTTTGGTAGACAGCCTAATAACTTCTCTCCCACATTTTCCTTCAAAACCTCTCAGAGTTTGAGCTGTGATTCTGACAAAGCTCTGACAATGACTCCATCAACATCATCATCTATGTAGCTTTCATTACTTCTCATCTGGACCAACTACTGTATATTCCAATATCTCCTCCTCCTCCTGTCCAAAACTCACCATTACCTATTAAGCCCCTTAGCTTAGTGTTCAAGCCCTACCCTACCACCAATCTCACCCGCTTCTGCAACCACTCCTCCATGCACAATGTACTCTAACAAAATTGGACTACTCGCTGTCCCTTCTACCTACTCATTGCTTTCTCATCTTCTTGTCTTCTTGTTCCTCCATTTAGAATTATGGAATGTCAGAGCTAGCAGGGATCTTAGAGATTATCTTGACCCTCACTTTCAGAGAAACTGAAATAATCTTTACATGTATCACATTGGCACAGATGATTTTTAAAAATGGAAATATACTCAAAAGAGAAATAGACATAATTACTAAAACAATGTAAAACAACACTAAAGGGAAACGGAAGTGAGAGCAATTAGAATGAAAAATCTTGGTCCTGCAGAAGAAAGGCTATAACTTATAGTGTGCCTCCAGTGGAAGGGTTGAGAATTGCAGGAGCTGAATTTGGTCAACACCAAAACCTTGTTTGTCAGTAAAAAATGCTTACTTGTTTTTCTTTGTTAATGTGGCACGGTTGGGGGGAGGGGGGAGTATATCTGGAAATGAGTAGTATATTTTAAAAAACAAATAAAAGACATCAATTTTAAAAAGAAGAAAGGATGAGACAGAGAAAAGGAAAGAAAAAAGCAAGGAAGGAAAGGAGGGAGAAAAGAAAGAAAAAGAAAAAAGGAAGGAGGGAAGGAAGAAAGGAAGGAAGGAAGGAAGAAAGGGAGGGAGGGAGGAAGGAAGGAAGAAAGGAAGGAAGGAAGGAAAGAAGGAAGGAAGGAAGGAAGGAAGGAAGGAAGGAAGAAAGAAAGGAAGGAAGGAAGAAAGGAAGGAAGGAAGGAAGGGAGGAAGGAAGGAAGGAAGGAAGGAAGGAAGGAAGGAAGAAAGGAAGGAAGGAAGGAAAGAAGGAAGGAAGGAAGGAAGGAAGGAAGGAAGGAAGGAAGGAAGGAAGGAAGGAAGGAAGGAAGGAAGGAAGGGGAAGAGAAAGAGGAAGGCCCTGAAAGTTTAAATGACTTGCCCAGAGTCACACAAGAATCAAGGAGAAAAGTGTGGATTCTCACCAAGGCTTTCGGACTCTAAATACAATGTTCTTTCAGCTATATATACTACATTATCTGGAAAGCCCTACTCCATCTGTCTCCTTTGTGGCCAACACTTTCTCCCCTACCTGCCTATTGAAATTCTACCCATCCATTAGGGCTCAGATCAAATGCCATCTTCTCCAGGAAGTTTTCCCTGATTCTACCAATCACAGATGATGTTTTCTTCCTCCAACATTACATAGAACATCATACCTGTCTTTTATTTTATTACGTTTGAGTCTGTCATTATTGTATAGTGTTGTATATTTGTGCATGTGCTATATCTTTCTATAGGTTTGGGGCTCCAAGAACACAACAGATCTTATTTATCTTTGTATCTCAGATATAAGCATAGAAACATAACTATAGAGGTACTTAATAAATGGTTATTGAGTTAATATAATGTTCTCCATGAAACCCTTTGATTCCTCCCAGCTAAAAGTGATCTCCTTCTTCTAAATTAACAGTACTTTTATATGCCTCGTTCATTTGCCATGCTTTATTTTATGTTGTTAAATATAATAATGCAATAGCGAGGTTAATATAGCATTTTATTGTTCACAAAGCTCTTTATGCATTATCTGATTCAGCCTCTCAGCAACCCTCAGAGGCAGTTATTATCATTACAGTTATACCATCCTCTGTGGGCTATTTCCCCAACTCCTGATCACATTGGCAGATTGGGACCCCAAAGGGCAACTGACTTCTCCTCTAAAGTTTTTAGGGTTAACACTGAAGGTGATTCGAATTTTTAACACTGTAGGTTCTAAGCCCCTCTGCAGTACATTATCAATCAACCAGTATAATTCTATTAACTTTTAGAAAAAGGATTTACTAAGAACATATAGCAATAAGAGCAGTTATCAATACAACCACATCCAAACTGGGGGCTCACTCTCTCCTTGCACATATGAGGTCTCTGGAAAGAGTGTTCTTCAAACATAAAATTAAAAGGCAGTGGGGCATAAATTTAAGAAGCACGCCTAGCTAAAGGGTACCGCCAAACTACTGATCTTGCAAGTCTTTTTTCTCCCTTTGTGGAGTCTTCATTAGACAAAGGGGAATAGCTTTGGGAACTCTGAGGAACATTCTTTGGAAACTAGGTGAACAAAGTGTGACGTGTAAATGTACCGGAATATTACTGTGCCACAAGAAACAATGACCATAAAGTATTTGGAGAAACATTGGAAGACTTTTATGAACCAATACATAGCAAAGAGAACATAATCAAAAGAATAATGGATGTAATTACCAAGACAATGTAAAGAAAAAACAACCCTAAAAGGAAACTGAAATGAGAGTAATTGGTTCACAGAATAGAGGATGTCTTATAGTGCGCCCCCAGTGGAAGGACTAAGAATGGCAGGAGCTGAATGTGGCCAACATTCTGAATCTTCATTGTTTTGTCAATAAGTGATGCTTACTTGTTTTTCTTTATTACAAGGCAAGGTTTAGTGGGGGCTAAAGCGTATCTGAGTTAGATGTAACTCTCATTTGGGCCCTGAGTCCAGTCTCTATTTTGCAACTCTCTCCAATACAAGGGATCTAAATTCTTAAGCCTCTGCCATTGTGGGGTTGCTGTCTTTTTACATCTTTTTTGTGCTCCCTCTGCAACTGGCCACTGTAACTGCCTCTGCTTGTTAATAGGATCTTTGATGCCTTCTCTGAGCTTTCAAAGTTCAAAAGATCATAAACCGGTCGATCTTTGCACAGGACAATTCCATTCTTAGATTCTTGCCTAAAGCCAAGGAAGAACAAATACAGAAGAAATGGGATGTTATATGCTCGTAGACACATAGAGGCCAGGGGAGGAAGGATGAAGTTTGCTCCCATTTCCCTACCTAACAGCTCATGGCAGTTCTACCTCACTTGCTGCCAGAAAGGAAAAGGAAAGCTAGAGACTGGCATCATCTCTTTCGTATTTGAATTTGGATCTGAAGTATTGATTCTTCCAGATCCCCAGTCAATTAGAAGACTTCAACATCAAACCATACCAATCCTTCATTCAATTCATTCCAGAAACCAGTTCCCCAAAGTACCATATGTTTGATTGGAACCAAGAAGGATATAACTGAGCATCCTCTTTGGTGAGGAAGAGCAAATCTGATTGTGTGCTAAGTATTGGGTCTTCATTGATTGGTCCCTTTATTATGCTAGTGTCATCATAGTTATTTATTTAATGTTATGGGGAGTGATGTTTCCAGACCTGGGATTTCATTGATATAGAAAATGCCCAGTGAGGAAATTTCCTCTATCAATGCAAATCAGCAAATATCCTGTATTTTTTTTGGCAAGGCAATTGGGGTTAAGTGACTTGCCAAGGGTGACACAGCTAATAAGTATTAAATTTCTGAGGCTGGATTTGAACTCAGGTCTTCCTGACACCAGGGATGGTACTCTATCCATTGTACCACCTAGCTGCCCCTGTAATTTATTCTTTTTTATTTGATTTAAAATTTTTTATATATTTTTAAACATGTGTCTATTTTCCGTTTATAACATTCAGTTCCACAAGGTTTTGAGTTCCAAATTTTCTCCCTCTCCCTTTCCTCTCCCCTCCCCCTTCATGGTAGCATATAATCCAATATAGGTTCTACAAACACCTTCACATTAAACATTAGTCAAGTAGTAAAGAAGAATTACAGCCAATGGAATAAATATAGAGGAAGAAGAAACAAAATGAAACAAAAAAATAGAAGGAAATTTGGAAGTCTGGGCAGACAGCTAAGAAATTTCTGAAGTCTAAAGTTCTAGGGTTGAGTGGGGAGCAATGCATTTAGTGGAAGAGGAAGAGAAAGAGAAAGCAAGTCTCTTAGAGAGAAAGAAGGGGCATAGAGAATTTGGTGTCGTCTGGGGATGGGAATGGCCATAGGCCCAGGAAAGAGAGGGGCCCTTTTTCTGATTTCTCTAGCAGCTAGGTGGTGCAGGAAATAGAACCCTAAACCTGAAGTCAGGAAGACCTGAGTTCAAAGTCAACCCCACTTATTATCTTTGTGAGCCTAAGCAAGTCATATAACCTCTATCTGCCTTAGTTTCTTCAACTGTAAATATTTTCCCACACTTGCCTCTCATTCCAATTTTCTATACAACATTAAACAGTTCACCCAAAAAGGCAGCTCAGTGGTTCAGTGGATGGAACACTGGGTCTGGAGTCAGGAAGATCTGAATTCAAATTCGGCCTCAGATACTTACTAGGTGTGTGGTCCTGGGCAAGTCACTTAACCTGTTTGTCTAATCCACTACAGAAGAAAGTGGCAAACCACTCCAGCGTCTTTATCAAGAAAACCCCATGGGCAGTATGGTCACAAAGGGTTGAATTCAGCTGAATGATTGAACAACAACAGAAGGTCACCCATAATCACACAAATGGTGAGTTTGGGAGGTAAAATTCAAACCTAGCTTCAATTTAGCAGTCTGCCTACTCCACTACATTCTTTTTCCATCCAAGCATATGCAATATATCTCATACATGATCATAACCCCCAAGGGCAGGAAAGGTACACTCACTGGTTTGGGAGTCAGGAGTGGGTTCTGTTTTTGACACTTGCTAGCTGAATGACTCTGGGTAGGGCATTGCATATCTTAAATGAGGGTAACAGTACCTGTACTACTAATGCAGATCACTGAGTAGTTGTAAAGAAGGTGCTTTGAAAAACTGAAGGCACGAGTGATCATTTTAATTATTATTATAATGTCTCCATATATGTCCCTCCCTAACAAAGATGGGCCTAAGAAAATCACTCTGGTGTCAGGGAAGAACATTGAGGCTGGAGGAAGGAAAGCTGGGGTTGAGTCTTAGCCTTTGACCTTCCCTACTGTGTGGGCTACTTCACTGCCTGAGCCTCAGACTCCTTATCTGTAAAATGGAAGGATGATCCCACTGCTTTCTTCCCAGGACTGTTATGGAGAAAGCTGGGGTTTATACTTGGGAGTCCTAGAGAAATATGAACATCACACATAGTTGGTATCCAATGATGTTTGTTGCATTGTGGAAATTGTTTAATCTCCATTTTTCTTTTTTTTAATTTTTTATTCAGTTCAAACTTAAATACAAAACAAGAAAAGAAAAGAAAAAGAATATTTCCATGTACGCAGCAGAATATGAGAGGATTCAATGTAAAACAGTAAGTTTCCATTTCTCGAAAACCTGTGTAATAAATCCTACACTGTTTTCAAAGTTACCCAACTTTTCTGCGCTTCTTTCTAGGTTTTCTTGTGTTTTATGCTATGTACTTTTTATTTTATCTTTTTTCTCTCCCTCTTTCATGACCCCCTCCCCACCTTAGAGGAGGCTACAATTGAATGCAAGTATATGTACATATACATACATATCTATAAACATACACACACATTCACACATACATGTATTTAAGACTATACCAGAGGTAGGGAACCTGTAACCTTGAGACCACATGTGGCCCTCTAGGTCCTTAAGGACAGCCCTTTGACTGAATCCAAACTTCACAGAACAAATCCCCTTAATAAAAGGATTTCTTCTGTAAAACAGTCAAAAGGCCACACTCAAGGACCTAGAAGACTACATGTAGCCTTGAGGCCTCAGGTTCCCCACCCCTGGACTACTCTATGCACATTTCTATTTGTCAGTTCTTTTTCTGGAGGTGAATAGCATCTTCCTTCATAGGTCCAAGTCTTTCTATGTTTTCCTTTTTTTTCTTTTTTTAAAATCTTATTGGGGTTTTTTGTTGTTTTTTGGGTTTTTTTTTCTTTCCATGTTTTTCTAAGTCAACTAGTTCATCATTTCTTATATCAGAGCAGTATTCTATCAAAATCACATCCTATCTGAGAGATTTTCTATGAAAATTCTTTTCCAATTTTCTGCATTCCACCTAATCATGGCTATATTGGTTTTATGTAAACAAAAAATTTTAATTTAAAATAATTGAAATTATCCATTTTATACTTCAATAGTACTCTGGCCTTATAATATAGTTCAGGGTCTGGTAATGCAGAATCTCCTTTCTTTACATTTTTTCCCTCAGTTTTGTTCTTCCAGATGAATTTTGCTATTATTTTTTCTAACTCAGTAAAATAATTTTTGAACCTCCATTTTTTGAGGATCCTGAACCTCAAGGATGGTCCTGATGAGAGTGCCTAGGATGGGGTGGGGAGTGGTGGGTCCCAGTGACCAGATCCTCTCCCTAAACGCTGCTCTTGAACATCAGCCCATCCTTCAGGCTCATAGTCACAGCTAATCCACCCTTGCACGGGAGAATCAATGGAATCAATGGGATTCTTTGGAGATGGATAAGACTTAGGAGAAATTTTTTTTTTTAGGACAAGACCAGAGATAAAGCAATCCAGAGTGAGGGGCAGAGTCCTCATTACAATTTCTGCTGTCTAACCTTATTCAGACATGTGAGGCAACTATTTGTAGCAGGAAGATTGCTGGAGTTGGTGTTAGACGGCCTGAGTCCAAATCCTGACTCTTCTGCCTATGGTTGTGTGACAAGAGCAAGCCACTTAATCACTCAAATCCTCAGTTTCCTCAACTACAAAAGTGCATTTTTGGAACATGTATAGAGTATCCCAAAATTTTAGTGCAATTTAGATATATTAAAGCTTCCAACTGCACTAAAACTTTTGGGACACCCTGTATTTAGCACCAGTATGGATCTTAGAGGTCATTTTGCCCAACTCCTTCATTTTAGACACAAGGAAACTGAGACTCAAGGAGATCAAGGCCTTCGTATTATCACAGTATCATAGATCTACAGTCAGAATGAACCTAAGAGGCTATCTAATCTAAGCTACACATTTTACAGATGAGGAAACTGAGGCACAGGGATGTTAAGCGGCCTGTCTATGATCATGCAGATAGTAAGTGCCAGAGGTACATTGGAACCAGAGCCAGTGCTCTTTCTACTCTATCATGCTTCCTTGCCCAGAGTCCTATGCCTAATACTAGGGTTTGAACCCCAAGAAAGGAATCTTTGCACTCCCTCCCTTCCAGGGTTGTTGTGAGAAAAGCCTTTAGCAAACTTTGAAGTGATAGAGAACAAGAGCTATCATTATTCTCAGACCCAAATTTCAGTGGGTTAAGGGGTACAGTACTCTGACTATGGCTGTCCCGTCCAACAGTAGTGACTTGGCTAATGAGGTAGAGTAATAAAGCCTGATTCTGCATATTCACTTTATTGGAGCATCACACACCTGTTTGCAAAAGAAACTGAGAAAGTAACTATAGGGAGTTACAGTGTGGGAGATCTGGGGTCTAATGTGAGGAAAACTTGTCTTACTATTAAAGAAATCTAAAAACAAAGCAAGGGGCCTTAGGAGGTAGTGAGCTCTTCTCACTGAGGCTGGGCCGCCACTTTATCAAGGATGCTGTGGGAGGGATTCCTGCTCATGTAGGAGTATATACCTGTAGTTCATAGGGTATGAGGTTAGAAATTACCTTAGAGGCCAGTTAGGCTGGCCCTCTCATTTAGCTGATGAAAACCTAAGGCCCAGGACAGTGAAATAAGTTGCCCAACCTCCCCAGCTCAAAGGCAGCTGAGTCAGAATCTGATCTTAGGTCCTCTGACTTCAAATGTAGGGATTTTCTTTTTAAACAGAGTATCTGGCACATAGTAAACATATACATCTATCTGCCTATCCATCTATTTATCTGTCTGTCTGTCTTCCCCATCTATCCATTTATCTATCTAGCTTCTTATCTATATCTATCTACCTACCTATCTATTCACCTGTCTATCTGTACATTTATTTACCATCTATCTTTTCATTTATCTAACCATCTATCCATCCATCTATCTACCCATATATCAATCCATTTATCTATGTACCTATCTATCCATTTATCTACCATCTATCTATCCATCATCAATCTATATATCTATCTACCCACCTATTTATCTAATAAATTTATCTCTCTACCCACATAGTTATCTGCCTATTTATCTCTATCTACTTACCTACCATTCATCTGTCCACTACTTATCTACCTGCCTATCTACTCATCTATCTACCTGTTTGTCCGTCTACCTTAACTACTAATGTAAAGCTCTCTCTTATGGACAATTTTATTTTTAAAGAATATATATTCCTTTATATCTATCAATTTATCTCTCTACCCATCTGTCTATCTATCTATCTATCCATCCATCCATCCATTCATCTTAATTGTTTATGTTAAACTGTTTTCAAAGGACTATATATTCCTTTGTATCTATCTACCTACCTTTCTGTCTCTCTCCATATATATATATGTGTGTGTATGTACGTATATTATGTATATATATACATATCTCCACATATATGTGTGTACACCTATGTATACATATGTATACACATATACATATATATACAGGGAGATGATAGGTGATATAGATAGATATATCCATGAAAGTTATATCTATAGATATCCATGTACACACATATATAGATGCTATAGATCTATCTTCTGATTACACCCAGCTAAGATTAGGCAGGCTCCCTCTGAGGTCTGAGTTTCTATGATTCTGTGACAGTTCAGGACCTTTGCAGTAGAATGAGTAAGCCTTGGCTAGGGAGTCAGGAGACTTGGGTTCTTGCTGTCACTGGCTCAGCGTTTGACCTTGGACAAGTTCCTTGCCATCTCTGGATCTCGGTTTTCCCATTTTTCAAATGGGAGTGAAAAGTCCCCTTTATTGCCTGCCTCTCAGGGTAAGGGTTTCCCCTGTTTTTCTGCCCTCTTTCATTCTCTCTCCAAGAAGAGGATTCAAGTTTCTTCCTCTGGAAAATGGGCACAATAATCTTTGAGAGTACTTGAAGGACACAGATCATCTCTTATAGAGATGCTCTGAGGAAAGCACTTTGCCAACCATAAAGTGTCCTAGAAATATGATTATTGTTATTGTAGGAGCTTAAAGAAGGGAGAGGTCAGGGTGATTAGTGTCATCAGGGAAGCTTTCCTGGGAAAGGTGAGACAAACCAGGGCTTTAATGACAAATAGGGCTTAGGCACATGGAAAGGAAGGCATTTAAGACAGGGAAAATACTGTGAGAAAAGGCAGAGGCAAAAAGGAGTCTCATGTGTGTAAACAATTCAATGACTAGGGTTTGGGAGCAGTAGGACAGACATATGGCTGGGCCAGGCATTCAGCACATGACTACATTCACAGCTAAGAGGCTGAGGCTTCTGGATCTCTTGCGCTTTGAAGTTCTGAACTGCTGGAGGCTAAGTTGGTCCAGTAACCACACCAATTTCAGCATCAATATGGTGAGCCCTCTGGGAGTAAGTGGCTACCAGGTCACCCAAGGAGGGGCAAAATGGCCCAGGTCTGAAGCAGAGCAGGCCAGAGCGGATCAGTAGTGGAATCAGCCAATGAATAATACCTCGACTTGTAGCCTGAATGATATGGGAAAATCCAGTCTTAAGAAAAAAAAAAAGTATTTGTCTGGAAAGGTAGGTTGAGGACAGAATGTGAAGGGCCTTGAATTAGGATCTTGTATTTATCCCATAGGCAAAGGGAGTCAGGTTTTTTTAAACAAAGGAGTGACCAGATGGAAGCAGAATTCTAGATTAAGAACAAAGACTAGTAGATAGAAATCTCTCTGCTCCTCTCAACTCCCTTCCCACCTCCCAACACACGTATCTCCAAGAAACTGAGAGTGCCAAGCCATAGCACTAGAGCAGTGTGATAGTCCGGGAATCAGGAAACTTGGATTCTAGAGCCAGCTCTGTCATTAAATCACTGTGTGACCTTGGATAATCACTTTCTCTTTCTAGGCCTCAACATCTTCATCTGTCAAATGGGGTTAACACCACCACCCTCCTTGTGTCCCTTAGAGACCCTTGGGCCTCAGGGCCCAAGATCTGCTCCAGTTCTGGCTTTTTTGTCATTCCCTGCTCGAGGAGGGATACGGTGGTAGAATTGCAGGCTGCCCTCTGAATTTCCTGGCATTTGTGGGTCTAATCAAGCCCCATTAATCCTTCCAAGTTTCAAAGCCCAGCACAGGAACCGCACAACTCCCCCGGCCTCTGCCGGGAATTGTGTGGCTGAATCCCAGGCAGGCCCTTTGAAAACCTAATTGGCGTCTTTGAATCTGGGGGCCTTTGATTTCACTTCCTGGTCTTTAATGGGCACAGTAGATTTAGCAGAAGAAAAAAAAAGTGAGAGAGAGAATGAATGTGATTAAGTACCAAGCATCCCTCAGCCTAGGCCTGCTCCACTATCCACTTCTCTGAGAGGAAAGAGGTATGTATCAGACAGAGCATCCATGGGGGAGGTTTCACCTTTTCCTAGAATCCTCATCTCTGAAACAGGCTGAGCCTGGAAGTTCTATGCAGTTAATGAATCTGAAACTGACCCATCTCTCCTCAGAATCTAAAATGTTTTGGAACTGGTAAAGAGGTATATTGGGGGGAAATGACTCAGGGGGTAGATGCTACATTTGGAGTTAGGAAGACTGGTATTTGAAGCCTGTCTTGGGTACTTGTTACTTCATCTCTCTGAGCCTCAGTTTACTTGCCTGTAAAATAAAGGGCCTGGGCTTAATGACCTCCAAGGACCCTTCCAGCTCTAAATCTCTAATCCTCTGGTTTGTGCATGTGTGTGTACACAAATCCAAGGCAGAATCTGTGCACTGAGGTGTCTGTACACATAATACAGTGTGTTCACAGTACACAGTGAAGTGAGTAACTCTGTGTGTGTGTGTGTGTGTGTGTGCATGAGAGAGAGACAGAGACAGACAGAGGGAGAGACAGAGAGAGCAGGAAGGGAGAGAGAGACATAAAGAGAGAGAGGGAGAGACAGAGAGACAGAGAGAGGGGGAGGGAGAGAGGGAGAGAGAAAGAGATAGACAGAAATAGAGACAGAGAGGGGAGAGGGAGAGAGAAACAAAGAGAGAGAGGCAGACAGACAGACAGACACAGAGACAGACAGACAGAGACAGAGAGGATGACAGGATCTCTGAGTTGTCAGAGACCTCTGATCCAACCTGTACCTGACCAAGAATGCCCTCTACAGAACCTCTAAGAAGTAATGACTTCCAGGGAAGGAGAATCTCCACTCCACCCTGACCCCTACCCACACACAGAGTGTCCTGCTCCACTCTGAGAGGTTTCTAACAGTTGGGGAGAGTTTTCTTATCTGATGCAGTACCTGGGAATCCCCTCGCATGTGGCCACCCAAATGCCTCCCAAGGTTCAGGGTACTCTGTATCAGCACTCACTCAGAACTGTAGCTCACAAGCCCCCACTAATGTTTTACACTTAACAGACAATCAAGAGGACGTTATTAGCTCAATGCAAAAAAAACTTTTCATCAAACGGCATAGTAAATTAATTGAGAATAGTAATCATAATAATAGCTAACAAGTATATTGCAGTTACTGTGTGCTAGGCACTGTGTTTTACAACTATTATCTCATCTGAGTCTCACAACAACCCTGGGAGGTAGGTGCTATTATTATCCTCATTTTACAGATAAAGAAGTTTAAAAAACGTTTTTTAGAAGTTTTAAAATAGACAAAAGTTAAATGACTCGTCCAGGGTCACACAACTAGTGTCTAAGGCTATATTTGAACTCAGGTCTTCCTGCCTCTAGGCTCAGCACTATGCCACCTAGAAAGATTTACACTACCCGCCTCTACCCCTACCCTAGACGTTGGGCATCCTCTCCACAGGAACCAGTAAATGCATGCTTACACAACATGTGATCAGGGACCATGCAAGGAGGGTATAGGAAATGCACATGAAGGAACACATACTCCAGAAATACATTTGACCAGGATACAAACCTAGAGGGTATATATTAAGGGGCAGATATAGCCAAAGGGCACAAGTAGATGAACCAAATCCTAACATTGCAGAGCCACTGAGGACCTCTGATGATGTCATCACACTGCCCTCTGCTAGGACACTGCTCTCCACCAAGCAGTGACGTCCATGCTGGATGTTTTATCTCCTCTTTCCACAGGGTGATGACTGTCTTTACAGTTGTAAAGATGCTCTCTGCTCTAGTAGTAAGGAAGTCTTTCCCTGATAAAGGCAGGCTACCCCTCTTAATGTGGAGCTAAGATTTATGAATCAACATACCCTGTCATCCAGTTAACAAAAACTGGCAGAATCCCCTAAGACTAATATTAAGTCTACTGTTTACACCACTTTATTTCTGACTTGGCCCTTGGTTCAAGATAGCTATCTGATTTGGGGTTAGAAGGTTCTTCTTCATGCTTGTTAAATCCTTAGTTGTCAGTCTATATTCCCCAAATGCATTTTGAGGGATTCTCCTAAACAAAACTCCAAAGGAGCTATGTGGTTCCTGGAATGAGAAGGTTCCTCTCCCATACTACTCACTGATTGGCATGCAAATAGTCTCTCTGTACTTGCATTAAATGTAAATCTCTATTTCTGCAACTTTTAGCCATTGCTCCTAGTCCTAGGCATGCCTAGAGAGTATATAGTGCTCTAGGCACACAAACGGTCCTAGTTCCATTTTTTAGACCCAAGAAGATCAAGGCTAATTCTCCTTCTTTGTTACAATTTCTCAAATACTTGAAGACAACTATCACCTTGCTCCAAGTATTCTTATCTCCAAGTTAAGCATCTCTAACCTCCCAGGGTCTTGAATACATGTGTCTACAATAAATACAAATTAAACCAATATTTATTAAGCACCTACTATGTTTAACACACTGTACTAAGTATTTAGAAAGACAGAAATTTTAGATAAGAAACAGTCCAGGCCCTTGCAACAGTTAGTTCAGTAGGCTGATGAGATACTAACATAGACAACTAAAATATATAATACTACATGATTGGTATACTAGAGAGGCACCAAATAAAGTGTTATATGGAGTCCAAACAAAAAGTGTTATATAGGTCAATAGATTATAAACATTGATATACTAGTAAACATTTAACAACTGGTTCTTGGGGTGGGGGGGGGAAATGGGAGGGCAGGAGTAGAGTGGATGGAAAGTACTTACAACACACTTTTAAATTTATTATTAACATTTTCTCCATCACTTTCTTAAGTCTAGACAATCAGTGAAACAGTAAATCAAGCCCTGATTGGTAGTATTTATGGATTTCTAAGAGGTATTTCAGTGAACAAAATTCTGGGTCTGGCACCAGAAAGACCTGAGTTAAAATCTGACCTCAGATACTAGCTAACTGTGTGACCCTGGGCAAGTCACTTAACTTCCATTTGCATCAGTTTCCTCTACCATAAAATAACTGGATCATAATAGTAACTACCCTCCAGGGTTATTGTAAGGATCAGATAATGAAATATTAATAACAAATGTTTAACATAGTGCTTGGCATATGGTTGGTGCTAGATAAATGCTTCCCTTTCCCCATTCTCTTAACACTTGGTTCTCATGAGCCAGTTGGATCTGACTTTTGTACACCGTTAGATAGAAGGTTACAAAAACTTCAATATCTTTTAAACCTGTTTTAAGTCCCTGAATGCAGTTACCAGCCAGACTCTTACTTCCATCTCACAATACAATGATGGTGCCCACCCCTTCCCTTTGAATCTCTAAGACCTTGGGCCAAGGGAGGGGAGTGGGGCAGGACAGAACATGGGGTATCAAAACTGGAGGAAACCTTAGAACACTAGTGTCAGATCTAGAGGGAATCTTAGACTATAGAATGAGGAGAGCGGAGGCTGAAACTCTGTAACAGAAGGGACTTCATTCCTTTCTTCTCTCATTCCTTCTAAGAAACAGACCTGATGTAACCTGTCCCATAGCCAGTGTAGATTAATACCCTTACTAAAGAATAAACACAAATATATATTCCCTGAAGCTGGACCTCAAAGGAAAAGCTGTTGTTCAATCATTTCAGTCATGTCCAACTCTTTGTGACCTCATTTGAAGGTTTCTTGACAAAGATACTGGAATGGTTTGCCATTTTCTTCTCCAGCTCATTTTACATATGAAGAAACTAAGGTAAACAGGGTTAAGTCACCTGCCCAGGGTCACACAGCTAGTGTGAGCTAGCTGAGCCCAGACTTGAATTCAGGAAGTTGAGTCTTCCTGACTCCGGGCCTGGCATGCTATCCACTGCACCACCTAGCCGCTAGGGAATGAAAGAAAGATATGAGAAGACATTTCCCCCATAATTCTTTTCAGAAGTACAAGTTCCACAGATGTGAAACATTTCATATTATATGAGACTTTTTCAATGTAATGATAGAGGATATAGGAGAAAATGTAGGTAGGTGATATAAAAACAATATATATTAAAACAATATATATCCATAAAAATCTGTTTTAAGCATTTTCCAGGAAAATGACCTGTACTTACAAATAACTAGCCTGTTTTCCCTTCTGGGCCTTTTTCTTTGCTTCCAGCCTTCCAAAACCATGACTGTGACCGTATCATCCTGGATCTTTCTTCAGTACCTGGGACTTCTTCAACCTGAAACACACATGAGGCCTTCTCAATCTAGAAAATTCATCTGTAAGGCTCACCCCTTTCTCCCAATCGGGAGCTTCTCTTGTGTCCCTATTTTGTGGTCTTTATTCACTTCTGAGACTTGTTCTTGGCTTCCAGATTTCATAACCATAGCCCTGCACTAGATACCTTTATTTCTTCTTCCTTCCACCAACATTTGTGTTTTGTCTTCCCCCATTAGATTTAAGTTCCTTGAGGGTATGGAATGTCTGCCTGTCTGTCTGTCTCTCAACTCTCTCTCCATACATATATGTGTATGTATGTATGCATGTATGTATGCTAGCATAGTGCCTAGTGCATAGTAAGTGTTTAATAAATGCATACTTCCTTCCTTCCTTCCTTCCCTCCTCCCTCCCTTTGCTCCTTCCCTCCCTCCCTCCCTCCTTCCTTCCTTCCTTCCTTCCCTCTTCCCTTCTTTCCCTCCCTCCCTCCTTCCTTCCTTCCCTCCTCCCTTCCTTTCTTCCTTTCCTCCTTCCCTCCCTCTCTCCTTCCTTCCTTCCCTCCTTCTTCCTGTTCTACATGAGTTAAAGCCTCAGTAACGCACTCTCCAGTGAGTGTGCCTAATCTGATACCTTTGGAGGAACTCTTCCCCCAACCCAGTGGCTAGCTTTGGGTAAGTCATCAATTATTTGTATCTTTCTTTGTAAATAAAATAGTGAGACTGAACTACATGGTCTCTAACATTCCACGTTCTAAGGTCCCTTCCAGGTCTAACATTCTCTATTCGAAGGTTCCTTCTAGGTCTAACACCCTATGTTCTATTTTCTAAAGTCCCTTACAGTTCTTACATTCTGTATTCTAAGGCATGTCTCAGCTCTTGACAACCTATGATTGTATGAGGCAGCAGGAATTCTGAAACCTCCTAATAGGAGGACCAATTGAAGGGACTGGGAATATTTATCCTGAAACAGAGCCATTAATAGCAAATCTAGCACCACAAAGTGTGCACATGGGCCAGCTTGAAAGGCACACTGAAATTAACTTTTAAAGACAAATTGAGAAATAGAGACATTGGGGAGAGACCTGGAGACACAACAACTCACTTACTTAGAGACCCCTGGATCCTGCCCATAGAGGGATTCAGTGAATGCAGGACACTGACCCTAGTAGATGGGACATTGCAAGTAGAGATCCCAGGACTCAATGAGGTCTCTGCTTAGGTGGTACAGGGAAGAGAGCAGGATGGGCTCCAGACTGGGGAGGGATTTCCCTGGGGTATGGCTGTAGTTGGGGGGAAAAAGGACTGATACCTTCTTATTTTAACTAATGGTTCTTTTTTGTATTAGTATCAATTGTTCCTGGTTGAAGGAGTACAAGTATTGTCAGGATCCCCTAAAATTTAGTAGCACTGAGTCAAAGCTTCAATCATTTCACCCTAGTTATGACTGTAGCCTGGAAAAGAGACTTAGGGAATACAGAACAGCTGTCTCCAGATATGTGAAGAGCTATCATAGGAAAATGTTATGCTTCTTGGCCTAAAGAACAGACTGAGGAACAATGGGGCAGGGGGCATTTATAGGAGAAAGGTTTTACTCAATATGAGGAAGAACACCAGAGGAAGTATGGTTTGTATTTACATAAGGGTACTATAGGTTACAGTTCAATACTCATTTGGTCAGTCAATAAACATTTATTAAACACCTAGGGTGTACAGGCACTGTGCTAAACATTGGCAATACAAAGAAAGACAAAAAGCAGTCTCTGCTCTACCATTTGTAAATGAGGAAATTAAGGTTCAGAGCTGAGAGGCATTTTAAGAATGATCACATAACTAGTAAATGACAGAGACAGAACTCAGGCTCAGGTCTCTCACCTCCAAGGCTAGAGCTCTTTCTGCAAGTGACCTCCTTCATCTTTCTGCTGACCAGGCAGGAGTCACATCCTTCTGCCTCCCAGTTTCCTGAGAGTTTAGACTCACCATTTTCCTTCCTAGTTTCAAAGAAATATTCTCATTCTAAGGATAATGCTCTCATCCCCATCTTCAACTCCCTTGGGAGGAGGCTGGCAACTCTCAGTCACTCTTGACTCTCTAGGAAGGGATCTAGCCACCTCTGCTTCTGGACACAGTTTGATAAGAGTGGGTGTCATCAGAGAGAAAGTTTCAGCAGAGCAGTCCTGCTTGGCTCACCCAGAATGCCTCCTAAAGCTCTCAGGAAGCTTCCGCTGGAGTCAGCAGCACAGGGCCCAGGTTACTGGGTCAGGGCTGCCTTTGGAAAAAACTTAATTCAGCTCTAGCTTCTCCCCAGCTCCCTGGCCTGGCAGGAACCTCAGAGTGCCTGTAAAATTCCTGGGCAGTTTTGGCAAATGGAGTCTTCCAGAGCCTGCTCTGAGCACAGGCCTGGAGGACAATGGAATGGGAATTTCCCTTATTAAAGGCCCATGAGAACCAGTGACACTCAGGAGTAGGGGATTAAACTGGAAGAGGAAGGGAAGAAACAGAAAGGAACAAGAGAGCATGTGAGAGTAGGAGACCATCTATTCCAACCTTTCCATTTTTTCAAAGGGGAAACATTTTATAAAGATGAAAAGCAAATTGTTAAGGAACAAAGTCAGGACTGGAGCCAATTCCTCTGACTCCAAATCCAGAGTTCTTGCCACAATTCCACAAAGGGGGTCCCAGGTCCCTCATACTTCCTAGGAATCCCTGAGACCTATACACCCTGTAGGGATGCATCAGGCTCTGACAAATTTACCTTCCACTTGGCCTATCAGTCTATATAATTCAAAAGTCAGGATAGAGGAGAACAAGATAAGTCTAACCAAACAGCAGATTTTCTGTCTTCTCAGATCTGGAGGAAGGAAAGTTTGAGGAGGGCGGGCAGGAAGATAGTAGAAATGGAAGAGGCAGAGAAGGTATAGAAGGAAAAAGAATGAAAGGAGGAGGAAGAATAGAGGGGGAAATAATATAAGAAGAAAAAGAGAATGGAGGGGGATGGAGAAGGGAGAAGATAAATAGAAAGGGAAAGGAGGGATGAAGTGGAAGAGAAGAAAAATGGAGGAATAGAGGTGAGAAGGAATGGAGAGAAGGAAAGAAGAAAGGAGAGAAGCTAGAAAAGAGGAAAAGAGGGTAGGGAGAAAGAGAAAGGGAGAGGAGGGGAAAGGGGGGACACAGAGGGAACTAAAGGATCGTTTGGGCCTTAATGAGATGGAATTCAAACCACATGCAGTGTCCCCTCTTAGTAGCAAAGGGAGGGCCTGAACTAGGATGATGCCACATTGGAATGGAGCAATATATCTATTAACAGGCTAAGACAAAGCAAACCCACTCATTGTCAGAAATCCTCCAGCACCCCACGCTTCAGTTCAGCATTTGAAAGAGCTGCAGACTGGAGTGAGCGCCATTGCTCAGGAACTTTGCACCATTGCTCAGGGACTTTGCAACCTCTTCCAAGAAAGTTCTACTCATGAGATGCCTCCAGCCCCCAGGCCTCCTGGCACCTCTGGAGACCCACAATTAGTCTCTCTCTCTCTCTCTCTCTCTCTCTCTCTCTCTCTCTCTCTCTCTCTCTCACTCACACACACACACACACACACACACACACACACACACACACACTGTGATACAAAGCCACAAGCTACGCACAGTGTCAATGTAACAACAGGGATATACAAGCATGGACACAATGCTAGCTCCATGTCATATGCAGTGATGGAGGCACACCTCTGGATGTCCATATCACATAGTTACACCCAGTTTCACACCATGGGGCTCTGGGGGGAGTGAATCAGGAATGGCTAGACCCCAGAAAGTCAGAGGGCAATTGAACTTCTGCCAGCCCCAAAGCTTGGTCTCCCATCCTCCCCATCCATGCTTCAATGCATTGCTTTGTCTAAGCATCATAGGGCAGGGGGTAGGGTATGGAGAGAAGAGAAGGGGAACGAATAATCCAGGCTAGACCAAGGCAACCCCTTGGGGACAAGGGATCCCCGTACTCAATCCAAAACAATCATCAATCATTCAGTAAACTTTGTGTACCCAGCCCCACACTTGACTTGGAGCACAGATATATATCAGACTAATTCCTGTCCTCTAAGAGCTCACAGTCTGGTGGAAGGACATAAGCAACAATTTATTCACAGTCCCAGGTAATATGTAAACAAAGTCCTATTGCATGGGTCAAATAGTCAAGGATATAATTCAGAGGAGTAAATAGGGGTGGAAAGAGCCCTGAGCTTGGGGGTTGGGGGTGGAGAAAGAAAAGAGACCTGAGTTTGAATCTCAACTCTGCTACTAACTGACTTTGTGATCTTGAGCAAATGACTTCCCCATTCTCAGGCCTCCATATCTTCATCCATAAAATAAGAGGGTTGGACTAGATGCCCTCTCAGACCCTTTGAAGTTCTAGGTTCTCTGACCCTCTATGACCTTCAGCTCTCATCTGTAAAATGGGGGCAATATTTGCACAACCTCCATCACAAAGGTTGTTGTCAGGAAAGGGCTTTGGCAACTGCCAGCAGAGAAACCAAAATTGTTGTTATTCTTAGGCAGTCAGTGGAGGTTCATTGCTCTCCTCAAAGGAGCTGTTGGCACTTGGATGCTCCAAGGCAGGCAGCAAGCTCAGGAAGGGTGGAGGGGCCAGTGGAGGGGGCAGAGTGGTGTCAGTTGACTCAAATGAGCTGGCATGAGCTCCTCCCTTCCCACCCTTCCCACTCTGGATCTGACCCACAGATTGAGAAATGTGTGCTCTTTTTCCCTTGTTAAAATTAAGGGCTGGGCCAGGCCCTCTCCACTCTGGACTGCCGAATGGGGGAAACTATGACGATTTGTGGAGATGAAGGGAGGGAGCAGGGGCCAGTTGAGGACTGGGACCTGGGAATTCTACCACCATTCCTCACTCTCTGTCCCTCACTAAGCCCTTAACCCAGACCTTCCCTTTCCCCTCTGGAACATGTGCCTAACGCTCAGTTCTACTAACCACCTGTCCAACAGGTGTTCCTAGAATCAGCTCCCAGAGAGAAGAGATGACTGATTTTTCCCAAGTAGTTTGTAGGGTATTACAGCATGAAGCAGTGAGTAATGAGCCATAGGATGTCAGAGCTGGAAGAGACCTTACAACATAGAACATAGAGTAAAACAGCTGGAACAGGTCTTAGAATATAGTCTATCAGAGCCAGAAGGAATGTATAGCACTCTGGAACTAGAAGGGGAGCCTTAGAATACAAAACATCAAAGATCAGTACTGGGAGGGACTCCTCTAACAGTTTCCAAACTCCCCTCTTCCCACCCACCCCCATTCTGTAGGGGAGGAAGCTAAGGTTCAGAGGAGATTCAAGCTGTCAGCATCAAGGATCTCTGATAGGAGGCAGCAATGACCTATACACAGTGTCTTAGCCTTGGGTAGTGCCTTAATCTTAGAGGAATTTCCATATGCTAACAGACGAGGACTCAGGATAAAACCTAAGGAAAACATTTTAGCATTGGGAGCTGTCCAAAAAGGGAAGGGCTTGCCTTAGAGTTGATGTAATGGTAAGCTCTCCATCCTTGGACATCTTCAAGCAATGGTTTGATAGTCACTTGCTGGGGGTGTTGTGGAAAGTCTGAGTTGGTCTAGATGACCTCCAAAGTGTCCTCCAACTCAGTCTCTGATTCTGATTCTGTGATTTTATGTCAGGCACAGGGAAATAAAGCAGGTAACCAGGTAATGGGAGAAGATAGGAACTTGGTCAGAGGTCACAAAACAAGAGCCAAGTCATTGGAATAAGATCAAAGTTGGAGGGGACACTGAGTCTCTCAATTATCCCTCTAAAGGAGTCTTTTGAGTTGCGAATGCCCATGCTTTAGGGATAGGCACCTAATTTCACATTTTCATGATCATTCATTCACTGTACTGGGAAACTCACTTTGTCTGGTCACACAAAGTATGACCTAGACTGACACCAACACATCAACACTCTGGATGGAGCCCTAGCTAAGAATCTTTTCATTTGGGGCAAGCAGCTGATGGCGGAAGGAGGGGCAGTGAAGGAGGATGGCAGGGGCAGATTGATGAATATAGGGAAGAAAGCATTGTAATGAGGAGAGAAGATGATAGAGTCTAAGAGAAAGAAATTGTACTTGAGATGTGACAAAGTTTCTACTCCACTGAAAATTCAGCCACCAAGGGAAGAAGTATACTTCTACTGTCAGGGGTGGTCAAAGACAGAAAGAGACCTCAGGAAGGTGCTGTCCTTCCCTGTCTTGGGTCAAATTTCTGTCTGCCCTGCCTTAGTTATAACACTGCCTTTGAATACCTCTACCCACTCACAATTACATATCAAAGCTCACACAGATACAGATACCACACCAAAAGAGGAGACCTAAGGCCTGTGGGAAAGAAGGGAAGTATAGCAGTAGGAACACTAGTTTTGGAACTAGAAGACCTGAGTTCTAATTATGACTCTACAACTGCATTTGCTTGACACATGATCTCATTAAGTGCTGAACAAATACATAGCCCTCCTTAAAATCTGGAAAGTGGCTTAGTAGAGTTGAACTAAGAATTAAGAAATCCAGGGCACGGACCAAGTTAATAGTACCTTTGTTTTTGGTTGCTTTTTCCTACTCCTGCCTCTGAGAATGTACAAATGAAGTGCTTCACAGGTCTCAGTCCAAGGCTGTGAAAGCAGGCTCTCATCTCTTTGGGGTAAATAAAAAGTTTATAGAGTTCAGTGTGAGATGAGCCAGACTTTCTCCTCTCCCCCTTTTCCTTCATTGGCTGCCTCAAACAAGAGGCAAAAAACAAGTCCCTGCACTCAAGGATCTTACAATCTAATGAGAGACACAACATGCAAAAAAAAATATACAAAGTTAAGCTATAAATAAATCAGAAATAATTAACAGAGGGAACGCACTGTAATTAAGAGGTGTTAGTTGTCACAAAAGTTACTAAATTGTGCTTATCTTTTGTCACAGCAATACCACTTCTAGGTCTATACCCCAAAATGATCAAAGTAAGAAGGAAAGTAATTGTATATACAAAAATATTCATAGCATCTCTTTTTGTGGTGGCAAAGAGCTGGAAATTAAGGTGATGCCCATCAACTGGGGAATGGCCAGACAAGTTATATTATTCAAATGTAGTAGAATGCTATTTTGTACTGTAAGAAATGATGAAATGAATGTAAAGTCAGCAGAACAAAGAGAACAATTTATACAATAAAAACAACACTGTGAAAACAAAGATCTTTAAAAGAATTAAGAACTCTGATTGATGCAAATGAATCCAGAAGACACAAATGAAACCTGTTGCCTACCTCTTGAGAGACAAGTGACAGATTCAGGATGTATACAGAATAAGACAAATGTGTTTTAGACTTGGCTGGGGCAGGAATATGGTTTTCTTGACAATGTATATTTATTATTAAAGTTTTGTTTTCATTTTTTTCTTCCCAATGGGAAGAATAGATTTATGTTAGTTGAAAAATTAATTTAAAAAATCTACTTGTCTCTTCTCCTTGGAATCTGTCCTGAAAGTGTGGAACTACACATGTTCTCAAAGTAGGAATGAACAATGTCTCCCCACTCCAAAGCTCTTGCACCAACTCCTAACCTCATAGAGGGACAGAGCTACCTGTGAGTTATTGTTCATTCTCTTTACCAATTAGAAGAGTCTTATGCAAAATGTTCCAGACCTAAGAAGAAACTGGGGATGAGGGGAAGAGAGAAAGAGAGAGAGAGAGAGAGAGAGAGAAGTATATATTTTGATGTGTATATATGCACACACATATAAACATTTAAATATGCATGCATGTGCACATGTGTATACATATTGAGTATACATATGTATGTGTGTGCATCTGTATACATGTATCCATATCTATATTTATATGTACATTTCTATCTATACTTGTACCTCTCCATGGAGAAAAATGAGGAGCCATTTTGTTGCTATTATCCTTACAAACTTGGTTCCATGTTGTACCATGTTGAATCCCAAGCTGCTGTAGGACTTAGGCATCTCCAAAACCAGAAAAGATCACCTTTCACATAGGGGAACACTGAGAGAACCAGCAGCCATACACATCCATGGCTCACTTGTTTCTGATTTTGAATAACCTTCCATATATTTGGCCCCAGCTAAGTAAGTTTTGTGTGTGGCCTGACTCATTTCTATTATATGGCTGCTAGCTGACCACAAAAGCACTTGTTTAGAGAGAAGTAGTTCCTAAATGGTGGGGACAGTGGGGAGGAGAATCTGATTCCCTCTCTTGCTCCAATTATGTCTCTGGAAACCCCAAACAAGACCAACCCTTGATTAGCTGAATAGCCTTAGGCTCAGTGGTTCACTTCACCTGTCTGAGCCTCAGAAGAATGAAAGATGTTTTAAAAAAAAGATTTAAAGAAGTGATTTTGTTATTCAATCATTTCGGTTGTATTGGACTCTTCAAGACCCCATTTGGTGTTTTCTTGGCAAAGATATTGCAACAATTTCCCATATCCTTCTCCACTTCATTTTACAGATGAGGAAACTGAGGCAAACAGAGTTATTGACTTGCCCCGCATCACACAGCTAGCATCTAAGGCCAGATTTGAACTCAGGAAAATGAGTCTTCCAGATTCTAGGCCTAGCACTCTGTGCACTACGTGGCGACCTAGCTGCCCTTGTTTGGATTTAAGTGTTCACAAAGTTTGTATATGCATACATATTTTTTTCCTGGAGAGCTCAGTTGTTAAGCATTTGCCAGCATGCTCTTGTGTTGTTATATAAATATTGCCTGAGCTAAACAGGAGAAGGCTCAGGGAAAGAAGTCATCATCAGAGTAGAGGCTAATCGTAAGGATAACTGGCATGGACAGGTTTGCAAACCCATCCAGGTTTTATATCCATTATCTCATTTGAGCTTCCCAGTACTCCTGCACATGTGCATACACACATACGCAGACACGTATGTGCACATACATGAATATGTGCGCATTGTCCACATACATGTGTTCATGCATGCATGTGTGGGGGTGGTATATGCATGTGTCACCAGGCACTGGCCAACCAATGGGGATGCAAAGATTGACATATAAATATATGTGTATAATTGTAATGCGTGGAATAAATATAAAAATAATAAACTCACAATAGATAAACACAAGGCAGTTTCAGTGGAAAGGCATTGAAATCAAAGGATCAGGACAGGCTCTGTATAGAAGGTGATGCTTGAGCTATGTCTTGAAAGAAGAGAGGGATCCTGTGAGGCAGAATCTGGAAGAGGAAAGGGCAGGGGAAAAGAGTTTGCTAAGTGTCTACTAAGCACCAGGCACTTGCTCAATGTTTTTACAGATATTATCTCATTTGGATTTCACAATAACCCTACAAAGTATGTGCTCCAATGTACATGATCCCCAGTGTACAGCTGAAAAAACTGAGGCAGCAGGGGTTAAGTGACACGACCAGGGTCACGCAGCTAGCAAGTATCTGGGGCCAAATCTGAACTCAGGTTTTCCTGACTTCAGGCCCGGTGCTCTATCCATTACCCTTCATAACTGTGGGGATGAAGTACATTCCAGGTGTGTAGGACAGCCAATACAAAGACATGGAGGTGGGAGAGAGAGTGTCTAATGTGTGGAAGAGAGAGAAGGATATTTTGGAAAATTAAATAAGTTGGTCACGTTAACATGACATAATGATTTCTGCCAACCTAATCCTCTCCTAATGAGTTACTCTGCTCATCACAGAATTTGTTGCTCAGTGATGGACATGGGTGATATGCCGCCCTGACACCCAGCTGCCAAAGGGATTTCTCTTAAGTTCAGGTCCGACTATGTCATTCCCTGTTCTCAGTCAACTCCCGTAGCTTCCTTATTGCCTCTCAGATAAAATATCACCTGCTGGTTAGTAATTAAAGCTCCATCCAAGCTGACTCTAACCTATATTTCCAGCCTAAGTGCACACACCTCCCCTTGGCTCTAGTATCCAGCCAAGCTGGCCTTTCCATTGCTCGCTCACACATAACACTCTTATTTCTGTTTCCCTGCCTTTGCTCTGGCCATCCCCCATGCCTGGAATGTCCTTCCTCACCTCTGCCTCATAGACTCCTTCATGTCCCTCAAGCACCACCTTGTAGGGGAAGCTTTTGCTGATTCCCCTCTGTGAGCGTGTCTGTCCCCAAGGCCCTTAAGTTCAGAGCTTCAAACTGCATCCAGACTTTTGGGACACCTATTTAACTGCTTTGTATTATTCCTTCAATTGTGTTTGTTTTAGTATTAATAATGTGTACGTTTTCTCCTCTGACAGAAGGCAAGCTCCTTGAGAGTGAAGATCTTTTATTTCCTTCCTTCCTTTTCTCTCTTTTTTTCCTTCTCTCTTTTTCTTCCTTTCCTCTCTCTTTCCTTCCTTCTTTTCTTTCTCTCTTTCTTTTCTCACAATGATAGCCCTCACCTAGGACCCTTTCACTATACAAGGGCCCCATCCTTACCTTTATTTTCTTCCTTCATCTCTTTCCTTCTTTTCTTTCTCTATTTCTCTTCTCTTCTTCCTTCCTTCTTTCTTTCCTTCCTTCTTTCCTTACAATGATGGCCCTTACCCAGGAACCCCTCACTACAGCATGGGGTCCATCCTAACCTTTCTTTATTTCTTTCTTTCCTTCCTTCCTTCTTTTTTTTTGCCTTTACATCATTAGTACCTAATGTAATACCTGGCACATAGTAGGCACTTAATAAATGCTTGTTGTTTAGTTTGATGGTAGAATGACCCACGGAATAACAACTCCCATCTTTATAGCATTTTAAAGTTTACAAATAGACTTCTTTGTAAAAGTCTTGCAGCATAGGCAGTACAAGAATGATTTACCCCATTCTATGGTGATAGAAGCTGAGGCTTAAAGTTGAAATGATTCATTCAAAGTTACAAAGCTAGTAAATTTCAGAGTTGGAACTGCAACCCAGGTCCCCTGACTCCAAGTCAATACACCCTCCAAAGGATAAGTGGGTCCCTTACTAAGGAGGCTTAATTAAGCCCATCCTCATAGCAAATTGGTCCCAGTGCCTTGGGTAGGGTTGTCTTCAAGTGACCCCTGCTGTGGAAGTTTAGGGTAAGGGAGCAAAGCTGGTCATCCCACCTCAGCCTCATTTCTTCCAAGGAAGATGATGTACTTCCTAAGATTTAGGAAGATTTCTTGTCAAATAACTGATGCACAGCAAAGTAAGTGACCATGGAAGTGATTCTTATCTCTCCAAGAAGACTGGGAAGAACCCCAGATGAGAGGCCATACTGTAACTGCCGCTTAACTCAGTAGCCTAAGGGCCAGCCTTACGTGGTATTCCCAGGAGAGACTGAGTCAAGAGAGAAGTGTACAGGAGCTAACCTTTTTTGTATTGTAGCGTCCTTCCTTAAATACTCTATAGCTCTAGAGTTAGCATGATTCTCATGTGCACCAGAGGAACCAATGGAAGAGCAGATTGATCAGTGGAGGAGGAGCCGAGCCAGCTGTCACTCTTCAGGCGAGTAATTTCTTGAGAAATCTCCCTGTGAGCATAGCAACTGGGCTGTGACTCTCAGCACCACAGGTGCTTTTTGACTCACACTGATCCCTACACCATACCATGCCAGAAGTTCCTCTGTCCTTTATAGTTTTGAGTACTTAAATGATGCTCAATAAATAGCTGTTAACGAATGTGGCGAAACTAGGACTGGGCCCAGAGTGAGAGGACATAGTTTAAAATCCCAGCTCTGTTGCTCACTAGCTGTGTAACTTTGAGCAATTTGCTGTACTTCTCTGTCCCCAGTTCCCTCATCTGTTAAATGGGGTTAGAGGGTTGTTTTAGGGTAAACTAGGTGACCTCTTATGCCTCTTCGAGTCATGAGATTCTGTGATTTGGATGTAAGGGATGGGGTTCGTATCCCCACCCCCAATCAATGTAAACACAATAGGTTCAGCCAGTTCAGTTAAATCAATCAATCAATCAAGGCATAAAATAGATGTGGTCAAGGCCTTAATCATTTAGGGGGAATGAAGTATTTGGGTCGTTGAATGAAAATAGATGCCATGGCCCAGGAAATACATTTTGTGCCTGCATGAAAGAATCAGACTCACCTCTCTGGGCTTTTGAACAATTCAATAAAGTTGAGGTTCAGTAGCAAAGCAGTTAAGCTTTAGGTACTTCCAAGTTCAAGAGCATCAGGAGGAGACAGACCTTTGGGTCTATAGCAGAGGACAGCAAGGGTGAGGGTGTGGAAAGTGAGCCAAGAAGGATGGTTGTGGTGACATCTTTGTGAACTTGGAACAGTCAGAAGATGGGAAACTCTCAATGGCATCAGCAGAGTGTCCACTGGAGCCGATAGCAGTTCTCTAAGCACTGGGGTTGATGACAGCATTGGAAGCTAAAAGATACTTAAGACAAACTAGAGACATTGAAGAAAATCAAGTGTCAGTACTTCACCAACCCTTGGAGCTTATGGGGAATTCCATGAGGACTGTAGGTAAAGAGAAAAGAAACCAGGAGATGAGTAACCCCTTGGCCACACATGTATCTCACATGTGTGCCTCAACACCATTGCATTCTAAGTTTGGACCCACTTTTCCTATGGACCTGTGTGCACTTGTTGGAGGATGAGCTCCAGAGTTCTGAGAGGACATTTTAGTAATTGTTGTTACATCCCATTAGCAAATACCCCTCTCTACAGTTAGTTAAGTCTGAGTAGACTGCACAAGGGAGTTCATGAGCAATACTGCTAGAACCCTTAACCCCTCAGAATTACCCTAAAACCCTGAAGGGAGAAGTAGAGCTGCCTTCTAGGGGACCCAACCTGCCAGCGCTGGTCCAGTGTGAACTGGGAGAGTGAGCCCACAGAGAGTGGTACATTGGGTGATATAACCATTTAGGAGCTCAGGAAAGAAAGAGGTCTCTGAGGTGGTCATAAAGGCCTTCTGGAGGATTAAGGATTTGGGGTAGGTTTTGAAGGATTGATAAGATAAAGGAAAGCAAAGAGGGTGAATCTCAAGGGGGATGGGAGAAACAATATGAATACTACTATAAAGATAAGTGCATGTGTGCAGGAATAGAAAAGAGACAATCCTGACTGGAAAGGGGGCAGTACAAAATGCCAACAGGAGAATCTAGAGACAAAGTATATTGGGGTGCAGGAGAACAGGGGGTGAGGACTGTCCAGCTACCTGTCCTAAGTCTTGAGAAAAAGGTTTGATTACTGGCCTTCAACAAGACAAACACAGTCCTGTAATAAGTTCTGGGGATCCTGGTTCTAGGGCGTGGGGAGGGAAGGAAGGGTCCTTCCCCAGGGAAAGGAGAAGACAATTCGTCAAAATCCACTCACTTCAGGTATTTTGAATGTGCATGGGGTGTCCTCTTGTGGTGGTTCTAGGTGCTGACAGGCATTCCAGGATCATAGGATTTTAGGGTTGTTCAGGGGGACCTTCGGGACTATTCTAAACCAACATTTTACAGAGGAAGCCCAGAAAGGGAAAGTGACTTGTCGCTATTTCAGGTAAGGAAATATTGGGAGAATTTCTAGAAGCTGTATCATTGGCCCTAAGTTTTCTCTTACTTTCTCTGTCTGGAACCTCATCATTGTCCCAGCTTACTCATCATGGTCCCTTTTTTGGTCCTTTTAATAAATGACCTCTGCAGCTTCTCAGGTCTCCTGGCTCTAACCTCTGGGTCACCTATTAAACCTCCTCCATCTTCAGCTACCACATCTTAGTAACTACCAACAGGCTGGCATTTGGAGTTGAATCATCACATTCAAACTGAAGTTGTAGTATTTAGTGATTTTGGAAAAGGCCCTTAATTTTTTTTTTTTTTGCTTTTTGGAGGGGGGAAGGTAGGGCAATCGGGGTTAAGTGACTTGCCCAAGGTCACATGGTGTCTGTGTGTGTGTGTGTGTGTGTGTGTGTGTGTGTTAAGTGTCTGAAGCCAGATTTTAACTCAGGTCCTCCTGATTCCAGGGCCGGTGCTCTATTCACTGTGCCACCTAGTGCCACGGCCCTTAATTTCTATGTACCTCAATTCCTACCTCTATAAAATGAGGGTGTCATCTCTATGGTCTTTTCCAGCTCTAAGTTCAATATCAGGTCATTTCAAAAAAATTACTTCCTATCTGGCGTCTTATCCATCAGCTTCCTTTCTTCAGTCTCTTTCATTCCATCTATTCTGAACCCACTGATGGAGTCATCTTCCCACTGCACAGATCTTTCTTTCCCTTCTTTCCCTTGCTCAAACACCTTCAATGGCTCCCTTATGCTCAGAAGATAAAGGCTAAATTCTTTGGCCTGGGAATCAAGACCTTCTACAGCCTAGAAAGTATTCTGCCTAAATGTGTATCTCATGGCCCCCAGGGCCCCAAGATATATGTTCTACCAAAATCAAGCTGATTCCCTTAAAACATGCTAGACTCATTCACTGTCTTCTTTAAGGCTTCCCCAGATATTTTTACCTCTCTCTTTAACATTCCCTTTCCAAATCTTACCTATACTTTAAAGCGTAGCTCAGCTTACCAGCTCCATGATGTATTTCCTGACTGCTCTGACCCACAGGGCTCTCTCTCTCTCTTTTGGGAGCTTCCATAGAAGTATTTACTTTCTGTTTCACACTGTTTAATACACGGGTATACTGTCTGGCTTTAGTCTCTAATTGTTGCATATATTCAAGACTGAATTTAAAATACCATGCATAGATGGGCCTTTTACTAAAAAAGTTAGGAAGATCTAGTTAAAAACGGTCAAAGAACTGTCAAATCCTGATGATGCCATTTTCATTTTTTTAATTCATTCATTATGTACCTGCTATATGCAAGACACTATATGTTCCTTGGGTATACAAAGACTTTAAAATGACAGTGTCTGTCCTTGAGGGGCTTCCATTCTACTAAGGGAAGGCAAAAGGAAGGGTATATGACATGTGTGCAAATAAATAAGATCCAGACGAATTGCTCTAGAAATATTTGAGGAGAAAGAGAACACCTTTAATTTAATTAAAGGGTAGGGGGAAGGGAGGAGGGGAATTAGGGAAGCACACAGAGGATGTGGCACCTGAGTTAGACCTTGAAGGATGCTAACAAGTAGATATGAAGAGTAAGTCCATCCTAGACATGGGAGAAAGCCTTCATAAAAAGCCCAGAGGCAATCAAAATGAGGCAGCAGTTATCAATCCTGAGCACCTGGAATGCAGGGTTTGTAAAGAGTGCTGTAGGATAAGGCTGGCAATTAATGTTGGAGAGAGATGTGAATGGTCTTAAATGCCTGGGTAAAGAGCCTCTACAAGGAACTTGGAGTCACTGAAGAGTTTTGAGCAAAGACAGTGACTAGTCTAACCTGTACCTTGGGAAAATTATTTTGGCAGCTAGGTGAAGGAGAGATGGAAGAGGGGAGAGGCTGGTGGAATGGAGAAGAGTTCGGAGACTATTACAATAATGTAGAAGAGATGATCATTTAGGCCTTCAAGGCCCAGAGACAGGAAGAAAGGGGAAGTCCCTTTTCCCTCTTCTTGGGTCTGAAGGAAGTCCAAGACCAGTAGGGCCAAGGGCAGAAAAAGAGGAGTGAAGAACATTCTTCGCCCTGGGCCCAAATAAGGTTGGGTGGGCTAGAAGAAGAAACACCTCTCTCCTCTCCAACTGAGCCACAATGGGGAGAGGGCCCTGACCCCCAAGCAAGTCTGAGACTGGAAGAATCTCTCTCCTTTTCCTCTTGGGATTTAGAAGTCCCCAGTCAGAGAGAAGAGAGACATCTTTCTTCCCCTCTCCTTGGACCCTTAGTAAGTTATAGGCTGGCAGGGCCAGTGGCCAGGAGTGAGAAAGTTTCCTCTCCCACAACCTGAAGGCATCAGAGACCAGGTTGACCTGGGGCAGGTAGAGGAAAGAACTTCCTCTCCCCTCTTCCCTGGGCTGGAAAGTCCAAGGATGGCAGGGTCTAGGGTGGAGAATAACAGAAGTTCACAGACTCATGAATTTAGAAGTAACCTTTACCACCATCTGGTACAATTTATACCTGACTAAGAATACCATTTACAAAATGCCCAACTCTTAGTCATCCACATTTTTCTTGAAGTCCCTCTGTAAGAGATCTGCCATTAACAGTTCATGGGACTGTGAACAATGCAATGGCTGATTATGACTTTAGAATACAATTGTGAAAAGTGCTTCCTGTCTCTTGGTAGAAAGATAATCGATAGATGTGCAGAATGAGGCCTACAGTTTCAGACGCGGCCAATATGTTGTTCTGTTTTGCTTCACAAATGTTTGGGGGTAGAGTAGGAGGAGGAGGCTGTCCTATGATGGGGTAATTAGAGTGACACTGCTGAGTTGCAATAAAAAGAAAAGAAAAAATGTAAAGATCATCTATAATTTTTTTTAACTCATAGAAGAAAAAAAGTTCAGAAAGGGAAATGGAACAAAATGGAAAAACATTTATTAAGCACGTATTATACATGAAAGTAACATGAACAAGGCAGTTTTGTCACTACCTTGTTAAATTTAATTTACTCTTAACTATGTAACAGTTCACATACAACTATTTTTCATTTTATCTACTGAAGTTTGTTTTTGTTCATGATTATCAGATTTGTAATAAAAAGGAAAATGTATTTGATAAAAAAAAAAAGACTTCAGAATTCTGATCAATACAGGGACCAAATGTGACTTCAAAGGACTGATAGAGAAGCAGGCCTCTGCTCCTCTTGGCAGAGGTGGTGGACAATAGGGATGGAATGTTAGGCATGCATTTTCAGACATGACCAGGGAATTGATTTGTTTTGTTTGATTCTAATTATTACAAAGATAAGGCTCTGTGTGGAGAGCGTCACTGAAAAAGTCATTTAAAAATGACAGTGGTTTTTAAAAGAACACCAATAAAGCATTTTAGAAATATTTGTGTGTATACATATATGTCTATATTTTAAATGCTTTATTGGTGTTCATATATATGTATGTGTATTTTTGCATACGGAAATGCATGATGGGATGGATTTTCTAGATCAGAGACCTAATATATGAGCAGAGAGAAAGGCAGGTTGTGAACAATACCCCAGCAGTCTGATATAATAAAAAGAATACTGGTTTTGGAGGCAGACAAACTGGGTTCAGATCTTAACTCTGCTATGTACGGCTAGCCCTGCTTCTGGCCCAGTCCCCACAGCCATCATCCCAAGAAGAACCCTTGTAGAAATGTGACTTCACAACTACTTCTGCAGGAACAGAAGAGAAGTCCTGGCTTGCTCAGCAACTACAACAGTTAAAGACCCAGAAAATAAAGTTCTTGCCACCCAAGTCCACGGTACTGTCAAATGATTCAACGTCAGACAGATGTGATTTTATCAGTGGAAAGGACATTACAAAGGAGACATCACTGTCTGCTTTGCTGCCACACCCCAGGACTTTCCCATCATTCATGGCTGATATCTCTTAGATGTGTTGTCTCCCCCATCAGAATGTGAACTCCTTGAGAGCAGGGACTGCCTCTGCTTTTCTGTTTGTAACCCTGAAGACGGCAAAGTGAGATAGGAAACAGTGTGGTGAGCACCTTTCTATAAACTCCTCCAGACAAATCTAGAAAATATATCAAATTGAATCCTGATTTCTAGAAATCCAGAAAAAGTCACCGTGAGTTTTTTGTCCAACTCAGGCATAAAGAGATAGAGAAAGGTTTGTATACACTGGAGACAGTTTGGGCCAGGAGCAGGATACACAGAGCACTCTAGCACCCAGGGATAGGCTGTGTGACAGGGCCAGAGGAGGTCCCAGATACAAATTGGGGCCCCGCGGACACATGGAGCACTGTGATGGAGATGTTTGTAAATGGGCAGCTTTGTGAATGGGCTTTGTTATTTACTCTCCAGTTCTAGGCCACAGATCAAGAGCACACTAAAAAGGAACCTTCTGCAGGGAAGTAGTGTGCCCGGGTAGAGAGACCCCGAACTGTATGTAGAGAAAGAAGGAAGATCAGAAGCCAGCAGGAGAAATAGCAGCACTATGGCTCAGAACTCAGGGTAATCAGAGTATTTCTCACTTTCAGCATCTATTCCAGCCTGAAGAGGAATAACCAAGGTAGAAATCTCAGATCAAAAAGGAGTCTACAATTCTGTCTGTCTATCCCTCTCTCTCTCTCTCTCTCTCTCTCTCTCTCTCTCTCTCTCTCTCTCTATATATATATATATATATATATATACACACATACACACACATATACATACATCATGCATTCATATATACATATATATGCATGTATATCTATAAATATGTAAAATCATTCTATACACATGTCTATTTCTCAGTTCTTTTTCCGGATGAAGAGAGCATCTTTCATAGGGTTTTGGAGTCAATCTGGATGTTTATAATAGTCAAAATGACTTAGGTGCTCAAAGTTGTTCTTAAAACAATATTACTATTATTGTATTTTTTTCTTGGTTCTGCTTGCTTTCACTCTTCATTATTTTGTGCAAGTCTATTCTACCCATATTTTTCTAATATAGAACTCATCATATTTCATAGCACAGTAATATTCCATCATTATCATACACTATGACTTGTTCAGCCATTCCCCACTTGATGGGCATCCCCTCAATTTCTAGTTCTTTACCACCACAAAGTGTTGGGAGCAGCTCGGTGTCCACCACTAAGCATGATCAGAGACATGAAAAAGAAATGACCAGGCGAAGTAAGTAGTTTGTAGGGAAAAACTCCATTTAATGATTCTTTGAGCAAGATTTTTATACAGAAAGATGAAAGGATTCAAGTTTTACTATCATTGTCTTAAGCCTGTTAGTTCCTGGAAGTAACTTAGATAGAGTCAGGTTCCACCAACAGGTCAATTAACATTCTTAAAGGTATTAACAAAGAGTTTGCAAAAGAGATAAGACTTCAAAGTATCTTAGGTTTGTCTAGGTGTAATCATTGTCTTGAGTATGTTGTACCTTGGAACCAACACAGGATGGATAATTTAATAAGGGACTTGTCTTTTTAGGTGTCTGAAGTTTTGGGGGCAAAAGCCTGGTTGAAGTCAGAGTTTCAAACAAAAGTCCTTTAAAGTGTATTCCCAGGGCACCGGCCTTTTCAAACTGCAGTCACCTGGAGAGGTGCACCTCAAGATCTTTATCTGAGTCCTGAAATCAGCTTCTATGGCTTCCCACAACAAAGAAAGCTGCTATAAATATTTGAAAACATATAGATTCTTTTCCTTCTTCCCTAACCATGTTTGCAAACAGACCTAGTAATGGTATTGCTGGGTCAAATAGGCAGTTTGATAATTCTTTGAGAATAATTGCAGATTGCTCTCCAAGATGGTTGGATCAGTTCACAGTTCCACCAATAGTGAATCAGTGTCCCAATTTTTTCCTCATTTCCTTTAACATTTGTTGCTTCCCCCTTCAATCATTTTAGCCAATTGAATAGGTAGAAAGTGATACCTCAAGGTTGTTTTAATTTGCATTTCTCTAATCAATAATGATTTAGAGCATTTTTATATGGTTATAAATTATTGTGATTTCTTCACTGGAAAACTGCCTGTTCATATCCTTTGACCATTTATAGATTTGACAAAGTTCTTTATATATTTGAGATATGAGACCATTATCTGAGAAATTGTCTACAAAAATCCCCCCCCAATTTTTTGCTTTCCTTCTGACCTTAGCTACATTTGTTTTATTTGTACAATAGCCTTTTAATTTAATGCAATCAAAATTGTCCATTTTACACCTCCCACTGCTCTATTTCTTGTTTATTTGTGAATTGTTTGCCTATGCATACATCTGATAGGTAATGTGTTCCATGTTCTCCAAATTTTTTGTAGTATCTTTCTTTATATCTAAGTCATATATCCATTATGAGCTTATCGTGGTAAATAGTGTAAGATATTGGTCTATGCCCAATTTCTGCCAGTCTGCTTTCTAACTTTATCAACAATTTTTTTTTTAACAAATGATGAATTCTTATCCAGAAAACTTAGGTCTTTACATTTGTCCAGCACAAGGTTACTATAGTCATTTGCTGCGTAAGTTGTATGTCTACTTTGTTCCGCTGATTTAACTTTCTATTTCTTAGCCAGTACCAGATATTTTTGATAACTACAGCTTTATAATATGGTTTAATATCTGGTACTTCTAAATCTCCTTCCTTTACGTTTTTCATTAGCTCCTTTAATATTCTTTTTATTTTATTTTATTTTTTTTTGCTTTTTGGAGGGTAGTTGGGGTTGTGACTTGCCCAAGGTCACACGGCTAGTTTTTGTGTTAAGTGTCTTGAGGCCGGATTTGAACTCAGGTCCTCCTGAGCCAGCGCTCTATTCACTGCACCACCTAGCCACCTCGTGTTCCTTTAATATTCTTGACCTTTTGTTCTGCCAAATGAATTTTACTATTTTTTTCTAACTCAGTAAAATAATTTTTGGTAATTTAATTGGGAGGTCATTGAATATATAAACTAGTTTAGGTAAAATTGTCATTTTAATTATATTGACTCTGCCTACCCATGAGTGATTAATATTTCTCCCATTATTTAAATCTGATTTTATTTGTCTAAAAAGGTTTTTTTAATATCATATTGTTCACAAAGTTCCTGGATTTGTCTTGGCAAGTGTACTCCCAGGTATTTTGTGCAGATGCGATGTATTGCTGAGTAAAAGATATATTTCCTTCTATTTACATTCAGTTTTCTCCAGAGGTCTATCATATCCAACTTTTCCAAAATTCTATTCATTTCATAAACTCCTTTCTTCTTTGTTTGTTTGTTAGATTTATCTAGTTTTGAGAGGGGAAAGTTGAGGTTCCCCACCAGTATAGTTTTACTGTGTATTTCCATGAGATTATATCCATGAGATTAATATATCCATTAGTTAACTAATTATTAATTAAATATTAATTATTAAATTAAGTAATAATTAAATATTAATTAATATGCCCATTAATTATATCCATGAGATTAATATATATTCATGATATTAATACATAGTCATAGGAGTTACAGGAATAGGGAAGTTGGTTGATTCACAATAATGAACTGCTCAGTGTGTTGGGGTAGGGGCAGTATTGAGCAATAAATACCCTTTCTTTTCTATTGGTGAGAGAATAACAATGACCGTGACAAGTGGGATGCTTGATATCATAGAAATTTGTGTCACAGATGTAGTCTGGTTGGTTAGGACCAGTCAAAAATATGAACTTAGGCAATGAGCTTATTTCTATAGGAGCTCAGCTTTGCAGAAATAGGGAGTTACCTATAGCCAATGCCCTATTTCCTAATATGATTTACAAGTGCCCTGCAAAATCAATGGATTAAAAGAAGTAAGCAATTGATTACAATTTCACAATAGACAGAGGGCATGGGTATGTCATGACTATAATGGGATGATTTAAAAAGAACAAAATTAATGGGTGAGAAAGAGGGATGCACTAGAGAAAGTGGAAAGAAGTAGATTATGGTAAATAAACTCACATAAAAGAGGCACAAAATAAAGACCTTTTTACAGTAGAAGGGGAAGAGAGAGAGGTGACAGCAATGCTTCAATATTGCTCTTAGAGAAATTGGATCAAAGAGAGAATGACATACACACTCAACTGGGTACAGAAATCTGTCTTGCCCTACAGGGAATTGGGAGGGGAGGGTGATAAAAAAAAAGGGGGGGAGGAGCTGATAGAAGGGAGGATGGATTGGGGAAGACAGTGGTCAGAAGCAAAACAGTCTTTTAAGGAGGGACAGGGTGAAAGGAGAGAAAGAAGGATAAATGGTGGAAAATAGAATGGAGATCATAACTGCATATGAATCAGATGAACTCACCCATAAAACAAAAGCAAATAGCAGAGTGGATTAACAGCTAGAATCCTACAATATGCTGTTTACAAGAAACACACGAAGTAGAGAAACACACAACATAAAATTAAAAGGCTAAAGCAGAATTTTTATGTGTTTATGTTTCAACTTAAGTAAAAAAAAAACTAACAGGAGTAGCAATCATGATCTCAAAGCAGAAAGAAAAACTGATCTAATTAAGAAATAAGTAGAAAAGCTATATTTTGCTATATATGCAAACATATATGCACCAAAGTGGTTTAGCATCTAAATTCTTAAAGAAAAAGAGTTATAAGAGGAAATACACAGTAAAACTATACTGGTGGGGAACCTCAACTTTCCCCTCTCAAAATCAGATAAATCTAACCAAAAAAAAAACAAAGAAAGAAGAATGGAGTTTATGAGGTGAATAGAAATTTGGAAAAGTTAGATATGATAGACCTCTGGAGAAAACTGAATAGAAATAGAAAGAAATATATCTTTTACTCAGCAATACATCACATCTGCACAAAAACTGACCAAAAACAGGACATAAGAACCTTACAACCAAATGCAGAAAAGCAGAAATATTAAAGGCATCACTTTCAGACCATAATGCAATAAAAATTACATTCAACAAAGGGCTATTGAAAGGTAGATTCAAAATTAATTGGAATGGATTCCATTGTATTTGATTCAAAATTAATTGCACTGGATTCAAAATTATAAAAGAACAAATCAGAAACAATAAATAATTTCATTAAAGATAATGACAACAATGAGACAGCATACCAAAATTTATAGGATATAGCCAAAGCAGTATGTAGGGGGAAATTTATATTTCTAAATCATATATCAACAAAATAGAGAAAGAAGAGATCAATGAATTGGGCATGCAACTAAAAAAACTAGAAAAAGAACAACTTAAAAATTTCTAATTAAACACCAGTTAAGAAATACTGAAAATCAAAAGAGAGAGCAATAGAATTGAAAGTAATAAAACTATTGCACTAATAAATAAAACTAGGAGCTAATTTTACTTTTTAAAAACAATAAAATAGATAAACCATTTGTTAATTTGATTTTAAAAAAGAAAACCAAATCACCAGTGCCAAAAATGAAAAGGGTAAATTCACCATCAGTGAAAAGGAAATTAAAGTAATTATTAGGCAATATTTTGCCCAATTATAAATCCAACAAACTAAGTAAAATGGATGAATATTTATAAAAATATGAATTGCTCAGACTAACAAAAGAGGAAATAGAACACTTAGATAACCCTACTTAGAAAAAGAAATTGAATAAGCTATAAATGAGCTTCCTAAGAAAAGCTCTTCAAACCTGATGGATTCAATGGTGAATTCTACCAAATACTGAAAGAACTATTTCTAATACTATAGAAACTATCTGGAAAAACAGACAAAGAAGGAATCCTACCAAACTCCTTTAATGACACAAATATGGTGTTGATACCTAAATCAGGAAGAGGTGAAGTAAGGATACCCATTATCACTACTGTCATTCAATATTGTACTAGAAATGCTAACTAAAACAATAAGAGAAAAATAATTGAAGGCATTAGAATAGGCAATAGGGGGGCGGCTAGGTGGCGCAGTGAATAGAGCACCGGCCCTGAAGTCAGGAGTACCTGAGTTCAAATCAGGCCTCAGACACTTAGCACAAAAACTAGCCGTGTGACCTTGGGCAAGTCACTTAACCCCAACTACCCTCCAAAAAAGCAAAAAAAAAAAAAAAAAGAATAGGCAATAGGGAAACAAAACTATCACCCTTTGCTATGATATATGGTATACTTAGAGAATCCTAGAGAATCAACAAAAAAAACTAGTTGAAATAATGAAAAACTTTGGTAAAGTTACAGAATATAAAATAAACCCACACAAATCATCAGCATTTCTATACATTCCCAACAAAGTTCAGTAGAAAGAGATAAATTCCATTTAAAATAACTGTAGACAATATAAAATACATGAAAATCTACCTGACAAGACAAACCCAAGAACTATATGAACACAATTAGAAAATATGTTTTACACAAATAAAGTCAGATCTGAATAACTGAAAAAAAATCTTAATTGCTTTTGGGTAGGCCAAGCTAATATCATAAAATGTACAGTTCTGTTTAATTTACTTATTCAATGTCATATCAATCAAACTACCAAAAACTTTTATAGAGCTAGAAAAAAACAATATTCATCTGGAAGAACAAAAGGTAAAGAATATCAAGGGAATCAATGAAAAAATATGTGAAGGAAGGTAACCTAGAATTACAGCTCCCAATCTGTAATCATCAAAACCATCTGGTACTGGTTAAGAAATAGAGTAGTAGATCAGTGGAATAGATTAGGTACACAATACACAGTAGTAAATGACCATCTAGAAATTCATAATCTAGTATTTGATAAACACAAAGATCCAAGCTTTTGGGACAAGAACTCACTATTTGACAAAATATTGCTGGGAAAACTGGAAAGAAGTTTGGCAGAAACTAGGTACAAACCAATGTGTTATACCATACATCAAGATATGGTCAAAATGAGAACATGATTTAGACATAAAAGGTCATATCATAAGAAAATTAGTGGAGCATGGAAAATTTTTATCTGTTAGATCTATGGATAAGGAAAGAATTTATGACCACATAAGAAACAGAAAGCATTACAGGATATAAAATACATAATTTTGATTACATTAAATTTAAAAGGGTTTGCACAAACAAAACCAACGCAGCCAAAATTAGAAGGAAAGCAGAAAATTGTGGGGAATTTTTTTTTCACAGCAAATTTCTCTGATAAAGGCTTCATTTCTCAAATACATAGAGAACTGAATCAAATTTATAAGAATACAAGTCATTCCCCAATTGGTAAAGAGTCAAAGGATATGAACAGGCAGTTTTCAGACAAAGAAATCAAAGCTATCTATAAACATGTGAAAAAATGCTCTAAATATAAATTGAGAGATGCAAATTGAAACAACCCTGGGGTACCACCTCACACCTATCAGATTGGCTAATATTACAGAAAAAGAAAATGATGGATGTTGGAAAAGATGAGAAAATTAATGCATTGTTGGAGTTGTGAATTGATCCAACCATTCTAGAGAGCAATTTGGAAATACAATTATCCTTTCTATATTGTGACTTTCCCCATCATGGTTTCAATATATTACAGGTCAGCATAAGAAATCAAATGGGAATTTGGGGGGGGGGAGTTTTTCAGAAACCACAGAACAGAAGATTACACAAAGCCTATGACCAAATACTTAACCCAAATTTTACAATAAGGTACTATAAACACCCCACAAAAGAAAAAGAAAAAGAAAAAATTCGGACTTCATCTCTGGTAGGAAGGAAGAGCCTAAAAATTGTAAGTGGATTTTCCAGATCATAGGGGCATCATGTCACTAACCCCTGTGAAGTGGAAAGGATAATTGCATGCCCAAAGGGCTATAAAACTATGCATATACTTTGACCCAATAATAGCACTACTAGGTCTGTATCCCAACGAGATTCAAAAGAAAGGAAAAGGATCTACATGTATAAAAATATTTATAGCAGCTCTTTCTGTGGTGGTCAAGAATTGAAAACTGAGGGGATGCCCATTATTTGGGGGATGGCTGAACAAGTTGTCATATATGATTGTGATAGAATACTATTGTCCTATAAGAAATAAAATGCTTTTAGAAAAACCTGGAAAGTAAATAAATATACTTTCAGTTTAAAAAACTGATACAAAGTGAAGTAAGCAGAACCAGGAGAACATTTGTAATGTTAAGGGAATTTGAAGATCTTCCCTGCCCCTTAATAGGCACATAGAGCCTTGGCCCAGAATTTATCAGGCTATGGGCTATGGGGAGTTTGCAATTAAGTGCAGGGGCACAAGGATTTTCAAACTCCTCGAATTCAACCAATCAGATGCTATATCTTTGTTATATATTGTGGGAAATTTGTATTTTGCTTTGGGGGTTCTCTTATGAAAAGGACCTTGTGATTTCCTGGATGAGACTCTGAACAGCAGTATTCAGACACTGCCTCACCTTCTTCCTTCCCCCCCCCCCTCCCACTGCTCAGATGTAAAGGCTCTCTTGATCCAGTGGTGTGTGTAAAGTATGTAGTCATATTACTTTGATTCAAGGAATCAGAGCCCTTTAAGAAAAGTCGATCAAGAACCCATACTGGGTGTGCCAGGGTGCTAACTGTTACTGTACACAGTAACAGCAATATTGTATGATGATCAATTATAAATGAATCAGTATTCTCAGCAATACAAAGATCCAAGACAATTCTGAAGGACTTAGGATAAAAATGCTAACCATCTCCTGAGAAAGAACTGATGGAATGTGAATGCAGATCAAAGCATATTTTTTAAAACTTTACTTTATTGTTTGTTTTCTTTCACAACATGGCTAATATAAAAAGAGATTTTACATGACTGCACATGTATAATCTATGTAAAACTGTATCTGATAAAATTTAGTATTACCTCTGATCTATACTGTATTGATTTTATAATTAGCTAATAATTATTATAATTATATTACTACATATAATTATATATAATGCAATTATATAACATTCTATAATTTTAATATTTATGCTGCATTGATTTTTAGAATTGTCAATATCTGTCTGAACTCACCTCACTCAAAAATTTGGTCTGTCCTAGTCAGAATTGGCCTTACAGGCCTGGTTGAAAGGGAGGTATAACTCATGCTCTTAGCCCCCACCCCCTTAACATTTGCTTGCTAACCAATTTAACCCCAGACTCATTTGTTTTCTGTAAACACAAGACAATTCTTCAGTGCTTCCTTTTCTTTGTAAAACCTGGGTAGTTTGAACTTCCCCTAGGGAACGACTAACCAGGCGGGCCTGATTGAGTAGTTCTGATTTTCTAAAGGTTACTAAAGGCAGTTTGGGCCCCTAAAGCAATTAATATTCTATAATTGTCAGAGAGGGGGTGATCAGCCACACCTGAAGGCTAACCTAGCTGTAGCCAATCATAAGGTCTCCCAACTGCCCAGATTCCCTCCTTTCCTGTGTCTCAATAAAAACGGTTTTCCCCCCAGCACCATCTGGGTCCCTGATTTTACAGAGGTTGCCAGAGTGATTCACTTTATTAATACCTATAGGTATCACTGTTAATAAACTGTTATCTCGACCAGAGAAAACATGCCCCAGTTACACTGTTATTAGCATTTTAGGTGTCACAATTTTGACGGTCCCACATGGATCAGGGGAGGCTGGTCCCTTAGACTCCCTTAGTAAAGCTTTTCCTTTCTTTTGGGCCCTGGTGGAATTTTCCTAGACAGGAAAGGGTTTCTTCTAGGTATTGGTCCTGTGAACTGTCTCTTCCTCCCGAAGCCAAAATCTTCTCTCAGAAATAATGTAAATAGCCCACTGGAGACAATTGTATCTGTCTGGTGTCTAAAATTGCAACTTTATCTACATTATTTTGAGGTGTTAATGTTGTGTGGGAGATAACTGGCAACCCTCAGAGGACAATCCCTTAAAGGAAACATTTTTCCTCAAGGAAGGCCCCCGGACTAAATTGGGGAGGATGATCCCTTGAGGTTATTTTTGCGGTGGGGGAAGAGGCGTGGCTCAACTGTTGGTTGGGAAGTAATCCCTTGAAGGAGTTCCTCCTCAAGGAGTACCACCCCTTCCTCCCATTAAAGGGGTAATAATCAAAATACTTAGAAAGGATTTTGTGTGTGTATGTCTAAGTACATGAAGTCATTTGGGCACATACACACACACAGTCTGAGCGTCCCAAGTTTTGTATAATGTGGTCTCTGGAGACATCTAGTGACCAAACTGAGAAGAGCAACAGCCTACTTTTTGTTTCATGTTTTCATCAGTGGTGCCTGTGACAACGTTCCTTTAATTTCTTTAAGGAGCAAAACAGTCTCCAGATCTGGCCCTAATACTGCCCTTTATTAGCTCATAAACTGGGTTCCTGAACAAAGGACTGAACCTGCTGACTGTTACACCTATGCTGGAGGAGTATGGCATGATGAACCTCTGGCCAATAGGGATTAATCTAATGTTTCCCCAGGAGGTTTCATTTGTATCAAAAGCATTAACATCTCTGAAGAACGCATGGGTTTCCCCTTAACTAACCACCAGTTCTGGTGCTAAAAGCTGGCGTCTAGAACAAGCAGAAGGGATTTCTGCTAGAGACTTCCTCAGATTCATAAAGTGAACACCAAGCCTGTGGTGAGGCTGTTTATGTGGTCCCTCAGGAGCCTTTCTTGAAAAGATTAAAACTTTAGCCAGGGCATTCTCCAAGACTGTCTCCATATTAAGCCACCCAAGTATCTAAATTTTCTGTGCCTTAATTTTTTTTTAATGGAAGCTAGAATTAGCAAAAATCATGTATCAAAGTTTCCCTTAGGGAAACTCTTTGAAGCATGGGATAAGGGAGAATGCCCAACTGAGCCAGGGATGACAAAAAGAACAACAAAAAGCAATTAGGCTTTGTAATACCTGATTTAAAACAAGAGAAGGAGAAGGAACTGGCTGTCATTACCCCAGTGCCGATAACTTCAGTCCAAACCAGGCTCGCTCTCTTGCAGGCTGTTTCAGAGGCCCTCACACAGGCAGAGTCAGAGGCAGTCTCAAAACCTTTCAATTCAAATGAGTGGTTTTTACTGTAGAAGGGAGAGCCACAGTGCTAAAGGTAGCAGAAAGAAAAAAACTGAGACCCCAGAAATTTATTTATTTGCTTTTTGGAGGGCAATTGGGATTAAGTGACCTGCCCAAAGTCATAGGGCTAGTAAGTGTATCAAGTGTTAAGTGTCTGAGGCTGGATTTGAACTCAGGTCTCCTCCTGACTCCAGGGCTGGTGCTCTACTCACTGCACCACCTAGCCGCCCCGAGATCCCAGTAATTTAAAAAAGAAATAGCTGTGGAGGTTCCCAGAGGAACAGTAACACACGAAGGGGCAGGAGAGGGGCAAGGGCTATTGCTCAAAGAAGGACGTTTTGTTTCCCTGGAACCCGAAGTCCTATCCCTGGTTATCTCCATTTCTCTCCCAAAATGGTGAACTCCATGTCACTCCCAAGGTTGGGAACACACACTACATTCTAAATCAGCCCTAATGAATAAGACCAATTCCAAATGTGCTTCTATAGGGCCTTTAAATGTTGCTGGGGTTTTTAAGTTGAAGAATTTACCATCACTGTTAGCTAACTTTGATGCTGTTTTCATCCTTGTTGAAGGGATCTGACAACATCACTGAAAACATCGTGCTAACAAGCAGGGGTGCAAGCACACAGCCCTGCTTTATTCCATTGGTGACTAGAGAAGCAGAAGAGCAATTGTTCATTGTCCAGAATCCGTGCAAACATGCCATCATGGAACTAATGTGCAATACTGACAAACTCCAGACAACCAAATTTTGCCATAACTTTCCACAAGCCCACAGGCCTTGGTTAGATCAACAAATATTCAATATTGTGTACAGACCTCTGTTCTGCTCCCAGGCATTTCTCCTGGAGTTGTTGGACAACAAACATATCAATTGTTCCTTGACCCTTTCTGAATCCATATTGGCTCTCAGGACCATCTTCCAGGTAAAGGACCAGTCTATTAAAGAGGACCCTAGCAAGAATTTTGCTGACAAAACACTGAGAGAGACCCCTCCACGATTGTCACAGGACAACCTATTCCCCTTTCCTTTAAAGAGATGGAAGCGTCCTTAAACAGTTGGGTGGCCTGGTGCACAGAGTGGCTGGGCTCATCTTCCTGAGTTCAAATCTAGCCTCAGATATTTGCTAGCTTTGTGGCCCTGGGCAAGTACTTAAACTGTTCGCCAATGAGCAGATCTTAATTGCTAATTGAACAGACCAGGTCTTTGTAAGCTATTAATTAGGTACGGAAGAACTCAGAATCCAACTTCCTGTGTCTCAACAGGAGTACTGCAGGCCTCCTGACTTGAAATGTTATGTTTTAAAGGTTTTTTTTTTATAATTTTCAAGAACATCTTAATGGATTTTTAGGAGAGTTTGTCTCACAAACATTTTATTTTGAGACTAGGATTGCGCAGTGTAGGTCTCTTTTTGGTAAAGTGGGAGAGGTATGATGTGCTTTCAACTCCTAGAATTTTATCTACCAGAATTGCAACTAATCAAGCAATAATGCAAGAGTTTAGTTGTTACAGGTAAATTAGTGAAAAGATTACATGAGTTAAAATGAACTATACAGCTTAGGAAGTAAGAAGGCTGAGTAATGTCATATGCCAAGACCATTACTCTCTTTTTATTATTAGGAGATACCCTGTCTTCCAGAGATAAGGCCCAGCAAGCAAGTTGTACCCAGAACCTGGCATAACAACAATCCTTTGCATTGATCCTCTGGATGAATTCTACCATAGCTAAATCACAGAATTGACTCAAGCCAGCCCCAAGTGATCCCAGAACACGGACAAGCAAGCATCTGCAGGAGCCACATTCAGGTCATGAAATCCTGCTATGAATAGACCTTTTATCGCTAGGCAAACTTGTCTCATTGTTATAAGTCCCTACTTGGCTCTTTGTCTAGCCACAACTACATGTATCAAGGCTTAGCCTCACTGCCTTGGGTCTCCTTGGTCTTAGAGGAGACTCCAACACAGTGTCTAGAATAAAGATTTTTTGCCTATAATCCCTGTGAGCACTTTGGTATTTTATTTTATATTATTTTATTTTTTCAGAGTTAACAGTTGGTGTATAATCTCTATGAGCTCTTTGTTATTTTCAGTGTTAATAATTTGTGTATAACCTCTATAGTTCATTGTCAAACCTGAAAATAAATGACCAAAGAGCTATAGAGCCACCGTCAGGATTACAAAGAACGTAACAGCTTCAACTTGAAAGGATCAGAGGGCTTGGAATGATATTCTGAAAGGCAAAGGAGCTTGCAACCCAGAATCAACTACCCAGTAAAATATAACATAATCTATCAAGGTGAAAGATGGACATTCAAAAGATGAACAGAAAATCAATCTTCAAATATAAGACTCTAGAGAAGCATTAAAATGTAAAGAAGAAAAAATATGATATCCAATAAGATTAAACTGTTTACATCTCTACATGTGAAGATGATGCTTATAACTCTTGAGAACTGTATCGCCATTAGGGCAGTTAGAAGGAATATACATAAACAAAGAGCATGGATATAAGTTGACTTTGATGTGATGATATAAAAAAAATTAAGGGGTAAAAAAGAGGATTGTACTAGGAGAAGAGGAAAGGAATTTTAGAAAAGTGAGATATAATAGGACTCTGGAGACAACTGAATTGGGATAGAAAGGAACAGACCTTTTTCTTAGGGGTACCTGGCACCTACAGGCAAATTAACCATGTATTAGGATATAACATTTCATAATCAAATACCCAAAGCAGAAATATTAAATGTATCCTTTTTCAGATCATAATACAATAAAAATTATGTGTAATAAAGGGTCATGAAAAGATAGACTAAAAATCAATTGGAAACAAAATAATCTACTCCTCAAGAATGAGTGGATCAAATAACAAATCACAGAAACAATCAATAATTCCATCAAAGAGAACAACAATAATGAGACAACATACCAAAACTTATGGGATGCAGGCAAAGCAGTTCTTAGGGGAAGTTTTACATCTCTAAATGCTTACATGAATAAAATAGAGAAAGAGAAGATCAATGAATAGGGCGTGCAACTAAAAAAAGTAAAAAAAAACAAACAAACAAATTTTAAATCCCCAATTAAATACCAAATTAGAAATTCTGAAAATCAAAATAGAATCTAATAAAATTGAAAGTAAAAAAAAAACTATTGAACTAATAAATAAAACTAAGAGCTGGTTTTATGGGAAAAAATCAATAAAATGGATAAACCTCTGGTTAATTTTATTTAAAAAAAAAAGAAAACCAAATTGCCAGTATCAAAAATGAAATGGGTGAATTCACCACTAATGAAGAGGAAATTAAAGCAATAATTAGGAGTTATTTTGCCCAACCGAATACCAATAAATCTGAAAATCTAAGTGGAGTGCATGAGCACTTACAAAAATATAAATTGCTCAGATCAACAGAAAAGGAAATAAAATACTTATAACCCCATTTTAGAAAAATAATTGAATAAGCCTCAATGAACTCCCTAAGAAAAAAATCTCCAGGGTCAATTGTATTTACAAGTAAATTCTACCAAACATTTAAAGAACAATTAATTCCGATACTATATAAACTATTTGAAAAAAGAGGCAAAGGAGTGCAGTGGCCAGGAAATAGTTAAGCTATGAACTCAAGAGGTTAGCCAGGAAACAGTTAAGAAATACTTTGTGAAATAAGAAATGAGTTTAGCGTACCCAAACTGAAACCCTATCTTAGTAAACTCAGAAGCCAAATCAATCACTAGAAGCCTGCACCCCCATGCCCAACCCCATATTCACTCTCCCAGCTTCTGTACCTAACAATATTGAGGTTATCACACTCTCCTGGTCCCTACTTCACAGTTCCCTGAAGATAAAGAATAGATCCCCATACCTGGATGTCAATTTTAGAAAAGTAACTGTTTATACCTGGATACCAGTTAGTTTGGGTTACAGATTGTTTCTGGATACCAATTTAGTTGTAGTTACAGATTACACTTGGATACCAACTTAGTTATTGATTATGTTGTTAGCAACCCAAAATGGTATAAGAGACGCCAGACTTCTGTATTGCCCTGCTGTATTGTCCCAGACTGGCATGGGACATTCGCCAGCTGGCTAAATTAATTTCTATTAAAGCTCCTTAAAACTTTAGATTGGACTCTGTGGTCACTCTGTTAATACTCGCTATTTCACCTGGCTATGACAGGAGATTACCAAATTCCTTTTATGACATAAATATGATGCTGGTACCTAAACCAGGAAGAGCCAAAACAGAGAAAGGAAACTATAGACCAATTTCCTTAATGAATATTGATGCAAAAAAATTTAAATAAAACATTAACAAAGAGATGACAGCAATTTATCACAAGGATAATACACTATGACCAAGTGAGATTTATTTATATCAGGAATGTAGGACTGGTTCAGTATTAGGAAAATCATCAGCACAATTGACTACATCAATAACAAAACTAACAGAAATCATATGATTATCTCAATAGATGCAGAAAAGGCATTAGACAAAATACAGCACTCATTTCTATTAAAACATTAGAGAACATAGGAATAGAGTTTTCCATAAAATGATAAGCAGTATCTCTCTAAAACCATCAGCAAGCATTATATGTAAAGGTGATAATCTAGAAGCATTCCCCCCAAAATCAGAGGCTAAACAAGGATGCCCATTATTACCACTATTATTCAATGTTGTACTAGAAATGCTAGCTTTAGCAATGAGAGAAGAAGAAGAAATGGAAAGAATTGGAATAGGCAATGAGGAAACAAAACTATCACTCTTTGTGGATGATGGTATATTTGGAGAATCCTAGAAAATCAACCAAAAAACTACTTGAAACAATTAAAAACTTTAGCAAAGTTGCAGGATACAAAATAAACCTACAAAACCATCAGCATTTCTATATGTTACCAACAAAGTCAAGCAGCAAGAGATACAGAACTTCCATTTAAAATTACTGTAGACAATATAAAATATTTGGGAATCTACTTGCCAAGAGAAACCCAAGAACTACATGAACACAATTCCAATACACTTTTCACACAAAGTCAGATCTAAACAATTGGAAAAAAAATCTTATTTGCTCATGGGTAGGCTGATCTAATACAATAAAAATGACAATCCTACCTAAATTAATTTACTTATTCAGTGTCATATCAATCAAACTACAAAAAAATTATTTTATAGAGCTAGAAAAAATAGCAAACTTCATCCGGAAAAACAAAAGGTCAAGAATATCAAGGGAATTAATGGAAAAAATGCAAAGGAAGGTAGCCTAGTAGTACCAGATATAAAACTATATTATAAAGCAGCAATCATCAAAATTATTTGGTATTGGCTCAGAAATGGTGGATCAATGGATAGTTTAAGTGCACAAGACACAGTAGCAAATGACTACAGTAATCTACTGTTTGATAAACCCAAAGACTAGCTTCTGGGATAAGAATTTATTATTTGACAAAAACTGTTGGGTAAACTGGAAAACAGTAGGCAGAAACTGGGCACAGACCAATATCTTACAGCGTGTATCAAAATAAAGTCTAAATGTGTTCACAATTTAGATAGAAAGGTTGATACTGTAAGCAATCTGGGAGAGCAAGGAATAGTTTACCTGTCAGCTTTATGGAGAGGGGAAGACTTTATGACCAAACAAGGGATAGAGAGCATTACAAAATGCAAAATGGACAATTTTGATTACATTAAATTGAAAAGTTTTTGTACAAAGTCACTGTAACCAGGATTAGGAGGGAAGCAGAAACCTGGGAAAGGATTTTTACAACCAGTGTCTCTGATAAAGGCCTCATTTCTAAAATATACAGAGAACTGAGCCAAATTCATAAGAATACAAGTCATTCCCCAATTAATAAATGGTCAACAGATATGAACATGCAGTTTTCATAGGAAGAAATTAAAGATATCTGTAAGCATATGGAAAAAATGCTCTAAGTCACTATTGATCAGAGAAACGCAAATCATAACAACTTTTAGGTACCACATCTCATTGGTCAGATTGGCTAACGTGACAAAACATGAAAATGATAAATGCTGGAGAAAATTGGAACACTTATGCCTTGTTGGTGAAGTTGTGAACTGATCCAGTCATTCTGGAGAGCAATTTGGAACTATACTCATGGGCTATAAAAATGTAAATACCCTTTGACCCAGCAATATCACTTCTAGGTCTGTATCCCAAAGAGATCATACAAGTGGGAAAAGGACCGGTATGTACAAAAACATTTACAGCAGCTCTTTTTGTGGAGGCAAAGAATTAGAAATCAAGGGAATGCCCATCAATTGGGAAACAGCTAAACAAGTTGTGGTATATGAATGTAATGGAATAGTATTGTGCTATAAGAAATGAGGAGCAGACAGATACAAATGCACTTCATAATAACCTGGAGAGACTGATGAGATAAACTGATGCTGAGTGAGGGGAGCAGAACCAGGAGAACATCCTACATAATTACAGACACATTGTATCTGTGATGACAGACTTTGATGGACTGGGCTCATCTCAGCAATGCAAAGTTGTAAGACAACTCCAAAGGACTCATAGAAAAGGCTGTCCACATCTAGAGAGAATTACAGAGTCTGAATGAAGACTGAAGCAAACTACTTGCTCTCTGTTTTGTTTTGTTTCTTCTTCATTATTCATTCCATTGGTTATAATTCTTCTTTACGACTTGACAAATAATTAATGTGAAGATACATGTAGAACCTATATCAGATTGCATGTTGCAAAGGGGGGGGGAAGGAAGATGAGGGTAGAAAATTTGGAACTCAAAAAATTTGTGGAACTGAATATTGCAAACTAATAGTAAATAATTTTTTAAAATTTGTATCAATATTCAATAGGGAAATTTATCTATAATCTTCTTCCTCTGTTTTGGCTCTTCCTGTTTTAGGTATCAGCACTATATTTGTGTCATAAAAGGAATTTGGTAAATTCCTTCTTTGTTTTTCCAAATAGTTTATATAGTATTGGAATTAATTGTTTTTAAATGTCTGGTAAAATTCACTTGTACATGTAATTGGGCCTGGAAATTGCTTCATTATTCATATTTGTTAGAAGAGCTTGGTTTTTCTTTTTTTCTAACTGGGGTTGGGGTTAATGGAAGAGTTAGAATAGGGAAAAAAATGAAAAAAAAAGTCACTGAAGTATTTTTTTAATGCACAGAAAATAGCTGTAAGACCAAAAAAAATTAACAGCCAAGTAGAACAGCTTTGAGAATTATGATGGCTATATTATATTTAAAGAAAGGAAATTTGTAAATGATCGAGGTTCAGTTTCATGAACAATCTTCAGTTACACTAGGTAAATGTAACGGTCCATTTTACTTAAAGTTGCTAAAGTTCACATTAAAAAAATTTTTTTTAATTGTCTATTCATTACTAATTCTGTCAATGGGGATGTCCTTAATTCATTCACTTGAGGAATGATTGTCATTAGAAAGTTATAAAGATGGGGAAGTAGATATGTAAGGGGGTAGTTATTTCCCCCATCATTTTTTTTCATAATAAAGTCCAAGACTTTGTCCCACCTTTGTTACCTTCCCCTCCTTTCAATGCTTTATAACTCAATCCCTTGATGCCCTCATAATTTTCTTGTTTCTAGTACAGACCTCCCTGCTTTGCATTTGGTCCAATATAGTTGTTTTTACTGTTGCTTGTTCTCTTTAGGGGAATTTCTACGTCTCTTAACGAGCACAGTCAGGAAATGTGAAGTTAAATGTCCAGATGTGGTGGTTTTTATTGTCCTTTACAGTGGAAAAAGGTTTATTACCAAATCCTGGCAGATCTTTTCCATTTTCTTCTGTTCTTGAATTCCTTCCATTTTTCATCCTTACTTAAATGCCCTTAAAATGACTTTTGCCCAATTTTCTGTAAAATGATTTTCCCCTCCATTGCTTCTTCGTTTTTGTCATCCTCCTTCATAAAATTTTTACAAACTGGCTTATGTTTTAAATCAGTGTTGCCTGTCGCTGCCACATTTCTCAAATTTGTAAGCCGTGTTGGCTGACAAAAGCATTTTTAGGCTCTTTGATTCTCCTTAAAGTGATAACGCATTTACATCTATGTTAAATTATATTTATCTACGTCCTTCCTTCCATTCATATCCCCGTTTCCAACTTGTTTAAATCCGTTAGAATGTAGTTGCTTTAACTGCATTCCATTTTTCTCTCGTTTTCTTTCTTTCCTCTAACTTTTACTATTTTGATATTTGCTCTAAGCGGAGGTCTCACTATCCACGCCCAGCTGATTCAGGGGAGAGGGTAAAGGGGGTGGAGACGGGAAACTCCCAAAGCACAAGCCCGAAGCGTCTCAGGGGTTCCTCCTCGCGAGTTTCGGAGACGGGCGCCCCGGCGCGTCCCTGCCTCTCTCCCCACTGCCATCGCTTCCGCCGCACAGAGCCCAGCGCGAGCACGAGCCCGAGCGCGAGCCGAACCTTAAGAGAGAGAGGGGGTAGGGGGTAGGGGAGGGGAGGGGGTAGGGGGTAGGGGGGAGAGTGTTCCTTTCCGGCCCCGGAACCCGAGGCAATGGCACCGAGTTTCCTTCCAGGCCCTTGGTTGCGGGAGCCCGGACTTGCGCAGTGTGCGCGTCGTTTCCCTTTCTCCGCGGAGGCGGGGCCCGCTGGGAGGCCAGGGCCGTTGGGCAGTGAAGCGGTCCTGACTTGACATTTGTGTAGGCAGGCGGCCGGCTACCACGAAGTCATGGCCGGCCTGGAATTGCTCTACGCCTCGGCAGCGC
>CM053595.1:67043325-67068660 GCA_028646575.1 Pseudocheirus occidentalis
CCCCTCCCCCCCATCGCATACTCTCCCCCTGGGACCAGGTACGGCCAGACTCCTTCACACACTTACTCTTGCTTCTTATCAAGAAGGCTGTAACACACTCATAAACACACTCCTCCCAGCTCTCCACGTCTGTTCACAGGCTGCCACACACCAACCTTACTAGGGACCAGGCATGGATGCCCCCGTGCCCGCACACACGCCCCTTCACTTCACGTATTGACGCTCTCCAGGTACTCTTTGATCCGTGCATGGTCCTCCTTGCTGTCCTCCAACACAGCTCCATTTCCGAACTTTTTCACTGGCTGCCCCCTGTGTCTGGAACGCTCTCTCTCTTCATCTCTACCTCCTGCTTGCCTTATGAGACTATCTGTTATGATATGTTATGTTATGAGACAATTTATTCTATATGGATCTTATTTGTACATGGTCGTTTATGTGTTGTCTCCCTCCATAGGCTGTGAGCTTCTTGAGAGGAGACACTGTTTTTGTTGTTGTTGTTTGCCATTCTTTGTATTCTTAGAGTTTAGCACGGTACCTGACACATAGCTTCTATTAAAATGCTAGATTACTAATTTAGTTAGGAAACTGGTATGGCCGGAATCCTTCCCCCATTTCTCACAGTGAGCAAGTGCCAGAGACAATTACAAACCCTGCCCCCGCCCCAAACACTCACAACGTACTGCACCTTCCCTGTTTCCCTAAATCCTCACATACATTCACACTTAGTTGGAAGGGAATCATAGATTTATAGCTAAATGGAGGTTTAGAGGTCCTCAATTCTAACTCTCATTTAGATGAGGAAATGGTGACCAAGCAGTAAAGTGGTTTCCCCAGTCTGGATTCAAACCCATATCCTCCAGCTCTAAATCCAACTCTCTTTACACTTTACCACACCATCTCTTCTTCTCCACACTGCCAAACCTGTTTTCTCCCTTCCACTGTATTTCCTCAATTCCAAATATTCATTGGCATATGCTTAGGGGATGCAGTTTCTTTTTTTTATTTTGAGTTCCCTGTTACTTTGAGTCCGAGCCAGAGGCTGGGTGATCACCAGTCAAGGGTGCTGGCAGAGGGATGGAATGATAAAACTTCCTGCTACAGTTAGCCTATGATAGCATTCTAAAAATCAAATCAAAAGACTTTGTGGTTTTCTACCTAACATCTCTCTTGTGGCTGTTCAAAGCCCGAGAAAGAAGCTACTTTTTCTCCTTGAGGAAGTAATATTCTGGTTACTTCTTGTTTCTCTCCTTTGTCCCTCCTGTCCCTGATCCTATTGCAAAATTAGCCCCTTTATGATGGATTCAAGGTGCAGAATGAGACATAAATTTTTAAACATAGCCAGTATGGGAATTTTATTATTGTTGTTGTTTTGCTTGAGTATATATGTGTGCTACAAGGATTTCTTTTTCTTTCCTTTTTTCTCTAAATTTGGAGATGTTTTAGGGAAAGGAAGGTAAAGATAGTTGTCCCCACTTCACGAAACACACCCCTAAAGAAAAAACAAAAGAAAGAAGAGAGGATCATGGAAGCATTTTTTTAAAATGTGCCTTGGAGAACAGAAGGAAAGTCAGGAGGAAACAAAGACAGATTTGAAAGTTATGTGTTGATTTTATTATAACTTAAAAGGAAAACAGGCTCTATACATAATAGAAATTTGCAGTTTTATACAGAATCCTATTTTTAAATGCTTGGTTTTTTTAGTGTTTAAGTTCAGGAAAAAAAACTCACAAGTTTAAATCAGCCCCTTTGAAAAGGATTAACATTTGGACTCTGAATTAATGACATGGGTTGTATGTTCTGTTGGTTTGTGGCATCCTTTGATAAAGTCAGGCATATGGCACTGGTCTGTTTATCTTTTGAGATTTGTTTAGGGCTAAATTGACCTTTCCTCCTATTTTTTGTTTTTGTTTTTGTTTTCCAGCTTTTTGGCAAGTGTAAGAGACGAATTTTGGAGTGATTTGTCCTCTAGTACTCTACTTTGCTTGGAGAATGACTGACCACAGTTAAATGCTGTTTTGCAAACTCCTAAATAAAATACCTTTTCCTTCCCCCCACCAGTAGGTGGAGGGGGTGGAAAAACGGGGGAACCAGAGGGCCCTTTGTTTAATGTTGTTTTGTGGCAACAGTTATTGAATATTATTTGAAAGAAATTATTTAGCAAAAGAATCTTCAAATAAAAATCTGATTTTTCCATTTTAGCTTCCCTACACTTTATTAACCAGTTAATAATAGCTCACATTTTTATGGTTTCCAAATGTTGTCCTGACAACAGCTGTAAGGTAAAGGGTACAGGTAATATAGTACTTCATTTTATAAATGAGAAAACTGAGTCTGAAGAAGGAAAATGACTTGTATACGATCAACATAGCTAGTAATTACTGAGCCTAGAACATCTAAACCCAGACCTAATGACTCTTTAGGAGTGAGGAACCTGTGGCAGAAAAATTTTCATTCAGTCAGAGGGCTGTATTTGAGGACCTAGAGGTCCCCACGTGGCCTCAAAGCCACAGGTTCCCCACCCCTGATCTAAATTCTACTATATCATGTTGATGGTCGCCAGTTTATTAAAATATTACAATTTTACCAAGTGATTTGGGGTGGGAGGCAGAATAATATAGGATTATAGATCTAGACCTGGAAGTGACCTTGAAGTCAACCTCTAGTCCATCACTCTTATTTTATAAATGAAGAAGCCGAAGCCCTGAGAGGATAAGGGTTATGGTTATACAAGTTATACAGGTAGTAAATGAGAAAGAAGATGTCTGAACCTAAGAACTTGACTCCAAATCTCAGGCACTTTCCACCATACCACACTGCCTCTAATGAAAACTAAAAGTTGTTTGTTTTTTTTTTTAAAGCTCTTTCCATTAATGCTATCAAAGGATATAGACTGAAGTTATCCATGTAAAATAGTTTAACTTTATGAGAGGGTAGGATTTAGAGATGGAACCTCCTCAGGAAACTGAAGTTCAGAGATGTTAAGTGATTAGTAGATAGTGGCAGAACTGAAATTTGGGTATAGTTCTAACTCCCAATCTGGTGTTCTATGTGAAAAGAACATGTGAGCATATTTAGATGAGATAATCATTAAAGAGCTCACTCAACTCCAGGATTCTGTATTCAGAGTTTTTTCATTCCTGATGGTAATGACCTTTCTGATCTGAGGATCTGATTCGTAGGTGCTCTTCCTTAGCCATGGACTTCACAAATGAGGCCTAGGCTCTAGTTCCAGTGCTCTTTGACAGTATAACATGGGAAAAGTCACTTCCTCTCTATGCGCCTCAATTTTCTTCAGTATAGACTGATGAATTTGAACTAAGTTATCTCTGAGGCATCTCCCAATTGACTCAGCAATCTGTGGTTATGAGACAGAATTCTCCTGGAGAGAAGATCCAAAAATAGACTGATTGCTGAACTATGGTCTTATTCTAAACTCCCTGTTTAGACCTGGGGAAGAACTTTGACAAATGGAGGGAAGTTACAAAGGGGCAGATTTCAACTCAATATAAAGAGTGATTTTCTAACCATTAGATGTGTCCAACAGTGGACGATTTTGGTATGTAGCTCTGTCGCTAGAAGTATTCACACAGAAACTCTATGACTGCTACTTGCATATGCTCTCAGCAAATATTCATGTTTCACCTAGGGGGCTGAACTAGATGAGATCCTTGGAGCTCATAAGGTTCTGTCATTCTGGAATTTAAAGTGATCATAAAGTCATCATCCATTTCCCTGTCTCTAGAATCTGAATGGAAGGTGACCTCAAAGACTATCCAGTACAGTTTGCACCTAAACAGAAATCCCCATTCAGTCCCAGCTGTTTTCTTACTTTTTGTAATTGACCTCTTTAGAAAAAGTTTTTACTCCATACTTAAACACCAAAAAATAGCATTTCCATGCATACAGCAAACACAAAAAAAGAGAAACTGATATGGAATCATGAATCTCCATTTCATACTGCTTGCTTTTTTTAAAAGTATATAATAAATTTTGTATGTTATATCTGAGCTTCCTTCTGGACTCCCTTCTGTTCTCTTCTATGAAGTTTAAAATACGTTTCAGTGGCTGTCTTTTCTTGGCAAATCTTTTGCTAACCCTTTAGAATCTCAGCCCCTTCCCTCCCATTTCCATTAAAAACCAAGACAAATGGAAAAATATATATTTTTTTGACAAACAAGTAGAGCCAAGCAAAATAAATTTACACAATGGCTACGTTCAGGAACACGTCTTTCTGCATCTTGTGTACATTACCTCTGTTAGGAGTTACGTAGTGTTTCATCAAAGGTCCTCAGGAGACCTAGTCTGTCATTGCATTGATTGGAGTTGCCTTTGGAATATGTTTTTCTTTAGTGTTACATTCTTTGTACTAATTTTTCTCCTGGTTGGTTCTACTCCATTCTGCATCAGTTCATATTAGCCAAGATTCTTTAAAATCCTCTCTTTCAGCATTTCTTATAATGTAACACTGTTGTTACAATCATATACCACAGTTTGTTCAGCCAAAGCCCAGTTTCCTAAGAAGTAATTTAGGGCATCTCTTAGATTCTAGTTCTTTGATTTTCCTTTTCCTTCTTTTCCTTTTAATTTTCTTTTCAAGATAAGGCAGTTTATTTTGCATATATATCTTCCCTTGCCCAAATTATCCTCCTCTTTCCACTTGTTTCTGTGTTGAGTTTGATGTAAACACCAAATTCCTTGTCTTTTTAACCCTTCGTTAGCTATTTCATTTAATGCTCATTTCCCAAACCTCTTCACCCCATTTTTATATATTCTTTTTTCTTTCCAATTATGAGAAATAACAAGTTCTACCCCTTCTCCCTCTTTTCTATCGTAGTGTATTAATTTTTAACTTCCTGTCTCTTTCTCCTCTTCAGACCTTCAGAACAGAACCAGTCTACGCTTATTTTTCTTATTTTACTCTTTCGATGCTCTTTGAAGATACTGAAAGGATACTTGTTCCTTCTCCTCTAGTAGTGCATTAGCACGTCATCATATAGCTCTTTCAGACTCCTTGAGGAAATTCCCCTTTAAGTTTTCTTTGCACTCTAGTGTTTATATTTTAAAGTTCACAGCTCTCTTTTCATCAGAAATGCTTGGATTACATTTAGCTTTGCAAGGTAAGTTATTCTTATTTGTAAGTTCTCTCTTTGGACTTTTAAAATGTTGTGTTCCAAGATCACCTTTAGTTTTTTTGTAAAAACTGCCGCATCTTAAGTGATCTAGTCTGTGGTTCCTTGGTATTTGAACTTCTTTTTGGATATTTGTAGCATTTTTCTTCATTTGGGACCCCTGGAATTTGATTCCTGGGACTTTTCCCTTTTTTGTTTGTTTTTTGGGTTGTTTTTTAAGTAAGTGTGTAGTGGATTTTCTCAGTTTTTACTTTGCCCTCTACTTCTCATAAATCTGAGCAGTTTCCGTTAATGATTTTCTAAAAGCTATACATGTCTCCGGTCTATATCTGAAAGTGCTGTCACTGGCTTTGCTGTTGACCCCCTTTCTTATTGCCCCCAGGCCATTAGCTAATGCACAGTTCTGGAGTGGAAGAATTCACTTACTGTAGTTTCTCATTGTATTTCTTGATCATTGCTCAGACTGGTGAAAACTTTAGGGTTTTGCTGGAGTAGGTATGTGGAACCTGGGGCATTTGTCTCCCATCAAGCCTGCTTTCATTTTCTTATACTGGGGCAAACCTTGGCTTTTTATTGCTGGGAAGATAATAGTGTCAGAGACAGGAACAGTCTTAAAAATTGTCCTGTGTTATCTGCCCTATTCGCTGTGGGATTTTTTTCCACCTAACTGGAATACAGAGATACTGATTTAGCAAGTAGATGCAATCATTTTTATTCAGAAAGGAGATCCAGATTGGGGACAGGGATTAAACGCCACAAGGATGTGTTCTAAAGAAAAATTGAAGGGACTCTGACTATAACATACCTTGTCTTTGTCAGAGCCTCTGAGTCCCTGAAGTAATCTTCAGATACTAACAGACTGTTATTTAAATATAACAGACTGTGATTTCTTGCTACAGTTTTTTTTCTTTCATTTTCACTAAGCTATTGAATTTCACTTTTGTTTCCTTAAGTTTCATTTCTGCCATTTTTAGGCATTGTCTTTTTAGGCTGCTTGTCTTTCAGCTAGATCATTCTGAAAATATTCCAGGGATTCCTAGCTATTTGGGGTTTGTAGCATCCTAGCTGTTTGATTTTATAGTCTCTTTCTATCACTTAATTCCCCTCCTGAAAGTGCTGTGTGAGCTATATTTTTAGAAAATGTACTAATATATTTTCAGAATTTTTTTCATTTCAGAATTTCACAACATCCCTTGAAACAATTCTAGTACTTTGAGGTATTGCAAAACCAGGGCTGAGAACACCAAAATATGCAAATGTTGATATTCACCTAGTCAGCATGTTGTAGCAGAAAGAAGTCTGGAAGCCTGGGTTCATTTCTAGTTCTGACACTGTCTAACAAGGTGGCTTTAGGCAAATCACTTCCCTGTGTCCTGATCTTTTAAAAGGTTTGAAACAAATTATTCCTAGTGTTCCTTCTAATTCCAACAAGGACTCTATACCTTAAAAAAAAATCTTCCAAATATAATTGCATGATCTCTAGTTATATCCCCTTAAAACACAAAGGATAACTCTCATGCAATACATAGAACTTCCACGATTGCTAATGTGGAAAATAAATCTGGTTATCTTTATTCAGAGAGAGAATCTTGACTAGAATGGGAGTTAAAAGCCATGGGCAATTTGATGAAAAAAAAGGTCTACCAAAATTTGTTTTTTTCAGTTGCTATTCTACATAGTCTTGTGCAGTTCGATGAGTTTTTCTACAGAGCAAATTTAAATGGGAGTTCCCCTACTAGTTCCATTTTGGAATCTGGCCTGAATACCCAGAAACATATACAAATGTTTTTTTTTTTTTTAACCCATTAAAGTATGCATCTATCCTGCCCCTAAGAAAGCTCTAGAAATTCTCATTTTCACTTATACCCTAACCATATATCTTCACAGCCAGGTCCAGGTGATAAGAAATCCGAGCTGTTGCCACATGGATGGAATGCCAATAAAGATCTCTATGTCCTTCGCTATGAGTCCAAAGATAAGTCAAAGGAACTCCTTCTGAAGGCCATCATGGTGGATGATAGTATGATTATCAATGCTTTGGTGAGTCCTCTACAGTTAAGCCCAACCCTACAGGGGCCTGCTAAGTGGAGATATGACAGCCAGCCAGATACAGTTGATTGAGCATCTGTTTAATTTGCTAGTTTCAAGGTCAATATTCAGAGGTATGGGAAGGAGGCAGGCAGGACTTCATGGTAAGGGAGGAGGTCTCTTTTTTCAGCCTATAAACAGAGGCTCAAAAGGGATCTGACTAAAAACTTTATAATCACAAATAGTATGTGAATAGGGTGAGCCCTTTAAGCATCCAGACCCCAAACAAATTCACACACTACCAAATATTGGTAATTGATTCTATCAGAACCTGAATTTAAGCAGAATAATGTTGTATGATAGTTATTAGTGCAATGGGAGCAGTGCTCTAAATGGCATGATTATGGCAGGGTTTGGTTATAGAATGTTAAAGGTGTCTCTGCAGAAGATCAGTCAGTGCAATAATGTGTGAGCTATGACCAGTAATGAAGTAGCAGTATGATATAGTAGAAAGAGCCCACTGGAGTTGGAGTCAGAAGACTTGAGTTCCCATCCTAACTCTTCTCCTTAACTATGTGACCTTAGTCAAGTTGTTTCCCTCTTTAGGTATCTATTCCCTCACCAGAGTGAAATGAAGGGGCTGGACTAGATAATCACTAAAGTCCTTCTAGTTCAAATCTACAGTTGCTTGACACTTTAAAGATGTAAATTTAGGACAAAGAAAGGGAAGTCCTATTTTTATATACAGTAATGAATGAACATAGAAAGCTCATTTCACCTCAGAAGTGGAAAGTGAGGGAAATAGAACAGATGTCAGACAGTAACCTGAAATACTTTGTTGGTGTCCATCTGAAGGTAACAGGTGAAGTGGTTTACCTAGAAGAAAGGTCTGAAGAACCAGAAGAAATCTTAACCTGGTTAGAGGATAGATAATGGGTTGAATCCTAATATCTTTGTGCCAGAATTGTTATCTTCTAAATAATATATGTTCTTTGGAAAAACCCCTGAAAATTCAGAAAACTGGGCAGCCTTTAAACTAGTAAAAAAAAAAAAAAACAGGTGAGGAAAGAGATTGCCTTAGGAATACCCCTTTGAATTTTTTTCTTTACAGTTGGCCTGAAGCCCAAATAGCTGTGCTCAGAGCATAAGGCAGAATTAGGGGAAATGATTAGAACTGGAACTTTGCCATTCCAGTGCTTCAGAAACCCTTAAATTTTCTCTTAGGGATCTCTCAGCCAGTCTCTTGTGTCTAGATCAGGGGTGGGGAACCTGTGCCTCAAGGCCATGTGTGACCTTCTAGGTCCTTGGGTTCGGCCTTTTGACTGAAACTAAGTTTTACAGAACATATCCTTTTATTAAGAGATTTGTTCTGTGGAGTTTGGATTCAGTCAAGGGGCCATACTTGAGGACCTAGAGGGCCACATGTGGACTTGAGGCCAAAGGTTCCCCACCACTGAATAGTTTGGGATGGTGTGCCCTGGATTCCCTCTGGGTCTCTGGCAGCCTCCTCCTGACCCCCTAACTTTTCTTTCCCTTTACCATTCCCCAGGAGTGTAAGTCACAACAGGTGGTGGACTTGACCCTGAACGTGGAGGATTATGTGGATGGTGAACACCTGGGTGACTTCCACAGGTACTCCCAATAATTTCCCCTCCTCCAGGCTACTCATATAGGGTAAGAAGAGATCAGACAATTAGTGGAAAGATACTGTGGGATAATGGGATAGAGCTGGGTGAGACTGAAACAGGCCAAAGAATTGTTTGAAACTAACCTAGAAATATGTACCTGTTGTTAAAGTTCTCAGTTATCCATGTATGATATATTAGCAACAAATTGAAGACTGGCTTTCCTCAGAAAGTTCTGGGATATCCTTCATAAGCCAGGTAAATTTATTAACTCTCAAATTATATAAATTATGCAGTTTCCTAAAGCTCAAACTTGATCGTGTCGCTCCCCATTATCTTTAGGATAAAGTCCAGGCTCCTTAGTTTGTCATCTTTGAGATCCTCCAAAATTTGGCCCCAGCCTACCTCTCCTGCCTCACTACTAATCCTTTCACAATTAACCCAGCAATAAAGGATTAAGAACTATTCTTCACACACTCCTTTGGTTTTCCCATTTCTGTATCTTTATTTACTTTGTTGTCCCCTCTTCTTACAATCTCTTTCCTGTCTCTAACTGTCAGGTTTCTATCCATTTTTTAGGGCCCAGGTTATGTTCAAAGCATATCTCCTCCATTTCCCTCTGACTTTTCAGACTCTTTTTAAATCTATTTAGGATACTTTGCTCCTTCTTATCCCTTTAGCACTGTATTTGTACGTCTCTTGTGGGACTTTTCTATTCAGACTTATACGAGTTATTTCTGTGTCTGCCAAATTTCCTATATACTTTCTAAAATTCAGGGACTGTGTCTTATTAATCTTTGCCCCAGTTAGAGAATCCAATAAATTTTTGTTGAATTAAATTGAATTTAGCCACTTATTGATGATGTACTATGCCCATAGAATTATTTGTGGTGGAAGTATAATAATAGAAAAGAAATCTTTGAAAGAAAAGTTTTCTAAAATACCATATAATCTGGGAAAGCCATCTTTCTATGTCCTTTGCCTCTGAAATCATATAAGAATAGCCTTAAATGAAATGGTTTAAGCTGACTCTTGAATTCTAAAGAACTGCCAGATACAGAATTAGTCACGATGGGACAGTAAGGGAAATGAATTGGTATGGTACCTGTTTCTTTTGAATTATCTGGACACATTTTCTTTCCCAGCCCATTAACATGGATATTTGAGGGTTGGCAATGAGGAGTGCCCACATTTTGGATGGTTCACCCTACCCCTCTTGCCTTTCATAACTTAACACCCAGGGAAGAAATAGAGCAGAGCAAGTATGAAGAAGGAACCTCCACAGTCTGGAAAACAGGACAAGCTAGTACATTTTAATCTATCCTTGCTTCTATTTTCTCATCTCTGCTATGCTTTAGGGACTTGTGCCAGTCAGACCACAAATATTTATAGATGGTGAGGAACAAATGAGTATAAAGATGCTTTGCTCCTCTGCAACTCTGACTTCATTGTCACATTAGATGAAGCAGTCGGTTTCTTTTGCCATTGCCAAATTAGTGTAAAACCCTTGCTCCATCAGTCTTCATTAATATTTAGCAGTCTAGCATCCAGAATGAGGAAAGGAATAATAGCCTTGCTTGTGCTTTGCCCTTGTTCACTTCGCATCTGAGTTATTGTATCTAGTTTGGAGTACCAAGTTTTGGAAAGAACACTGATGAATTAATTTGCTCTCTTCCTGAACAAGACAACCAGGATGGTTTCTAGTCATGTTGGCATTTCATAGTAGGAATTAGCTGAAGGAACTGGGGTTGTTAAGTTTAGAAAACAGTTGGGAGAGTATAACATGATTTTCTTTAGATAGATGAAGGATTATATATCATTGGGAAAGAGAGAAGACTTGTTCTGTGTGATTCCAAAAAAAAGTGGAAAAAAAATTTTTTTTTTTAGTTTTTTTTTTCGAGGTCAATTGGGGTTAAGTGACTTGCCCAAGGTCACATGGCTAGTAAGTGTTAAGTGTTGGATTTGAATTCAGGTCCTCCTGACTCCAGGGCTGGTGCTCTATTCATTGCACCCCCTAGCCGCCCCTCTCAGGGAGAAAAGTTTTAATGGTCAAAATTATCTCAAAAGGGAATGGTCCACCTCTCAAGAAATCTGTGAGATTAAAAATACCTTAGAGATCATTTAGCTTCAATCCATACCTAAACAGAAATTTCCTTTATAATTATTGAAGGAAAACTAACTACAAACATCATGGGAGAAGTATTTAAGCACAGGTAATATGAACATTTGCTGGAAATGTTATAGATGAATATCAGCAATATTAGGTGCTACTAGGTACCAGGGATACAATGATTAAAAATGAAACAGTCCCTGACCTCAATAAGTTTACATTAAATTAGAAGTGTTACATATATACAAGTAAAGAGAAAGTAACAATATAATTTTAAAGGAGAGATTATGCTAGTAATTGAGGATAACTAAGGATCCATATTGAAAGTAGCTTGAGAGCTGTGCTTTGAAGGAAGCTAGGTGTTCTAGGGCCAGCTAGGTGGCCTTGTGGATAGAGCACTGATCCTGGAGTCACGAAGACTCAAGTTCAAATTTAGCCTCAAATGCTGTGTGACCTTGGGCAAGTCATTTAACCCTATTTCCCTCAGTTTCCTCATCTGTAAAATATGCTGGGGAAGGAAATGGCAAACCACTCTAGTATCTTTGCCAAGAAAACTCCATGTTGACTGAAATGACTGAACAACAAACATATTCTATAGGCAGAAATGATGAAAAGTACATTTCAGATTTTGGGAGCCATTTGTCCAAAGGCATAGAGATGGGAAGGGGGGGAAATTCAGGCGTGGGCCTCAGTATGTCATGTGTAGAGGATACATAGGCAGCCAGTTTGATTGGAACAGAGCGTGTTAAGGGGGTTAATATGAAATAAGGGTAGCAACCATATTTTTGAGGACACTGAGTACCAGACTGAGGATTTTGTATTTTGTTTTGGGTAGTATAGAACCACTGAATGTTTTTTATTTGGGGGATGATGAAATTAGACCTGTGCTTTAAGGAGTATAATTTTGTTAGCTCTGTGGGTGATTGAAGGGGGAAGTTGAAGGTAAGAGGGAGTTATACTAGATGATCTCTTAAGATCCTTTATGTTTTGGAAATTATGTAATTATATAGTGAGAGACAACAAGAACTCTTCCTTCACTGTTGCTTTCAGTCAGGTGGAGTTTTTTAATAAGGCTTCATTTCTACAATCCAGATTTTCCCAAGGATTTGCCAGATTTTGAAGAGAGTTCCTTCCTTCCAGTCTGATTCACACAAAGAAAGCAATATAGGGACCCAAATATCTGATGATAAATAAGAAATTGTTCTACACTAGAACACATGCATCCAAAAACATTAGAACTTCATTTATAGGAAAAGGAACACAGGCTTAGAGAGAACACAGGCTTGCCAGAAGTCACACAGCAAATTATTCACAACAGAGTCAGGACTAGACACTAGGATCCCCTGACTCCCTTTCCAGAACTTTTTCCCACTATCTGGTCCTTGGGAAGGTAATTCTTTCGAGGCCCTTGTAGTAGCATCCACAACTTATGTCATGAGCCATTCCAGCATTCTGCTACTGGTTGGTAAGAAATGCCTATTCTTCTTGTACAGGTGAAGAGAGTTAGCAGAGATTTAATGCACTTAGGATATGTAATAAGTTAGAATAAGAATTGGGCCTAGAACTTCTAAAGTCCTACCTCCTCGCCTGGTTTGAGCCATGCATATTGACATGTTCCCTATAGTTATTATCTGCTTCCCTTCCATACCTTTTCCCAGGTGATACGGCCTCATGACATAGGATGAACACACAATAGGGAGCTGGTGAATGAGTCCTGGGGGAGCCAACCAGCTGAAGGCTACATGCTCTCCCTGTGCCACTCAGATCCCTGTGCCTCTCCCCCTTTAGCTCTTTCTAATGGGGCGGTAAAGGAGGAGGGGCAAATCAGATGCCGAAGAAGCGTCGCCCGAAAACTCAGAGACGCCAGGCTGCTACCTCCTCCACTAAGGGCTGCCAGGCAGCCAAATCACATCCAGGCACCAAGGCCACTCGCCTGCCCAGGAGCTGCCAGGCAGCCTACAAGTCAACTGTCTTTAAGGTTGCTAGCCAACTAAATGTACCTGTATTTGATTACCCCTCTCGATCCCGCAGGGTCTACAAGAACAGCAAAGAGCTCCAGACACGGATTGCCTCAGGCCTCATTTTGCCCATCCACAACTCTTTGAGCAAAAGTGATTCTGTCACTTCCTCTCAGGAGTTTCCACCTGCCACCTCCAGAGAATACGACCCTCTTCGTATTCCCCCTCACCACCCACACACCAGCAGGCAACCTCCTTGGTAAGTACAGAGTTGGTAGCATGTAGCATGAAGGAGGTGACAATCTATATGTAAAGTCCTAATCTGCCATTACTTGAATATTCATTTGTCCTTGTTGTGGTCCTCTTCCTGATTGGAGTAGAGAATTTAACAGCACCTTTCTGTCTCTTTCTGTCCCTTCTATTTACCAGAAACTCTGCTAGGCCCCTAGGGACACAAAAATGATATAAACCCTACCCATCCTTTAGGAGCAAATAACATTGGGAGGAGCGAGGGGTGGACTATGATTGGTATACAAAGATGTATAGCATATATAGCAAAATAGCAGCATGTAATTGGAAGAAAGGAGACATCTAGACTATATTCTAAGAAAATTTGAGGAGACATGGAGCCTTTGGATGGAAGGAAATCAAGGTCAGTGTTTGGCTTCTTCCCCTTATTTATTGGTACTCTGTCTTCAAGTTATCATACACATGACCTATCTGTTCACATTATCTGTGAACCTCCAATAAAATATAACTTGGACATAGTTGGTGCTTAATAAATAGAAGTTTATTGGATTGTATTGGAGAGAGGAAGTGGCCCCTAAGCTGGGCCTTAAAGGATTTCTGTAAGTGGAATTGGGGAGGAAGTACTTTGCAAGGGCGGAGGCAGCCTAATCAAGACCTTGGGAGTGGGAAGGATAAGAGTAGTGAGATCAGAAAAAGTAGTCTAGTTTGTGCTGAAACATAGAGGATGTGAAGGGGAATGAGGTGAAACTAGGTTAAAAGACTGGGTTGGAACCGGAAGATGAAGAGCTATAAATGGCAGGAGAAAGGAGTTAGGTTTTCTCCTCTAGGCAGGTTTTTGATCAGGAAAGGGAATATATATATATATATGTAAACATTAGGAATATTGTGTTGGTAGCTGTGTCTTAATGGATTGAAGACTAGAGAAACTAGATTCATAGAGACCAGTTAGAAATTTCTAATTGCCTGGAATTCTTAGCCCCACTGGTTTCTGCAGGTGATTTTTGATTTATTAAAAGCTGCCTTAGGGTCCTGATTATTCAGTAGAAGCTCAAGCAATGTACAAATCCTACTGTAGTATTCTAGTGCTATTTTCTCAAGACCAAGTATTTTGTGAGCACCCACTATACGCAAGAGCTTTATGATTCAACACATTGGAGTAGAAAGAATACTAGATGGGGATTCAAAACCTGAGATTAAGTCCTGGCCCTGAAACTGAAGTCCAGAACGTTGGGTTTTAGTCACAGCTTTGCCATTCCAGGACCTTGAGCAAGTCTCTTCTACTCTCTGGTACTTAATTTCATCTTCTGTACAACTAGAGGATTTGACTAAAAGATTTCTAATGTTACCAGCTCCAGTGGGAACGAGGGTTCCTGAAACTGTTGGCTTGCTGAAATAATCCTTAAGGCATTGCCCATAGTGAATGATTTCTTTCCCAATGGTTTTTTTTTTCAGTCTTTCTATTGCATGACAAGCTTTTGGTGGCGCTTATACTTTTTTCAGATCAAAAGCCATTTGAAATAAGAGGTTATAAAGCCAGAACATTTACACAGATAAGTTGGTGATTCAACAAATGTTGAAAAGCTCTGTCACATGTATAGCATTATATATTCAGTACTATACTGAGAGTAACACAGAAAAATTAGGATCATTTCCCTGCTCTCAACTAGCTTACAACCTAATTGCAGAGTGTCAAGATAAATAACATATACAAGATGTCATAAGAAAGTATAGGAAATTACTAAATTCAGGTGAAAGATAGTTTTTGAAGAGGTATTAGGAGAGATTAATGTCTGTGGTTGCAAGCCATCTAGGCAAGCATCCAGATGAGGTAAGACTGAGCTGGGCATTGAAGAATGGGTAGAATTTTGATAGAGCAGAGAAGGCAGTCACAACAGGTGAAATACAAGTGGCTTCAAAAGCTCAAGTCAGCAAATCCTTAAAGTCACCCAACCACTTCAGCCCTGTGGTCCATCTCTTGGGCCGCATGTCTTTTTTTTTTTTCCTCCTGTTAGACTGAAACTCTTGAGGGGGAGAGGCAGAGTCTTAATCTTAACCATGTTTGTATGCCCATCACTTAGCACCTTGTCCTCCTCTTTCCTTAATGGCTTGTATTCAGGTACCAGTTCCTCTTTGGAGGGAAGCCTTCCCCAGTTCCATCAGCTGAAAGCAGCTTTTTTGCTTCAAGTTCTCCCAGATCATATTGCTTTTATCTCTGATCACAATTCAGTCTTGTCTCATACTTATTTGTGTATGTCTTGTCTTGATCTTCCTAAACATCATAAGCTTCTTGAGGAACAAGCTTTATATCTCAGTTGCTGAGCACATGGTCTTGCCCTTATAAACACAATTTTTTTTTTGAGACTCATCAGTTAGGTTTTTTTTTTTGTTACTGATGCTGATGAATAGGCTAGTTTGATCAGAGTGAAAATGCATGTAAGGAAGGACTGGAAGATAAGGCTAAAAAAGATGAATTTATAATATTTTGGATGGGACCTTGGCTGTCATATCTACTCCTTGTTCATCTTCTCTATGTGAAAACTGAGACCCAGAGAAGTTGTGATTTGCCAAAAGTCACACAGGTAGTAGAAGTAGCAGAATCATGATTTGAATCCAGATCCTTTGACTCTAGATCCAGGGCAAATAAATCTCTCACACTGACTCAGTAGGGCCCAACCTGTTGTAGAGGACCATTTGAAGTAGAGGAGCTGGGATATATTAGCTTAGACAATGGAGGGGGAGGTTATTGAAGATTTTTGAATGGAAGTCAAAAGAGGAAGTAATAGGAAAGAGGTTCTCTTAAAAAATTAGGCTGGTGGTAACCTTCCAGAATGGATTAGAGGAAGAATGTGGAGGTCTTCTCTGCCCTCCTGCCTCCCAGCACCCACAGACATTATTCCATACAGTGATCAGGCAATGAAGCAGGTAGATGCAGTGCCAGCATTAGTAGTACCTCACCCATACCCATTTTAGACCATGGAAGCATTTTAATCTTCAGTCCTTATATTAGGGCCTGGCTGGTGAGATAAGACAGGAAAAAAAGGATGAAATTGATTCTACTCATTCAGCAAGACAGAGATGGCAAGAGAGGCAATGGTGTTTATGCACTAGGCAGATATTCCTACCCAAGGAGGAAGAGGGAACCTTTTGGTATGATAGAGTATAAGCCCAGAAGAAATACATTTCAGCTTCTTGTCAATAAAAGTCTCCTTTAGGCTTGATGGATGATAGGATGGTCTCTCCCAAGCAATGGCAGAAGCTCCAAGTCTTGGGATGATGTGTAACTAAGCTTCTCTCTGTTTTTCGTGCTTCTCCATATAGTTGAATTCTCTCCTTTCACCCCACCCCCACTTTCCCTCCAACACGCCCTCCTTTGTCAGCACAGATGTCAGTAATGACACTAATTCCATTATTATAACCTAGCTGCCAAGTTGCTTAGCAACCAGACTTACACACTTTCACCTTTTTATTTCCCCTCAAATGCCCATCCTGGGGGTGGGGCTGGAAGGAAGAAAGGAAAAAGGGAATGGCGGCAGCTGGGCCTCCTTTCTGGCTTCGTTGGGGTGTTAATTACAGCATCCCCAAAAGCAAGAGTTGGGGAGAGATCCCACATCAGTAAATGGCAGTCCCTTTCCCCTTTCTTTCCCCCTTTCCCACCATGGGTCATTTGGGGCCAGAAGAGCTGTGAGCCAGCTAGCAATTTATCTTAATGGCATCTGTTTAACAAATGGGCCAGAAACTCCTTGGGCTCTAGAGGCAGCAGCTGACTAGAGTTCTATGGAAGAAGTAGCTAGTTCCCATTCTGCATTGGGCTAGTGAGCCCCAAAAGCTGTGAAAGCTGTGGATAGAAGTGTAGAATCCTAAGCCAGGAATTAATGAATCTTTCACCCCCAAAATCCACTCATCCCTCACCCTCAAAACAGAGAAGTGAATGAGATGTCTTGTGTAAACCTTTTGGCAGCCACCTGCCTCATGATGGATGAAGGAATGAATATAGATGAAGACATTTGGTTGGGGTGGGTTATTTGGGGTCCTTTTTTGCAAGGCTGCTTTGTAAAATAAGGGGTTGTAGATATATATATGGTTCGTCTTTTTCAGCTTTCACATTCTGTTCCCAAGCCACTTTCAGCCCTAATATTCTTTGACTTCTGAATATCTGTTTCAGTGTGAGGCAGTGTAGTGTAAAGGTGAGAGGGTATTGTTTTGAGTCTCAAAGGTTCCAACACTGACTGTCATATCTGTGTGTCTTTGAGCAAATTTGTCACTTAATCTTACTCTGCCTCAGTTTCCTCATCTGTCAGATGGGAATGATGGTAACTCACTTTTCTGTATACCTTTAATGTTTACAAAGTATTTTCCTCACAACTCTGGATGTTATTATCCCCATTAGACAGATGAAGAAAACTAAGGCTCCAAATAAGTTAATCACAGCTAGTAGTGTCAAACCCAGGATTCAAACCCATAGCTTATTGACCACAAGTCCAATGATCATTCTTCTGTGCCATAACATGAGACGTTTTCTCCTTTGTAAATCTTAATGAGGCATAGGAATTCAAGTTAATTAGGGAGAACTCTTCCTTAATCTCCCTCAACAGCCCTTTTGTCTCAGCTGACAGAAAATTTATTGAGGGGAGAGTTTTATTAAGGGGATTTGTTCTGTGAAGTTTGGATTCAGTCAAAAGGCCACACTTGAGGACCTAGAGGGCCTCTAGGCTGCAGGTTCCCCACCCCTGGTTTATTCTCATGTCTACACCAAGTCCATTTTGTCATAGGCAATGCTCATTTCTCCTCTTTCGGTTTATCATCAGTGAAGCTAGAGAACTACCAGTTACCAACCCCTGTTGTTCCCTAATCTTAAAGTCTGAGGCAGCCACCGCTTAGCTTTTTTCTCTCCAGACCAAATCCTATCTTTGTCTTTTGCATTGGTGGCAGATCTTTTTCATTCCACCGTAAGTCTGACCTTTGGGGGTGCAGGGGGGCCTACCATTTCAGGAGGGTGAGATTCTGTTTCTCTTAGGTCTCCTGCTGTCATCTTTAAAGTGGGAGCCTCAAGAGAAATCTATCCAAACCCTTATTTGCAAACAAACTTGTCTCCATGGTATTGCTATAAAAATCTCCATATAGTTTGAGAATTTTTTGCCCTTAGCTAATGGTCTTCATAACTATTCCACTGCAATGAAGAAACTTGGGCAGCCCCTTTTTATATTTATGTGTGTGTATATGATACATGACTGCTCACATTTCTGTATTACTTCATAGTTTTCACAGGGTTTTTCACGACATACACAACCACATGAAGTGGGTGATACAAGGATTTTTGTCTCTAATTTTTGGAGAAGAAAACAGGTTCTGAGGAATTATTGGTAATGAGATTTTCCCTGTATTCAATTAATTAATAATCCAAAGAAAATTGTATACCTTGGGAGATTTATTATCTGCCTTCTATCCCTATTCCCTACCTTTCCATTTTTAACAGTGTTTTACTCAGGGGTCTAATCTACTCAGAGCCCATCTGGACTTTGTGCCCAATTGTGAGTGCCACATTTTAGCAGGAACATTGACAAGGTGAAACACATCTAGAAGAGGGTGACCAGAATGGGAAGGGGACTCAGACAGCAACTTACAATGATTACTTAAAGGAAATGGGAATATTTAGCCTCGAGAAGAGGTAAGAGGTCAGGCTTGATTGAAATCATCAAATCTCTGAAGAGTTGTTCCATTGGCTTCATTAGAATAAGTAAAGTTATAAGGAGGTTAATTTCAGTTCATTATGAGGAAGAATTTCCTAACCATTCAAAATATCCAACATTGGAACAGACTGGGGAGAATCAGATGCTCCTCAATATTGAAGGTATCCAGACAGACGCTATATGATCACTTGTACCAGGATGTTGTAAGCTCAGAGCAGGGTAGAATCCATGTTTCAGGTATTGGTTGGGCTAGGCAACGTCTAAGGTCCTTTTTTAACTCCCAAGATTCTGTTATCCTATAATAATATTCTTATCCCCTTGCTTAAAAGCCTATAGCTTTCCCTCACAAAAGAATAGGAGTGGTGATTTCATTCTAAGCTGAGAATACATTGGGTGCATCCAGAATGAATATATAAACCCTTAATCCTGCTTACAGATTCAAAAATCCATTTAGCTTTCCTTCCCTTGGGACTTAATTTGTAATGTTTTCATCAAACTGACCTTGAGCTGGAATATTTAGAATCACCAAGTAGCCATAAGTTCAGCAGTGAGAATGGCAGAACTAGGTATGTAGCCTTTATTCCTGTATTCTGCATATTCATATTTGTCCTGTGTATGTTTACCCTTCCTGCATACTTCAATATCCTCTAAATCACCCTTTAAAATAAAGGATAAAAGCCCTTATCCAAACTGGTTTCTATAATTGTATGCCAGGTAGACATATTTCAAGATTTTGTTATATATTACATGTTATCCTGCAGGGTCTTAGGGCTGTTAGCACAGGAACTCTTGCAAATGATGAACCATAGATGTCTAATAGCTTTATGTAGGGTAGGCACTAGCCATTATAATCTACAAAAGTTCCCCTGGAAACAAGTCATTCCATGACTGGTTTTTGCTTAGAATCAGAATCTTAGAAGGGATGATTAAAGGTTCTCTAATCCAATCTCCCACCCAGTTCCTTTTACAGCATCTCTGACAGGAAGTATTAAAAGGTCCTTCAGACACCAAGAAAGCAAATGCTTTCAACCTTTAGGTATTGCAGGTAAAGGAAGAGATTGAAAAAGATCACTTTTCTTTTAAATTGATGTTGGCATGAAAATGCTGTTCCCCGCTAAAAACTTGACCTGAATATATCCTAAGGAGGTAGAACAGTGTTTCTTGGCCTTTTTAAGCCGCTGATCACCTCAGAACCTTATATCTACTAGGGCGTATTGGAGATATCCCTATTTCCTATCCCCTTCTTCCCTTTCTAATCATATACAGTTGTATGTATATCTACCCACCCACAGCAACATGGTATAGTGCAAAGATAAATTGTAGTCAGATACCTGGGTTCAAGGTCTGTTTATTCTACTTATTGCTGTATGATCTTTGTGCAAGCAACTTCATCCTTTTGGGCCTCAGTTTTCTTACCTGTAAAATTGGGATAATACCACCTAAGTGGTTATGAAATCAAAGGATGTTGAATTAAACTATAAAGTACAAGATAAATGTAGAATAGCTTATGTACCTACATGACTGCTCACATTTCTGTATTACTTTATAGTTTTCACAGGGTTTTTCATGACATCCACATCTACATGAAGTAGGTGATACAAGGATTTTTATCTCTGATTTTTAAAGAAGAAAATGGGTGGGGCAGCTAGGTGGCGCAGTGAATAGAGCACCGGCCCTGGAGTCAGGAGTACCTGAGTTCAAATCCGGCCTCAGACACTTAACACAAAAAACTAGCCGTGTGACCTTGGGCAAGTCACTTAACCCCAACTGCCCTCCAAAAAGCAAAAAAAAAAAAAAAGAAGAAAATGAGTTCTCAGGAGTTGTGCCTTGCCCATGGTCAAACAGTAAATAAATGGAAAAGGCAGAGATCTAACCTAAATTTTCTGATTCTTAGTCATGTGTGTAAAATGGAATAAATAGGAGACGAATATTTCCCCAGAATCTGACATATGAAATATGAATGAGATTTATTATTAGTTTTATTTTTCAATGCATAACTACACATTTTTTTCAAGGAAATTTCATTTGAAGCGTATTATCTATTATAGTCAGACAGATATGGCACATGTCAGTCAAATTTGTGTACCTATAGTGTGCAAGACTTGCTTTAATTTATGTATGTACATGCCTAAACCCCTCCATCCATTGATATTTCCCATTATCTTAGTTACATGCCTTCTGGCCAGTGGTCGAAAATTGCAAGTGAAGCAGGGGAGGAAACCTAGGTTCTCTTGATACAATGAGTATCTGCTTCATGCTGCTTGAAAAACAATGCTATAGGTAACAGCATCCCAGGAGGATAGATATCATAACTCACCTGCTACCTCTTTCATGCGGGGTAACCTGTGGATTTTGCAGTAGTTAGCATTGTAGAAATAAGAAAAAGGAGAGAGTAGTATCAGGAAAGCCTTAGAAGGAAGAGAGTGTCAGGAAGAAGAAGGGTGATCAGTGGTATCAAAAACTGCAGAGAGGTCAAGAAGGCTAGAAAAGGATTGAAAACAGGCCATGGGATTTGACAATTAAGAAGTCTGTGGTAGTTTTGGAGAGAGAAGTTTCAGGTGAATGATGAGGTCAGAAGCCAGAAAGTTCAAACAAGAGTTAAGAATAGAGCGAGAAAGGAAATGGAGGCACCTTTTGTAAGATGGTTTTCTGAAGGAGTTGAGCCACAAAAGAAGGAGTGGTAAGGGACTACAGCAAGCAGAGATGGATGTCAGGTCAGAGTTTTTGAGGACTAGCATGTTTGTAGGCAGTAGGTAGCAATCAGATCAAAGATAAGCGAGAAAGTAAGGATGATAGAGGGAGCAGGCTGCTGGAGAAGGAATAGAATGGGATCACTTTTGCATATTAGAAGGGTTTGCTTTGTGAAGGAGAAGGGACTACCTCATCATGTGAGATGGGTAAAGTCGGCGATTGTGGCAGAAAGCATCTGGGAGATGTGAATTGAGGGGAGAAGGAAGTTTTCAGCAAATGACCTGCATGGAATATGAGACAAGGTTCTTAATGAGAAGGTCAGGGTGGGGAGGAGGATCTGTAACATGTCTAAGGAGGGATAAAAAGGTTTGGAAAAGCCACTGTGGTGTGTTGGGATAGTGAATCAAGTAGGAAGTTATAAAAGGATTACGTTGTTACCTTGCTGGAAGTGGCAGTGGGGAGCAAGGAGTATTCTAACTCCCCCCCCCCCAAAAAACAAGGGAGTTGAGGAAGGGGTGTGGGGTGGGAGGTGGAAATGAATGAAAGTGCAATAAATTCTAGAAAAGGAAGGCCAGGGAAAATGTCATCAGGAGGATGCCTGGTTTCACTGAGAGCCAAAAGATAAAATGAGTGATAATAGAAAATTTTAAGATGAAAGCAAGTTTGTTGCCTATAATAATCATTAGGAGTCAGTCTCCCTCAGGAATCTCCTTTAGACCACCAATAGAAGGATAAGAAGACCCTAAGTATATCATATGTGTGTGTGTGTGTGTGTGTGTGTGTGTGTTTGTGTCCAGAGATCCTCCTATCTATTTTATATCAGTTTTCAAGTGTAAATGTTATGGGTATAACCCCTCTTAACTGTCCCTTCATATTTTTTGTTCTCTCTCACTACTGCCCCAACTCACTTAGCTCACAGTGAATAACAGATATTGTAAGACTTATGGAGGATACCATTTAGCACTAGAAGCATGATGGTGGTGGCCACCAGAAACCTTTTCCTGGTCACAGGTGCTCTGTGGCTGATGGCTTGTAGAACAGTGACCTGGATCAATAAAATCCCCTTCCTTGGAAACATACCTGCACCTACTCTAAACCACAGAATCCTTCCTGGCTCATTACTAGGAGCTAACTCAAACAGCACCACTTTGTGGGTTTTTCAGGACTTTAATGTGTAGCTTTTTTTTTTTTAAAGAAATTTTACATTAGGCAGAATTAAAGGCTTACCTAGCATCAGGAGAGAACAGGCCTGTGTCCCAAGAAACTGGCTAAATGATGTTGTCACCTCTGGGTTATAAGTAGGTTGTAAAGACCTTTTGGTTCTTTAAATGCTGTCTTTCTTCTAAGACCAAAATGCTGGCCATTGTCTCTTTTCCTACTGCCAGAGTTATGTACATATTCTCCCCCGCCTCCTCAGCCACCATGGAGCACCTCCCACAGGTGCCAGGCTGACGTTGCACATCCCCTTGGCTGTGGCATAATTGTGTTTCATTTGTTTCAGGCGTGATCCCCTGGGTCCCTTTGCTGTTGGGGGAGAGGACCTGGACCCCTTTGGGTGAGTGCAGCTGGGGAGTTGGCAGCTTCAGGTTGCTTTCAAGGCTTTCCCTGCCTACACCTCATCTTCTAATTTTAGATCTATTCAGTCATGGTTCAGAGTGGAAGAGGTAGGAGGAACTAAGCAAATCAGAAATAATTATAGCTCGTCCTACTCTTAACAACCGACTTTGGGAAGGAGAGTTTTTGTTTGACAGTGAGACGGAGAATGGTGTCAAGACCTAACATTCAGCACCTCTGGAAGGGAAGTTTGAGGGCGGGGGGAATATAAGCAACTATACCACTGATTCCTAGCTCCACTTTCCCCACATGCAAATTGGGGATATGGAAAATTATCTTACCTGACAGGGATACTGAGTTTGAAAAGAACAGTGGGTGTGTGATTAGTTACCAGCCCTAGAGAAGTTCAAGTGGATGTCCTTCTTAGGAAGCCTCATGGGCCATTTACAAATCATTGTTGTTAGACCCCACATTGTAGAAACTGGGCCTTCAGTAGCCTTAGGTCCTGTAAATGAATATTTTGTGATTTCCCCTAAGTTTTATTGGATAACTTTGTTCATTTGCTTCTCCCTTATGATTCCTTTCTTTACCAAATCATTTGAATTTAAGATAGTAGCCTCATTTGCAAGTTGATGACAACTTTGGTATCTCTTTCTAGGGAAAAAAGTGGGAGGTTGAGGGATGTGAGATACCTAGTAGCTAGTTGGCTCTGCATGCAAGTTTGGGAACATAAATTTGTCTCCCCTCCTGTGAAGGTTGAGGTATATGGAGTTGCATAAGGCAGATGAACCAGAGCAGTGGTGGCCAATTTCCCATTTTAAGGCCAGTTGTGGATCTTCAGAGTTTAGAGTGTAGATCCTCATGCAAGCATGAAAAAGAAAGAAATTGCATTTTGCATTATATTAATGCTATGGTTGAGTAATGTTATGTTCTTCAGAAGGCATAAAATGTGACAATATAGCAAACAACACACAGGGGCAATCTAAGGAACCCAAAGTAGAGAGAACACTTCTCTTGCTCATTCGAAAATTGATTGTGGCCCTTTGCCGATGACACTGGTGAATTCTGACTCCTACCTTTAGTCCCATTGAACACCCTTGTTCTGAAATATAGGGGTGATTCTCTTTGTTTATATTACTGTTGACTCATGTAGCCTTGCACAGTTGGATTTACCCTTCAGGACTGAGGATACAAGTTCAGAGCCAGAGTCATATTTCAATCAATAGAGTGTGCTCTTCTACACTCACCACTTCCTATTAGTATGTAGTTGTTCAGCTAGATTTGCATCTCATCTTTGGCTCTCAGAGTCAAACTTCCCATCTGTCCAGTAAGATAGGAACAGAATGGCAACATCTTTCCCTGTACCCTTTTCCTTTGCCCAGAGATACCCACTGCTCACTCTAATTCCTTTTTTGCTTCAGGGGTCAGAGAGGTGGCATGATTTTGGACCCCCTGAGATCTGGCTTCCCCAGAGCTCTCATTGACCCATCTTCTGGACTCCCCAACCGGCTTCCTCCAGGTGCTGTTCCTCCAGGAGCTCGATTTGATCCTTTTGGCCCCATTGGAACTAGTCCATCCGGGTAAGTATTTAATGAGTGCCTTACCTTCTGTGGCAGGAGAATTGGCCCCCTGAATTTGATCAAGGGGTAATATACAATCAAAGGCATCCAGTTCTGTTCCTATCATTTCTGTTTAGCCCTGCACAGCCCACCCCCAGTGTCAAAAGCTTGCCTCCAGACTTTGTGGAGCTCTCCCCCATCCTTTTCCCAAGAAGGAGTATAAGCCAGGTACACCTATGATTAAATGAGAAGGCTCTTCCTCTGATCTGTTATGGAAAAAATACTAAATCTAGAATCAGGGGACCTGGTTTCAAATCCTGACTCTGCTATTTCTTACCTGTGTGACCTTGTATAAGTCATTATAACTTTCTGGGCCTCAGTTTCCCTTAACTGTGAAATGAAAAAGTTAGAATAGATGACCTTTAAAAGGTCCCTTCCAGCTCTAATCCTATAACCTTGTGATCCTTTGATCTTATGATTTCTGGTCACTCAGGGAACTACATATCCCTCTTCCTCCCCAAATTCACCACTGCTATTTTCATTACAGACCCAGTCCAGATCATCTCCCACCCCCAGGCTATGATGACATGTTCATGTGAAGGCCATAAAAATGTAACATCCCAGCCTGAGCATCCTTATAGAGCTGAACCAAGATCATCAGTTTTCATCCAGTCCTGGAGCTTAGGAATCCTCTAATGGGTTGGAAGTTCAGCTGGAATTGTGTGCCCATCCCCACAATAACCAA
>CM053595.1:67069160-67103102 GCA_028646575.1 Pseudocheirus occidentalis
GACCCAGTCCAGATCATCTCCCACCCCCAGGCTATGATGACATGTTCATGTGAAGGCCATAAAAATGTAACATCCCAGCCTGAGCATCCTTATAGAGCTGAACCAAGATCATCAGTTTTCATCCAGTCCTGGAGCTTAGGAATCCTCTAATGGGTTGGAAGTTCAGCTGGAATTGTGTGCCCATCCCCACAATAACCAAGGCACCATCCATTCTCCACCTCTGCCTTGAAAAAATTCACTGCTTGTAAATCAAGAAGAGAAGTCAACGTGTTTATGTCTTTCATCACCAACTTCTGGTTCCCATAGGAAATTTTTTGGCAGTGTGTGACCTCATTCTTGCTTCAATCCTGGTTGCAGTGTTCTAAGGACAGAAAGCATTTGATGTATTATTAAGAACTCAAATGTCAATACAAAAATTGTGTTGTTGGGTCAGTCTTCCACTTATCTTTTTTTTTAAAAATGCATACAGTGTCCCCTCCAAAACAAAAGGCTTTGATGTTTTATGATTCTAAGACTAGCCTTCCCTTTCTTTTCCCCAGTGTGTACCTTTGTATAATTTTCACACACTTTTCTTTCATCAATTACTATTGCTGCTTTCATTACTGGAATTCCCATTTCATTTGCTGTGGATGGAAATGCATAGCTGGAATCTGTTTAGTAGAGGCAATGTGGATGATTTGGGAAGAGAGGAAAAGAGGAATGGGAACACATAATTTACTGATTCTTACTTGTTGGAGCCTGGAATTGCTATCTGTGGTGGGGCTCAGCCAGAGCTGAGATGGAGGTCAGAGTGAGAAAGAAATGAAGACCAGAGCTTTTATAGAACTGCATTATTGGGCAATACATCTGTAAGTCACTAGACTTGTTCAGTGTTCATTAGTTCTGAAAGGCACTTTTGACCCTCGATAAAGTAGAAATCATCTAATCAAATGCTTTCATTTTAATTTCCTTTTTAACATATTGTTGATATCTTTTGTTTTTATATCAGTGATTTCTGGATATCTCTCTCTCTGCTCCCATTGTTCTCCCCATTTATCCTTCCCTTGTAGACCAGAAAAGTTAAGCAAACCCAACCAATGTATCAATGGCATTTGAGAACATGCAGTAATTTCTACCCATAGTGTCTATCTGTCCTCTTACCTCTCCAACAGGATGGAAGGAGGTCCATGTCCTCATCTCTTCTCAGGCCCAGAGTGGGCTATCATTCACAGTACTCACTGTTCTTGTTCATAATGTTGTAGTCATACACACTGTTTTCCTGGTTCTGCTTCTCATTGCATCAGTTTCTGCTAGTGTCTCCTGATGTTTTGTTGAAATTCTTCTATTCATTATTTCCTACATCTTTCATGTACTAATTTGTTTGACATTTCCCAATCAAAGCAACCCATTCATTTTAATTTTACTTTTTAAAGCTTTATTGTGCCTTCTGTGTTACATAAGTTGTTTCCAGATATATGACATCCCCACGAGCTTTACTTTGTAAGAACATTTAAGCAAAACCAACCAAAAGAGCAAAAAACGCACTGAATTTGACGTTGTATGCAACATTCCACACCCCCTTGTCTACTACTTTCCCAACAAAATGAACATTGCCCTCCCCCTTTCATTTCATCAGTTGGTGGACAAGAACTATGTAATCTCATTGTGATTAGCCTAAAGGGGCAAAGCAGGGTTAGCAAGCCCTTGCCTCTGACATCCATGTGACCCTGGACCAAAGGCCTGGACCATAAAGCCATTTGCTTCAGGTCCCACTTTAAGATAATTGAGCTAGAAGCAGAGCTTAGGTTTTCTGGCAGAATGGCAGCTGCCGACGGAATAATACATGGCAGAGGGAGTGTATATAACTTTGGGAGAGAAATCGATGGAGTGTCGGATTAGGATCAGTGCTATTTTCTCCTAAAGCACATTGTCTCTTAAATTCTTCCAGATTTTAGGAAAGAAGAAAACAAAGTGTTTTAATTTTTAAATTCTACAGATTAATTTTGTTGTCACAAACTCTTCCAGTTATAAAACTAATAAGCACCTTCTACAGGCGCATGATGTTGGGAATACAGAGGTTAGACAGGATACTCCTTGTCCCCAAAGAGGTTGTCCTAGCAGGAAGGATAAGAAATGTAAGTTCGCTGAAGAGGTCAAAGCAGAGTCATGAGAGGTCTGAGGAAGAAAAGTACACATGTAGCCAAGGGGTGATTGTGGCAATGAAAAAGACAAGACTTGAGCAGAACCTCAAAGAAAAAGAAAAGGATTTCATAGATGTAGAAGGAGACTCTGGCAGGCATGAAGGCAAGTGCTCCTGAAAATGGCGGTAAAAGAGGTCAGGGCAAGGTCAGTCAGGGAACAGTGAGTAGTTTAGTTTTGAGTATATAGAGAAGCTCTGTGTGGTAAAGCCTGGAAAACTGATGGGGGAAAAAAGGCCTCTTGGTATAGTGTAACTAGAAAAAAATGAGAAGTCTAGAGAGCATTTAGAGACCTAGATTTACAGTGGTTGCTGACCCTTTGGCAAATAAGTGTTTAAATCCATGTAGGGCTATCAACAAGTTTGGTGTTTGGTGGACACCAAATACCCCATGGGGAAAAATTGTGCTGTCTATACTAGAATTTAGTAGGCAATCTGGGAGCAGGTACATAAACTCAGGCCATCTGCTTCCGACTGCTTCAGGAAGGACCCCATTTCTAACCTAGCACCATCTTGCCCTTCCTCTTTGCCACCCTGCCCTTCCTTCTTGCCACCCTACCCTTCCCTCCTGACTTGCCCAATAACAACAACAAAAATAATGATAATCAGTTGGTGGACAAGAACTATGTAATCTCATTGTGATTAGCCTAAAGGGGCAAAGCAGGGTTAGCAAGCCCTTGCCTCTGACATCCATGTGACCCTGGGCAAATCATTTAACCCCAGAGTCCCAAACAAAGAGTGTAAGTTGCAGGACAGTTGCACTGACAGAAGGGGTCTTCTTACTTGCAGCATCAATGGAATCATGGATCCTGGTGGGGGGGAGGAAAAAAGACCCTGGTCATTAAATGAATAACAGCAAGTCTCATTCACTGAAATTATTGGGACAAGGGCTGGATGACTACCTGTCAGAAATGCTGTGGGGGAATTCTTCATGGGGGATTGTCTGCCAAGGTGTCCCTTACAACTTTAAAATCATAGGTGCCAACAGTCCCAACCCCTACCCAAGTCATGAGAAACCTATTTCCGACAAGAGAATAAGACATTGAAAAGATATCTATGTTCTAATTTTCCCAGTTTGTAGCTGTATGATCTTGGGCAAAACAGTTAATTTTTTGGACCTCAACGTCTTCATCCTTTATCAGCCTGCAAGCAAGCAGTGATTTCTTGAGGTACCTCACAGTTATAAGACCTGTGGTTCTATGATTGGCTACCTTTTGGGGAGTAAATTTGGAGGGAAGACAAACCGTGAGCACCTCAGTCCTAGGAGATGAGACACATGGCTAGGGCTAGTAGAAGCATACTGGTAACAAGCATTAGTCCGGTGAAAAGCCCTATTCTATGGAATAAGAAGTCGAATTAAAATTAATGTAAAAATTAATTAAAATTAAAAATTAATTAGAAAAACTAAAGGCATGTGTAAAAAAGTAGGAGACCAAGATCTGACAGCTAAAAACAAGACCTTAGCTTCTACTCTGGAGTCTAGTGGGAAAATGTGTTAGTTTATATAAGATTTAGATAACACCTACTTCATACAATTTCACAATTTGAAAAGACCAAGTATCTCATCCAATCAATGTCTTAACAGGAATCATTTCAATAACATCATGAATAAATGGTGTTCCAGTCTTTGTGGAAGACCTCCAGTGATGGGGGAGGATCTCATTGCCTCTAGAATGAGTGTGTTCCACTCTGAGACAAATTCTGTTTATTAGAAAACTTCTCCTTACATCAGCTAAGTATGTCTGCAGCTTTTACCTACTGTTTCTAGTTCTACCTGAAGAGGCCAAGCAGAACAAGTTGAATGTCTCTTTAACACATGACAGCCCTTCAGATATTTGAAGGCAATCTCTCTTCTTCACCCTGCCTTTTGGGGAAAAAATTAAAAAATAATAACCCAGCTCTCTTTAAGCTTTCTTTTACATAAGTAAGCTAAACATCCCTATGCTTTTCTACTGAACATCCTATGTCATGACTTCAAACCCCACCCTTCACCCATTTTTTTTCTTCTGGACAGATGTTAGCTTGCTAATGTCCCCCCAACTTGCAGATTAAAACCAAGTCTAAGAAGAGATGATGAGATGACAGAAGAGAGAAAAGATACCAGACCAGAAGAAGTTGGAATAAATACTTATGGGCACCCCAAATGAACATACTATAACAGGCAGAAAAAATAGAATTCAATTTACCAATGTGGAGGAAAGCTTGAGAAAATGAATGGACCTTCTCTGGAGATATCTAAAAGAGGACATGGACAAGAGTTGCACGGGACAAGAAGGCATAGCTGGGCTGCAGTCAGTATAGCTCCTCAGATGAATGAGATTACAGATCAAAGTATTAATGTTAATTTTCTGCCACCTAAAGGAAAAATGGAATCCATTTGGCTACACAGTTCTCATTTTCTGATGACAGAAACAAACGTTCATCATCAAAGATTTTCCCTGAAGCTAAACTGAAAGAAGAATTTATGACATGTATTCTTATATAAAGGAATTCACATTGTTTCTCCTCCACAAAGTACACTGGCCAAAGTGGCCCACTCTATCCTTAAAACACACACACACGCAGACTAATATTCACATTTTTTTCTGTTTCTGGAATGCCCTTCTTTCCATACTTTACCTGTTTGATTCTTACCTTGCTTTTAAAACTCAATTCAAATGCTAACTTCTCTAGGAAGTTTTATCCAATTTCTGTCAGTACTGATCTCACACAGCACCCTTACGTATTTATCATATATTATGTTTTCTGGTTATCTGTATTGGGGTCATATTAACCCTACCAAACTGTGAGCTCCACAAGGGCAGGGAAAATGTTCCATCTAAACTTTGTACCATACCTAGGGGAACATTTTCATTCAAATATAGGTTCCCCCCAAAGTATATCATGTTCATAATACTCTGGGGGTCCAGATCCACTCAAAAGTCATAGATTATGAGCCTGCATCTGTGGGTTTATTTTTACTAGTAAATCAGAAGACCAAATTAAACTGGGCACATTCTCCCACAAATGCATGTACCATCAGTGGGAAGAGTGGGCATTCTTAGGGAATATGGGTAGGGACATATATATCCTGAGTGAATGTGTCGCCAAAGCATACACATAAAGGGGCAATTTATACCTTCAAAACTGTAAGACCATTTTTTTTTTATTGACGTCTTGATACTGTTTCCTCTGGGCTAGCTCCCTCATGGTCTTGGGAGATGTGCAGTCTCTCACAGGACTTGCTCCCTGCTTTTCTCATGGTCCATACAGGAACATGCTCCACTGACCTCTTTGTAGATGCCTGGTGTGGCTCTGCAGGGCACATATCTCTGGAAATTCTGTTTCCAACTTTTGACTTAGTTGGAACCTTCTGCTGAGGTGCAATATATTCTCTGTGTGAGGCTAAAGCCCATGTTCCTTTTTAACTTAGAGCCCAGAGGCTTAAACTTTAGCTCCTTTAGGGAGGCAGGTCCTTCATCCAACAAATATCAGACTAAGGAAAAAACTATTAGTTCCTTTCTTTCACATATGAAAAATCTGCCCTCAGAATCTTGGTAATTATGGGTTTTCCCTCTTCAAAAAGAGTTCTCTCCTCCCCTGATTACAAGCCCTTTTGGAACAAAAATAGCTGAATAGTGCCTGTTGACACTGGTTTTTTCCTTTTAGCAAAGGTTTCTATTCCAAGCCTCTATCTGACTTAGAAATTAGAAAGTGCATATAATGCTTGCTTAATTCTCTTCTGGGACTTGCCCCAAGCAAATTTCAGGGAGGCTCTGCCAACAAAACCCCACAGAGTTGTTTGGACCTTACCCACTCCAGTTTTTTTAGGTCCCCCTAATCCCATGCTTTGAGCAAACATAAAAACTAATTCTAAAGATCCAGATCATTGTCTCCTGAGACTTCTACATCCCTGCCTTTATCATGTATACATGACCAGCAACAACCTTAAGCTACATCTGTATCCCCTACACAATAGGTAATAAGTGTTTGTTTTGATGTTAAGTGACATATTACATTCTATGTCTTTGGGGTAAGATGACATGTGGGAAAGAAGAATAGGAGCTATGCCTGGCTGTTGGGGTTATCTTTGATCTAGGACCTTTTCCCTGTATCCAGGCTGCAGCTGATCTCCAAAGCAGGAAATTAGAAGATGGTTTTGGACACATGTGATCTTGTCATTTGAAGACCCAGAAAAGTATAATTCAGCTCCACAAACATTTATTAAGCGTGTGTTTACTATTCAAGGCTGGGACAAAGAATAGGCAGCTGAGCAAGGCTCAAAAAGGGCAATTAGAAAGGTAAGTTTAATAATTAATTTCATCACTTGAAACTGTCAATTATTTGCTGGAAAAGATATCTTATTGCTGTCCCCTTTTGAATCTCTAGCCATCCTGAAAAGCCCAACCTAAAAACTACCTCTTCCATAAAGCCTTCCTTGACTTTCCCAGTCAGTAATAATTTCCTTTGAAGTTCACTTGGACTCCATATAAACACTTTTTTGTAGCTTTGTTCTATATTTACCATATAATGCTGTTCATTATAGATATTTATGCTTGTGTCTTATCTCCTTCCAGACTGAGCTCCAATGAGAGCAGAGTTATCATATCTTAGCAAAAACTTTTTTTCTCCCAGCAACTAATAGCACTCTGCACCTAGTAGGCACTTAATAAATATTCAGCTTAATGGATAATAAAGCATTTATATAGTGTTGAATTGAGTGGACAATGAATCTTGAAATCAAACTACACCTTTGGTTGCCTGTTGTTCCTGACTTTGGATTTGATTGGATTTTTGTATGGGCTAGATTTAGATCAATAGAATTCCTGAATCTATAAACAAATTCCCATCTTCTCCTCCTGGGCCTCAATGATTCAAAAAGATTATTGTCCTTTTTTAAAGCATTCTTATGACAAAAATCAAGGATTGATTAAAATCCCTTGACCTATTTCTGGGGATTTGCTATTAGTATCTGAATATCCAGATTGGAGGCCTAACTCTACCATTTATTAGCTGCATAACCCTAAGCAAGACACAATCTAAACTGGTTTCCTCATCTATAAAATAAAGATAATACCTGCCTCACATGAATGTTGTAAGAAAACACTATAACTGTAAAATGCAATGTGGACATGAGCAGTTTTTATAGTAGCAGCAGCAGTAGTAGTAGTAGTAGTAGTAGTAGTAGTAGTAGTAGTAGTAGTAGTAGTAGTAGTGTTGGAGGTGGTGGAGGTGGTGGTGGTAATAGTGGTGGTAGTAGTAGTAGTAGTAAACAATGATAGTACAAAAAAGCAGTTATTTACCCACTTGTGCAGTAGTGTCAGTATTAAATGTAAAAGAATAATAGGGTACTAACTTGTCCCAGGACTTTCTTTCTGAACTGTTTTTTTTTAAAAAACTATAATAATACATTTCTATCTGAACTTCATAAAAAACATGAATTAATTAGTAATAAATAGATCCAACAGCATTTTTATCTTCTCAAAGCTCTTTAAACATTTTGATTTGATCTTCATAATAGCCCTTTGAGGCAGGTGTCAGAGATTATTGTCTCCATTTTATAAATGAGGAAACTTGGACCAGATGCAGTAATGTGATATTCACAAAATTGGTAAAAAATCCAGTGCCTGATTCATTGGTTCTTGGCACTGTGCCACTTTGCTTAAAGGGCAGTTAGATGTTGTAGTGGATGGAGTGCAGGGCCTGGAGTCAGGATGATGAGTTCAAATCCAGCCTCAGACTCTGGCTGTGTGACCCTGGGCAAGTTACTTCCCCCTATTTCCTTAAGTTCCTCATCTGTAAAATGAGTTGGAGAAGAAAATGGCAAATCACTTTAGTATCTTTGCCAAGAAAATACCGATCATACATGATTGAAATGACTGAATACTTTGCTCAAAAGAGCAATGGGAGGAGGGAGAGGGTGCAGATTGAAAAATAAAGGGGCCCAGTTCACACAACCAGACTGGGGAAATCAAGGAAGGGTTCTTAGTAGAGGCAGGATTTGGGCTGAGTCTTGAAGCCTGGGGAGGGGAGAAAGCATTCCTGGTGAGGAAATACTGATTTATGTTCTCTGGGCATTCAGTATAGAACTCTACCAGATAGGTTATATTCAATCAGGCTTTACTTTGTAGGCTATATTCAAAGAGGATATGGTTTCATCCTGTGGTACGTCCAAATTTGTGGAGTAATTAGCCATTTTATAATAGTGTGTCTTCCTCAAGTCTCCAAATCCTAGTCTTTTGGGACACCAGGATGAGTACTGAGAATAACTTGAAACAACGGAGAGAACACTTGGTCCAGGTGAGTTACCACTAACTCTGTGGCTATATATCTAAGTCATCACCTCCCCTATCTGGGTCTCATTTTTCCTATCTGTCAAGGGGATTGAGTTATAGTCTAAATTTCCCTCTGACTCTAGTATTCTATGTTCTGTGTTCCAATGGCCCTCTGTTAATTATTTCCAATTTATCCTGTCTATATCTTGTTTGTATATAATTATTAGCATGTTTTCTCCTCTTTTAGATTGTGAACTCCTTGAGGGGAGTGACTGCCTTTTGTCTTTGTGTTCTCATGATTAGCACGATGCCTGGCACATTGTAGGCATTTAATAAATGTTTATTGATGGACTTTCAGCTCTGAGTCTATGTTCTAATATTCCTTTCAACTCTGACATTCTGTGTTTTAAGGTCTCTTCCAGCTCTGACAGTCTGTATTCATGTTCTAATGTTCTTTTCAACTCTGATATTTTGTGTTCTAAGTCCCTTCTAACTCTGATAGTCTGTGATTCTATTAGAGGTAATATTTGAATCAATTTCAGTAGCACAGAAAAGATGGTGAAAACCCCCAGCTAGTTCAGTACCCTGGCCAGCTCACAGCTAGATGGTACAGCTTTACTCTGCAACCAGAGTGTTCACAATTCAAATTGTCAGTGAGAGCACCTCCATGCACTCTTTAGTGTCTCTTTTGGTATTAAACTCTCCTAGACCTCTCCCTTCCCTTCATCACTGCCTAGACCAGGCATAGTCAGGATCACTGGGCAATCCTCTCACTAAAAGGGATCTAACTAGCCCAGTTCCTCTCAGTGAGATTCACAGAAGAGAAAGACACCTTCCAGATCTAAGTCTCAGGAGTCTGAATGTCTTCCTACAGGTTTCTTGGCGCCATCTTTATCAATAGTAGTAATATGAATACCTTATTTATGTAGCATTTTATAGTTACAGAGCCTTTGCATGCACAGCATCTATAGTGGGAAAAACACTGAATTTGGATTCAGATTCCAGTTCTGCTATTTACTAACATATGACCTTTCCTCTCTCTAAGTCTCAGTTTGCTTATCTGTAAAATGAACAAAAATCCAGATTGTCACAGAGAGCCTTTCTAGTGATAAATTTTTGACATTGAGACATTCTCTTAGAACTCAGTATCTTCATATATAAAATCTAGAGTGGGATAACTGGATTCCAAAGGCCCTTTTGACCCTAAATCCTATGACCTTGTGATTCTGCACAAAGGCACTTACCAAATACTGTATTGTTATTTATGGTTGAGAGGCAGTGCAGTCTGGTTAAAAGAGCACTGAATTTGAAGCCAAAAGGCCTGTCTGAATCTGGGCTCGGCTACTTCTAAGCTATGTGACCTTAGACAAATCATATCTCTCTGGGCCTCAGGTGGGGTTTTTTTTGCCTATAAAAGGAGGGTTTGGACTAGATGGTTTCTAAGTTCCCTTCCACTGCTAGTAGTAAGTGGAGTGGTAGGAACAGAAGCACAGAGGTGAGAAAGGGACGAATATGTTCCAAGAATTTCAAATAATAGTTTGAGTGGAACATAGCATGGTGGGGGAGAAGGGGACAGTGGGAAATGAGGCTGAAGAGATGGGTTGGAGCCATTGTGGGATGTTGTGGGATGCCTTGAACATCAAGCTGAGAAGTTTGGACTGGATCCTATAGACTGCAGGGAACTATGAAAGGTATTTGAACAAGAAAGGGACCTATCAGAAGCACTGTCAACAGAAAATGGATCTGGTGGCACATGCAGAGTGGATGGATTAGAGGGGTCAGCATTAGAGGCCAGGAACCCCAGGAAAAGAAAAGCCCTTAACTTCTTACCCCATCTGTTTTCTTAGAACAGAGGCAGCCACAAGGACACAGTAACTTTTGTCAAAAGCAAGGACTTGTGGCGTCCAGGACATGAAGCTTAGGGGTGGGGGGTGAGGGTTAAAGCAAAAAATCAATGTGTTGAGGTCACATTCAGGGAACAATGTGGTCCATGGCTTCCTGAGAAAGAAAGAGCTTCATCACTAAACTAGCATTTTTCTGGCAGAGAATCTTCTGACTTGGAGCATCTTCAAAAGAAGATAGTGTGTTGGTACTTGAGTCAGAATCAGATGAGGCCAGAGGGAATTGGGTCCTCAGAAAATGGGTAATAAGACAGCTTAGAGGAGACTGAGAGAACTCAGAGCCGCAGAACTCTTAATAGTTATTTAGCAGTGGTTGTGAGAAGTTAAATTATGTCAGTCCTCTCTGCTTCTTGGGCTTTTACTTTCCCATGAGTCTTTAAGCTCTACTGAGTGAGAAAAGGGGATCCAAGAAATACCAAACAGCTGTTTGATAGAGGAAACTGTAAGGTGAACCCAGGATCTTTCCTGGTGGGGGTGGGAAGGGTGAGCAGTATTATTCAATTCACATTGATTAACATTGGTTAAGCACTTGGTATTTATACTAAGAAATGCTGGATCTGGAGTCAGAGGTCTTGGAGATGAATCTTGACAATGCCACTTAGTACCTATAGGATATCAGTCACTTTTCCTCTATGGGCCTCAGTTTTCTTTGAACTTCATGCATCTCTAAAACCCCTTTCAGTCCTAAGTCCTATGCAGTGACAATTTGGATTTTTAAAATCCTCTACCTCCTTCCCTGCTTTCCTCCCCTCAGAAAAATTCAGTTTCTTCTGCACAGAGGAAGTCTCACAAAGTAGCTTATGACAAAAGCAAAAAACTTGCAGTCTCATCCAGGACATGGACAGTGGGGGTGTGGTGTAATGCCTTATACTTGGACCTAGGGTTACTATAATAGATATGACCAACTCTCCTCTCAAGTAGCTTACAGTCTTATTGGGGAAATAAAAGAGAGAAATACACAAATAATTGTGGTACAAGGAAAAGTGAGGAGAGATGTCCAGGCAGAGTGCTAGGAGAAATTCAGGCAAGGAATGAAAATCATTTTCACCTGGGGAGTTATGGGTCTGGTTCAAGAAAGAATTCCTAGAAGAAAGGAAGGGATTTCAACAGGTAGAGATGAGTTGAAAATTCTAAAGGAATTCTCTGGGGTTGGGGCTGGGGCCAGGGGAGGAAAGTCTGGAATTAATATGTTAGAGAAACAGGCCAGAGAGAAAAACTTCAGGAGAGACCATTCTAGGGATTCATTTGTTTTCACAGGGTTTGTGAAAAGTAATTTGATTTCTTATTCTTCCTTTGTATTGGAAAGACCACCCCAAGATCAACCCTCTGAAAACTGCTTGTAATAGATCATTCCCCTACACAGCAGAGTTAAAGGAGCATTGGCCTTGGAGTCAGAGGACTAGGATTTTATAGGCTCATTTGCTCACTTGTTGTGTGACCTTGAAAAGTCATTATAATCTTTCTATGCCTACAAAATATGGTGGTTATGGTCGTGGTGGTGGGGTGGTGATAGTGGTGATGGTAGTGATGATGATGTTGACTGGTTTATATAGTACTTTAAGGTGTGAAAGGAAATTCCCATGTATTTAATCTTCATCTCCCTGTTTGGTGGCTATTCTCATTTTACAAATGAGGAAACTGAAGCTCAGAAAGATTAAGTGAATTGCCTATGATCACATAGTTAATAAATGTCAAATTAGATTCTAATTAGGATTAGAAGATAGGTCTTCCTGACTCCAAAGTCCAGAATTCTACTCAAAATGACATTTCACATTTGTTTTTGTATCCCTAGATCCCTAGCACAGTGCCTTGAACATAGTATGCACTTAATGTTGTTGTTGTTGGGGTATGTGTTTGCATATGTGTGTGCATGTGTGTTTGTGTTGAAGTTGAGCTAAATCTATAAAAAAGTAAAGGACTTGTGCTAGATGATTTCTGGGGTCCTCTCTGATTAAAAAAAAGTTATATACATATAATATGGTTTTAAATATGGTTTTAAAATATGGTTCTTTCCCCAGCAGTTTTCACTGGTGTGTTTCTCCCATTCTCTCCCATCTCCCACAGGCAGATGACCCAAAACAGGTCAGGCACATCATAGAAACAATTGGAGGATCGTCACAACAGGCTGGGACTCTAGGGTTTCCTAGCCTCTCTGTTGTCTAAACCTCAGTTTCTTTTAGCTATAAAAACAGAGATCTTCATACTCACACTCCTTATTAACAAATGGATTGTGAAGCTAAAATGAGATATAAGTAAAAAAAAAAACTTTGTGACAGTCAAGTACTAACTAAATGTGAGGGGTTATATATAATTATTTATGAGGTAACTGCCTAATTCCATTAAATGCTTTCTCTTGAGCAGTTTTGCAATAGGATGCAAGGCAAATTTCTAAGACCCACATTTAATCTTTAAACAGCCCCTAAACACATTTCATCGTGGCTAAATTGATATGAATTGATGGTCCCAGATTTAACAGGTTTATTCCCCAAAGAGATCTCTTTTCACAGAAATTCATACAGTTAGCATGATTATTTTTATGTTTTATTGTTGGATTGAGAGGTCTATATCCTTTCATGAGGACACCAGGTTAAAATTATTTCACATTCTATTGTAGCTTAACTATGAGAGTTCCTGTAAACTGGGGGACATGGCCAATCCTCATTGAACCTAAGAAGAGACTGACACACTCATGAAACCCCATGAGCATGACAGAATTTGGAACTCCATGACCTTTGTAGAATTTGGAACTCCATACATGTTAGAGAAAATGTTATTGTCCCAAGGCATTGCTCTTGGTCAACCACAGCTCCTTTACATAATGGAACCAAATCCAACTAAACTCGACCAAATGGTCCATAGAGCCCCCTTTCAGTTCTCATTTTATGACTCTGTGAACAGCTTTTTGCTTCCCAAGCTAAGCCAGAAATAGAAATAGATATTTTATCTGTCAGAGCCATTCCCTTATTAACCCTTATAAACCACCTTTACTTCCTACAGATCTTTGGGGATGGACTAGAGAACATCTCTAGACCATTCATCATTTGGGGGATAGTATAAATGCACTCTTGCTTGGAGAAAATGGAATGGCCTAGAGAATGTCTCTAGACCCTTCAAGTTCCAGGAAATCTGACTTCAAGCCATCCATGCAATAAAAATAAATAAATAAAATAAAATGTGCTTTTCATCTTCCCAGCCCTCTCTGCTTTTGAGGGAGGCCCAGAAAGGATTTCATCTCTTGCTTTCTAGCTCAACATTCCTTCAATTTTCCAAAGATCCAGTTCCTTTCAGTATTGGAGTCATTCTCTCCCAAAAGCAGCAAAAAGGATCTGGAACTAGGAGCAGGGTGAGGGAAATTCTGTGGGAAAGTGAAGAGTGTGGTAGTGTAATTAACTCTGAAATTGATTGATTCTGGAGAGATGGCCAAAACATTTTTTCCCCTAAAAGGAAATAGGGTGGCATTTTGCTTGTACAAGGAAGGCTTACAATCCAAACATCTATCTTTCTTCTCCTAGAATCATAATGAGCATTGCCAAGAAGAGAAACACTTGCTCATCACATGAAATGCTCCCAAACACATCACGCTCCTTGTATTAGAGAACTTCATTCCTCAGGTTTGCCTCAGGTCTGTGCCCCTGAAATAATTGCTAAGAAGTCACTATTGCTAAGAAATCACTGCTTATGTCACTGCAGAAAATTAAACCCTAAGATCTGAAACAAGACCACCCCGTGCAGTAAGGGTAGGTCAGGAGATCATGGCTGCCTCATTTTGGAAGTTGGGTAAGAGGAATAGGCAACTGCTGGTCACAAATCATCATTTTCCATGAGGATGGAGCCTAGAATATGGCACAGGTAACTGTTAGCCGCTTTGAAGTCCTTTCTATCACTGAACCGCATTTGGAAACATTTGGTAGTGAAATACCATTGGACTGGACCTTGTTGATGATACCTTTCATTGCCTTAGGACATACTCTGGCCCCACCCAGAATCTAAAAGCTTTGTTTTTCCTGGGATTCCAGGACTAGTTATCCACATAAATAATCTTCTCCAAAGGGAGTAAAGATGGGGTCTAGACACTGACAGGATGTGCAAACCTATCCTATCAGTTCACCCACCCCTGTAGCAACTGTACTACCCACAGGCTGTGCCATCATCACACATGCTTGAGGGAGGAGAGAGAGAAGTGAAGGTCCCTGGTTGGTTTGAGTGAGTCTCTGTCAGCTGAACAACTTCATTTTCCACCAGAGCCTGGGTTCCATCCCCATTAAGCTGCCTCATTCTCAAGTTTATAGAGCCATAGGTTTTCCGAGGGCCCCTGGGTACAGCCAAGTTTCTCCTCCGGTAGAGTTCCCCTTTGACAAGGGACACCATCAGTAGAATGGACAGCAGCATTCCCCCCAGGGTGAGGAGGCCCAAGCCAGCAATGATACACTTGTCCAAGTGGGAGCCCAGGCGGGCATAATACATCTCCAGTCTCTCCATCTCCCGGGCTGACACTGTATCTGGGTTCACTCTGGCTTCTCGGGGAATAGCATAGGCTACCACCACCAACAGGATTCCACTCACCAAGAAGACCAAGGCAAAGATGAAACCATAGTCCACTGAGTTGCCTGCAGTCTCAGCCCCCAAGCCCTCTTCTGACCTTGGAGAAAAGTCATCCCTCCGGGAATGGGGGTGTGAAGGGACATCCCCATGTGGACAGGATGAACTGCCAGGCACAGCCTCCTGTTGATTCTTGAAACAGGTCTCTTGTTCCTCCTCCTCAGAAAAGCAAGTATTCTCAATTCCCTCTTTTTGCAGGGCTGAGGGGCCGGGCCTCCCTTCTGGTGTTGATGTCCATTGTGAGAATGTTTGTTTGGGGACCCTGGGCCCATTGCCAAGGGTCTTTAGTTCCAGGGAGGAAGAGGAGGCCATTGGAAAGTAGTTATCCAGTTCATCCCTCTTAACCCCTCAGCGGCTGGAAGACAGAACAAACCAGGCAAGGACAGAGAGGAGAGGAAGCAAAAGTTGTGTCTCTGTCTTAAAAAGATATCTCAGCAAATGAAGGAAGCCTCATACTCCATGCACACATGTATACATGCACACACACAGCAATGTACAATACATATATGTATACACAAACACACAGAAATATGTAGAATACTTTGAGGACTGGTTGTCAGCTGGATGTATTCAAACTCCCCTGGAGCAGCTCAGGACCCTACCACATCTCAGAAGATGGTCTTCAAGAGCTGTTGTGGCTGAGAATACTCATCCCCAGGTGACCATCCTTATACACTTAACCAAACTGGCCTTCAGAAGAGGCACAGTCTGTCTTCAGACTAAAAGAGCTTCTGCAGCTCATTAGGACCTGCATTAAGGGACTTTTAAGTGGAGGAGACCTGACACTAACAGCAGTTGGACTTGATTTAACACCTTAAGGTCTGCAAAGTACTTTATATCCATTACCTCATGTAACTCTCACAACAGCTGTGGGAGGGAGAGAGAACAAGTGCTAATATACTAATTTTGCAAATGAGGAAACTGAGGGATGGGGAAGACTTGCCTGCAAATCCTCCTCCTACTATGTCAAGCTGCTTCCCCATCATTTCTTCCCCTACATCAGCTACTAATAATGTACATTTGTGTGCACAGCTATACTCAAGTATGGCCATGTATCTGAATGACGGCCCACGTATCCAGACATATATTCACATAGATGTATACATGCACATGGACACACAGGCACAGTCACAGATTTGCACTCAGACACAGTGACATTTCCTGGTTGAAATGTCATTCAGAAGAGGGGCTGATGTGGGGATGGGGAAGAGACAGAGACAATAAGAGATTGAAAAGGATGGCACATAAAGAAATGAGGCCCTCAAATTCCAGAGATAGAAGCATCATTACAGGTCATCTAGGTCAACTCCCTGCCCAATTCAGGAATCCTTTATTCACCAAGTCTTGGAGTTACAGGGGGAAAAAAAGGATACTAAGCATTTCATATGTCCATCACATTTAGCATTCTGTCTTTCCAGGGGAGAAAGAAGGTACTAATCCTTAGCCCCACTTCCATCCCCACCCCCATGCCCACCCCTCACACACATACAGATACACAGCACTACCACCCATTTTACAAATTAGGAGGCAAGATTCCCAGCTAATCACACCACAGGGGAATAGCAGAGATAAGAACACAAGCCAAGCAGCCTGACTCCAACCCAAAAAGGCTTTCTACAGCAGGGCAGATAACTGTAATTCAAATCATCATCTAGAAATGTCTACTTGTGTCATGTCCAGCCTTGAGGAGACAAGGAAGTCTGCCTATTAGGGTCCAAGAATCCAGTTACATTTCTGTAGCACTTTACAAAAGTTCATTTTCTACAACAGTGTCAGGACAGTGATATGGACAGATGATATAATATGGATCATAGATTTAAAGTCAGAAGGGACCTTAGTAATATTTAATCTAATGCCCTCATTTTACAGATAAGGAAGCGAAGACCCTGAGAGCTTATTCACTCACCATCACCAAAGTGGCAACAGAACCAATTTTCAGGCCTTGATACTCTGAGTCCAAATGTAGCATTCTTTCCATTGTGACACATAGTTATGCCCATTTTACAGATAAACAGGTTAAATGAAGGGTTATATTACTGAGGTCACATGGGTATGGACTGAAGATTCAAGCCCATGCTCTCTGGCTCCAGTATTCATTCTGTCCACTTCACCACAATGCTGCTAATCTAGTTAGGACTATCAACAGATAACCCAGATAATCTTAATGGTTCTTTCTTCACCACCGCCCAGGCTTTATGCCTTTTTGTTCTTACTTTTTCTCTCTTATCTTCCCTCCCTTCTACTTTATCTTCCTACTCCCTTTCTCAGTGTAGAAAAGCCACTGAAGATGGAAGACATGGGTTTGCATCTATACTCAAACATGCATTAGGTGTGTGAGCGTGTATGAGTCATTATAAACTTCTCAAAGTCTCAGCTTCTTCCTCTGTTATTTGGGAAAATAATACTTATATGAAGACTGAGAATGTTGTAACAGGTAAGAAAACTAGCCTTAGAATAAGGAGACTTGAGTTCAAATTTGATACATGCTGTGTGACCTCAGACAAATTACTTAATTTCTCAGCACCTCAGGCAACCATCTAAGTTGCAGAAAAGGTGCCAATTTATACTGGCAGAGTAGCTCTTCATATGTAGCTGCTTCTACAAATAAAATCACAAATTGAGTAAAAGAGAAGAAATACTTCTGCTAAGGTGCTTCACAGAGTTGCTATCTGGAAACTACTTTGTAAACCATGTTTTTTCTTCCTCTTTTTCTTTTCTGCCTGTGTCTTAAATCTGATGGAGCACCCAAAACCACTTTAGTTTGGATGGTGGCCAAGAAGCTACAAAAATTCATAGACTTACAAATTGTAAGATGAGAGGGTTGGACTAGGAAACTAAGGCCTAAAGAGGTTTTGCCCAAAGTCACAGGAGTTAGTGGCAAAGCCCAGACTCAAACCCAGGTCTCCTGGCTGCAAGCTGTGCTCTGTTCTAGACTCTGTAGGACCAACCATCCATATTTTTAGCATGTTTATCTACAGGCCCTTTACGTGTATGTCTGGGCAGGCTGACTAGACACCCCAAATACAGAGTGTTCCCTTCAAAAGAACCCTTTCTAAATTCGTGCTGTATCCATTGGGGTCTGATTTCAGTAGCTTGCTCTATACAGTGTGTGCCAGACAGAGATCTATTCAGAAAAAGAAAATGGACACTGTAGGAGCCACTGTGTTTTCCTCTGGGCCTCCAGCCTTGCCTGGCTCCCAGGGCAGAGGGAAACCCACATACCCTCCACCAGCAAAGGTCTGAGGATGCCCCCCCAAATTACATCCTATCCCCCATCTTCTAAACACACATATACATTCATACACACAACACACACACACACACACACACACACAATTTGACTCAAAGGTTCCTGTGCCAAGAGGTAATCCAGTTCATCAGCATTGTCTGAATTGGCATCTCATTCAGTCCCAGCTCAGAACTTTTTTTTTTCTTAGAATGACAGAGACAAAATAGCCCTGATCCAAATTGAAACTATCACACATTTTCACACACAGACACACATACATAGACTCACAGACACATGCACCCTAGAAACATAACCACACGGAGAAGGCACACTGTCATAGAGAGACACACAAAGACAACAACAGTGTTTTGCATATACTCTCATAAAGAGGTACACTTACAGGAACAGACCTAACTACATAAATAAATATGTGGCATAATGGATAGAGGGTTGGATTTTGAGTCAAAAAGACATTCAAATTCTGCCTCCACCTTTTACTAGCTATGTGATCATGGACAAGTAACTTAACTTCCCCAAGTCTCAGCTTTTTTATCAATAAAATGGGGACAATAATAGCTGTGGTACCTACCTCCAAGGGATGGGGTGATGATCAAATGAGAGGATGTATGTAAAGCACTTTGCAAACCTTAAAGCCCTGTGTAAATGTCAGCTACTACTCACAGTGTCACAGATACACACAAAAATACCGGATCTCAGAGACATACACAGATAACGTCTCTCTCTCACGCACACACACAGATAACCTCTCTCACACATAGATCCAAAGCACACAAAGGAAGAAATATCTTTGCCTGCACATGCAAAGAGACATACACGCATAGAGCTTCTGACACAAAAGACAGATACACATATATACACATATACACAGATCGAAGGCACACACACAAAGACAGATAAAGATCTACACACTCACGCAAAGAGATACACACTAGTTACACATCCAGGAAGGGAAGTTGTACACACACACACAGAGGCTTGTATCCCTTCTTCACTGGCTCACACCCCCTTCGTCCTGTCCTCGTCCTACCTGCCCATCCTGGGCCCTGCTCCTAGCTGGGGGCGGGGGGGGGGGTGGAGAGGGGCAGCCTGGTGCCACCAGCAGCTGACCCGGCTGGAGGCTTCAGGAGGATGAGGACTTGAGCCAGATTCGCTGGGAGGCCGAGACTCTGGCCGAGGTCTGAGCGTCAGCGGGGCTCGGAACCAGCCCTGTGTGCGAAGCGCTCGGCGCCACCAGCTCCGCCCTCGCCCCTCTGTCCTCCCTCCGTGGCGCCCTTCTGCCTCCGGACCGAGGTCAGAGAGGCGCGGGGAGGGGAGGGGGCGCGGGGGTAAGCCCTAGCCTCTGCCGCGCCCCCGAACTCGAGACTCCGAGCATCCCTAGCCTCTCTAGCTGCTGCGCCGCCGCCCCCTCCCCCCCGCCAAGGACACCAAATCTACGCCTCTCCCAGCCCCGGAGCGTACCTGTCCAGGGGCCACGCGCGGGCTCGGCTGCCCCCAGCCCAGGGGCAAAAGACCAGGCTATCCCCCACCTCCCACCCCATCCCCTGGGCCCGGGATGCCTAGGGACCAGGCGCCCGCCTTGTTGGCCTCTCTCCTGTAGCTCCAATCCGGGAGAGCCCAGCCTAGTACAGCTGCGGCCCGAGCCGGCTCCGCACTTATCCCTCCTCCTTCTACCCTCCACCTCCAGTTTCTCCTCCTCCTCCTCTTCCTCCTCCTCTTCTCCCCGCAGCCCCCGGCGCCGCCCCTCCAGGAACCCTGAAAGGAGGGAGCCTGGGGGAAGCTTGAGCTCAAGTCGGAGCCCTACGTACCTGTGAGGGGACCGGGGGCAAGCTGGGCGCCCAGTGTGTGGCTGACCCGGGCGGCGGGAGGGGAGGAGGGAGGGGAGCTGGAAATTACGGAGTAGCGGAGTCAGAGAGCTGGATAGCCGGTCCTCACCTCCTCAGGCTATTGGCAGACCGCTGGGCCCCGGGAGCCTAGGGCCAGGGGGTGGGGGTGGGGGTGGGGGTGGAGAATAGATACTGTCAGGGCGGGGTGACTTGCTCGCCCGGGGGGGGGGGGTGTCCCAGGGGGTCTATTGCACCAGCCGCTGCACTTATCGAACCCCAGTGAGCCTCGTTTAATAGCACCGCCACCACCTTTCTTCACACCTCCCCTCCCCCAGGGTTCCCAGGGCAGGGCTGAGAGGACTTGGGGACACCCTCACTGTCTGGCTGGTCCCTGTCTGCACCAACCACCCTTTATAACTGGAGCTCGGGCGCTGCCCTGTTTAGTTCCGCAGACCCAGGCCCAAAGACCCCAGGCAGCTACTGAAGCTCTACACCCACCCGCGTGATAGAAGTGGGGAGGGAGTGAAGAATGAGAGGGGGATGAGGAAAACTGGGAAGGAGGGGGCCAGGAGATAAAGGGGATCAGATAGGTAGAAGTCTCTTGGATTTCGGTAGACTCTACAAGGTGGTGTGGGCCCCGGGCGCCCCCTTTAGGCAGAATGGGAGTAGAGTCCCTTTCCTGAGTACCTACTCTAGAAATTCAGTCCAGGGAAGGTAAGGGGGTAAGTGTTCAAAAGTCTCTTTCCTTTGGGCCATTATGAATAGTCAGCTTTGTAGCAATGACATTTGACACTTGCCTCCAACCTCTACCCACCCATCACCACCCCCAAAACACACCATGCAGCTAAAACTGGTATGCTTCTCTCTCTTAGCTTCTCTTCTGCATCAATGAAGGTGAGGAGGGGACTGTCTCAACAGGAATGTCAACCCTAGAGATGCAGAAAGGGTGATATTGCAAGTCAGAACTTGAGTAGTCCATCTGAGAGACCCTCTGAGAGGCCTGAGGTGGGGGGGAGCTCTTTCTTCCATCATCTATGGTACAGTAGAATTATCTTTACAGACCTGTGCTTGTTTGAAATCACAGAGCCCCTGGGGACCTTAAAGATCAACCTATCTTCTGTTCTTTTCAGGCCTGTAAGCTACCTGGCCAGAGGACTTCCCTTCTTTTCCCTCCCTCCCTCCTACTGCCACTCTGATCAGGAATGTTTTTTGTCTCTGCAGCTAGATCTTTCATTGTCTGAAGTGTGAAAGTGAGACAAAGACAGAGACCGAAGATCATAGCACTTATCATTGGAAAGGGCATTTAGTCAAACATCTCATATAACGAAGGAGGACATTGAGATTAGAAAAGCAGAAGTGACTTACCCAAGGTCACACAGTTGGTGGCAGAAGGGAGATTGTGTTCATTCTACTACTCTATGCAACCTTTCATTTTCTTTGTTTTAAATGCAGCCTCTGCCCAAACTAGGGCTGATTTGGTTTGAATGATGCTGGAATACATTTACTAAGTCTGCTCAAGACATCCACGGAGCTCAACTTCACTGAATATGGGAAAATGAATTGATGGGCTCCCTCCAAGTTCTGGTGAGAAAGTATCCCTTTTGGAACATACAGAAACTCAGTCATACACACACACACACACACACACACACACACACACACACACACTCCTTCACACATTCCATCCAAACCTCCTGTTGTTGTTCATCCTTCCTACTCAAAGAGGAGTATGATATCAGACTGTGGCTGATCAGTCCAATAAGAGCTTTGAAGATTCTACCATAGAATAGGCACAAACAGTTTATTTGAACACTTGGGGTGGAGATAGCATAGTGGATAAAGTACTGAGCTTACAGTTAGAAAGACTTGAATTCAAATTTTGCCTCAGGCACTTACTAGCTACATGACCCTGAGCAAATCTCTTAACCCTGTTTACCTCAGTTTTCTCATCTGTAAAATGATCTGGAGAAGGAAATGGGAAACTACTCCAGCATCTTTGCCAAGAAAACCCCAAATGGGGTCATGAAGAGTCAAACACAACTGAACAACAACAGTATGGTGGTTTTGGAGGGAAAAAGTCAAACTGCTCATTCTTGACTCTGGGCCTTAACCTAAGTTTTCTCTTTTACTTGGAATCCCATTCCATCCTGAAGATTTATTTATTTTATTTTTAATTTGTGGAATAAAACAAACAATTCCATAATGTAGTATAATAAAAAGATGCTTGCACAGGAAACTGCAAATCTGTTGTGTACAACTTGCTATTCCTTTTAAATCTATAATAAAATTATCATGTAAATTTCTTTTTTCCCCTTTTTTTCCTCTCCCCCTGACCTCCACCCCAGAGATGGCTACCATTAGACACAAATAGGTATATATGTATATGTGTATGTGTGTAAAATTATTCAGTAATAGTGTTTTAAGAATGACTGAGCAAATAAGTCATCTGGACTATTATAAATCCAAATTAACTATAAAGGACATATGAAGAAAAACACTATCTGCACCCTGTACATTTATTGGGCCCATATCCCACTACCACCCCTTCAAAGGATATAAGTCTTAAAGCTCACTGGACTCCTTCCTGGTCAAAAGCATAGGAGGTGTAAATTTTCCAGCAGATCTTTTCCAGGCAGACATAGAAAGGAAAAGAAGGAAGGAAGGAAGGAAGGAAGGAAGGAAGGAAGGAAGGAAGGAAAAAAGGAAGAAAGGAAGGATGGAGAGAGGGAGGAAAAGAGAAAAATAGGGGAAAGAAGGGAGAAGAAAAGGGCAGAGATACTTTTTAAATAAAATTTTTATTGTGTTTCCCAGAGAGCTGTTATATGCTTTCCCAGCAATGTGTGGCTAGTCAGTCAATATTAATTGATGGTGATGAAACCATATCTCGGATTCATACTGCTTCTAATTATGGGCCCTCCTCAGTTAGGGGCTCAAAATACCTTTATAGACTGACCTCATATACCTATACAAGTATTTAAGTCTGGGATTCTAATTTGAGTGCTAAGTATGATCTTCTCTGAGGCTCCTAAGATTATTAGAGAAACTGGGTTCACTAGACTAAGTTCCATGGGTTATATCCTCCTAGATACTAAGCCAGCAATCCAGGTAAGATGCCACCAGGGAGACAGTGGTGCCTGGGCTAATTCCTCATGGACCATTCAATTGGTTTCAATTCCACAAACATTTACCAGGTGTCTGTGATGTGTAAGATACTGTACTAGGCGATGGGGATACAAAAATGAAAAATGACAGAGTCTTTGCCCTGAAGGACTTTACATTCTACCAGGGTGGGAGCTCATAACCTCTTTGTTTGTCAAGGACCCCTTTGTCAGTCTGGTGAAGCCTACAGATCACTGCTCAGAAAAAAAAAAACAGTTTTAAATGCGCAAAATAAAACACACAAGCTGACAAAGTTAAACAATTATACTAAAATAGTCATCAAAGGTTTTAAAAACAAATTTGTGGATCCCTAGTTTAAAACCCCCACTCTAGGAGATGCATAATAAATGTTACAGTAGGGTCAAAGGACAGATGTAGACAAAAGACTGGGAAACTCTGAGGAGGAAGGTGTTACTTTCAGTTAGGTGGATCAAAGAAGGCTTCAAAGAGGAATCTGACCAGGAAGATTCTAAACTGAAGATAATATACTTCTTTCTATCATACACCTTTCCCTGATTTTTGTCTAAGGTCTCCCATAAATCTTCCATAGTGAATTCTCTATCATACGCTTTTTGGTTGATGTCTTTTATATCACTTCTTGTACTAATGAATGATCTACAAACTTGCTCGCCACCACTCTACATTTCTCAATTGACCTCTGAGTCACCCATAGTTTTTCTTCAAAGATAGTTCCACATAGCCACATAGCATTACCAGGAGAATATTAGTGTTAAAAAGGTAGATTTTGGTAAGATATTTCTTATTCAAAAAGAGCAGACTAGATAAAAAGGAGGAATAGCATTGTATATTAAGGCAATATCATTACTTGAGGAAATCCAGGAGCCAGGGTAGATAAGCATAATGGAGAACATTTAGGTAAGGGTAAACAGAACGACAAACAGAAGCAATGTTGTCATGGGAATATGTTGTTAACCATGTGGACAGAAGGAGGACATAAACAAAGAATTCAAGAAACATAGAAAACATAGCATGGAAGCATGGTAGGAACTTCAATAGATGTCTTCTAGAGCCCTTTTTCTCTCTTCCAAAAACAGAGTAACCAATAAATCCTTGATTTACTTTATTCTTCAAAAGATAAAAGAATCAACAAAGGCAACCAACTATTGCTCTAGACCTGATTTGGGCCAATAAAGAGGAACTGGCTAAGGAAACAGATATGAGAACTCAAAGAAGTAACTACTGTACCTTAGAACACAGATGAAAAAGGAGAGGAAATCCAGGCATCATTTGTAATGTACTCCAGAGTTTTAGAGAACCAATTACAAAGGGTTCAGAGAAAAGATCAGTAGGGTCCTACAGGCTAAAATTAGACAAAACAGATTGGTCCAAGAGCTTGTTCTCAAGAATGAAATTCCAAAGACACAAATATAAATGATTCTAATGAAGAAGAAAAGGGAGGAGTCTATAAAGACCATTGTGGATGTACTAATTGACCAGTTTCAATTTTCAATTTTTTAAAATATGCATGTATAGATGATGGAAGCAAGAGAAAGGAATTGAGAATTAATATGAAAGGATACAGTTCTGTAAGAATGTCACAATTACTAAAGCTTGGCTAAGCATAATGGTAGCAAATGCTAACTGTAATTAAAGGAGCTTTTTATTTTAAGCTATTAAAAAGAAGAGGATCAAAGAAGGGATGGGATTGCTGCTAGGGTAAATGGAAAGAAGGCCATATTGCTCAATACTTTTAATTTTTTCTGCCAAGGCACAAGGTCTTTGTACTGAAGATAGAACAAAAATGATTAACAGAGAGTTAAAACACAAGGAAAGTTAATAGGGGACCCTAGTGAAAGAACTGATGAATGTGATTGCTGAGCATTGCTAGAGGGAGTTTCCTTGACAGGAATACCCAATAAGAATAAAATCACAGATCTGGAGGGAAAAACAGTTTTAATATAAATATATTTTCCTATTTGACAGTTTCAGTTTTTATTTTTTATTTCTTTTAATTTTTATTACTTAAAAGGCATTATTTATGACTGTATTATAATCCATTACTTATGTTATAATTTATTTCATTTTTATTATTTAAAAAAAGCAAAAGCTTTTAAAATTTTGTGAAATTGAAATTGCCTACTTTTCTCTTTTGTGACCTACTCCATCCCTTCCTTGGTTAATTTCCCTCCTTACCATAGTGATGAAAAGGATACCTTATTTTTTGAAGAACGATGAAGAACTGGAGCAAATGAAGAGGAGGGCAAGCAAGATAATCAGATGACTGGAATCATGTCATACAGAGATTAGTAGAAAGAACTGAGAATGCTTAGCCTGGAAATGGGGAGACTTAGGAAAGACTTGATAGCCATCTTCAAGCGTTTGAAGGGCTGCCATATGAAAGAAGAATTAGAACTGATCTGCTTGGCCACATTGGGACCAAGAGAGGGATGGGTGAAAGCTGCTGAGAGGCAGATTTAGGCTCAATGTAAGGGAAGTCTTCTGTGGCATGTGTCAACAATATGTCCTATCTCTTTAGGAGCTGGAGGGTTGCTGAGGGTGGGTCTCCATAGAAGAAACTCAACCAGAGAAATGTTATGTGGAAGTAGTAATGCCCTAGTATTGCCTTAGGGAAGGAAAAAGACACAAAAGGTCAGAGGATAGGGCAAGATTTTCTGTGTGGAGGGAACCCAATCTGGTTCTTTCTCCTTTTGCCTATTTTTAGTCTTTGATGAAAGAGACTATCAACTACCTTTTCATTCCATCCCATTCATCACCCATACAGTTGGGAGCAGAAGAGAAACAAATTGTGGTGGCCTCTGCAAGCTATTTGTTGCTTACAATAATGTCAGGGAGCTGCTGCAGTTTGAGCTTGAAGCAGTGGAGGAAGAGCTGGGATAGATCTTGGATTGTTGGATACTATCAACAAAGGTAGAGACTCTGGGGTAGAGACAAGATGAAGTTGTGGTGGAGGGATAGACCAAAAACAGAGTCAGGAAGGGAGATGGATCAGACCTTATCAGCTATTGAGTTTGAAACGAGGAGATACCTCCCTCAAACGTAGATCTTTTCCTAGTTTGATCAGTATTTGTGGAGTAAACTCATCAATTTCCAAACACAAAATTCCTTCCCTTAATTTTACCCAGAACTATCTGATATGGGAAGAAGTTTGATGATTGAGCAATACACTCCAGGGAAATTTTGACTATGTTTTAACAAACCATATGGCCAGTGAGAAGTCCATTACCTAGGTCTCATGAATGAGACTGGTGGATAAATAGCATAAAATTTCCTATGTATCGGGAGTGAGGGCTTTAGAAGTTGGTCTACTTTTTACATTTGGATCAGTTATTTCATTTCTATAAGCCCAGATTACTGTTAAACCTCAGGTTAGAGACCACTGTACCAAGAAGCCAGAGAAACAAGAGACAAGAGGAAGAAGAGACAGGATAAGAGTTTATAGGCTGATCTCTATCATGTAGCAGGAGATGCTGAAGTCTTTGGAACAGCAAACTGATGAAAAGAATTGACTGGTGACTTGAGTATAGTGCCATCTGGTGGAAAAAATATATATTTCCCCTCCCTTTCAAGTTAATCACAATCCATCAATCAACAGCCTGTTTTGGGGTAGGTTTACAGAATGCAAAAGATGAACCTGTGAAGGTTACTGATGGTACTGATGCATCTTCAGAGTTTCCTGAGGAGCCCATCAAGTGCACATGCAGCCTTGTCTTTCTGTTAAGCACCCTAATGATTGACTGTACAAAGGTGAAAGTAGTGGTGACTGGTTCTTCAAGAAGAGGTGGGATAACCATTTTGGGGGGGTGTTCCTGTTAGAGACTGGGTTGGACTGGGAAATTTCTGAGGTCTCTTTCAATTATGAGATTCTGAGATTCTAAGGAATCACGTATCCTAATCTTTGAAGGAAAAAAAATTAAAAGACAGAGATAAAGTAGGGAATGTATTCCAGGCACCGAGGCTAGAGGTGGAATGACCAGTTTGGTTGGAATATAGAATGTTGACAAGGGATTAAGTGAAGAAGGTCTCAAAATGCAGGTTGGGACCAAACAGTAGAAGGCATTGAATACAAAGTAAAATCATTTTCATTTTACTCTATAAGTAATAGAGGCTTGGGGCAGCTAGGTAGTATAGTGGATAGAGCACCAACACTGAATTCAGAAGGACCTGCATTCAAATCTGGCCTCAGACACTTATTAGCTGTGTGACCCTGGGCAAATCACTTAACCCCAACTGCCTTTTTAAAAATAATAGGGAGTCATTAAAGTTGTTTTTTTTAAACTGTGTCAAAAAGATATTTTTTGGACTTTGTAGGGGGTGTATTGGAAATGGGAGGGATTAGAGGTAGGAAGACATATTCTAAGACTATTATAACATTCCAGGCAAAGGATGATAGAAGCTCATCATCACTACCACTCAGGTGGTGGCAGTGTGAATAGAGAGAGGGAAAAGATTAGAGAAATGTTTCAGGAGTGGAATCAGTAGGACTGGGCCACCAACTGAATGTGAGGAGTGAAAAAGAGAAAAAAAGGAAAAGGTGATTCCAAGATTTCAAGTCTGGGTATCTGAGAAATAGTGATGCCATCAATAGAAATGGAGAATTTGGGGGAAAGGGAAAGTTTAGGGGATGATGACTTCAGTTTTGGACATGTTAAGCTTTATGTACCAGTAGAGTATCTCAGGGAAGATGCCCAGCAGAGAGTTGAAGAGAGAAGACTCTTTTCAAAGGAAAAAATTACATCTAAAAATATAGATTTGGAGGTTTTGTGCATTAAGATGATAGTTGGGGTCATAAGAGAGGATGAAATCACAAGGGAGAGAGAATAGAGAAAGAAAAGAGGGTTCAGGTCAGAGCTTTGGGGAATACACACACTTATGGAGCAAATAAATGCAATGAACCATCAAAGAAGTCCAAGAAGTCAGATAGGTAGGGAGAGAACAAAGTGAATGAGGTATTATAGAAGCTGAAGGAGGAGAAAGTATTCAAGAGGAGGATTGGTTAGTAGTAGAGATAGGATAAGAGTTTATAGGCTGATCTCTATCATGCAGCTAGAGATGGTGGATCTGGAAGGCACCTGCAGTTTTAGCTGGAAGCAATGGAGGAAGAGCTGGGATAGATCTTGGATTGTTGGATACTACCAAAAAAGGTAAAGACTCTGGGATAGAGACAAGCTGAAGTTGTGGTGGAGGGACAGACCAAAAACAGAGTCAGGAAGGGAGATGTATCTCCTACTGACTGGAATGAGCTGACAGGTCAGCTCCTACTGGAATCCTACTGACAAGTCAAGGAAAAGGAGAGCTAAGCAGAAGTCATTAGATTTAGAAATTAAGAAGTCTTATAAATGTTTGAAAAAGCTGCTTCAATAGAGTGGTAGGATTGCAAGAAGTTGAATAAGTAGATACTAAGGAAGTAGTAGTAAAATGACTGCCCTATCCAAAAATTTAGCAGTGAAAGGAAGAACAGTTATGGGATAATAACTCAAAGGACTGAGAAGATGAAGGGAGGATTTTTAAGGATAGGGGATACCTGAGTATGTTTGTAGAGAGCAGGGGAGGAGCCACCAAATAGGAGGTGAGCGGAGATGAGAGAGAGAAAGAGGAAGGAAGAAAGAGAGATATTGAGGAAAAGAGAAAGAGGGAGGAAGGGAGGGAAGGAGGAAGGGAGAGAGACAAAGAGAGAGAGAGAGAGAGAGAGAGAGAGAGAGAGAGAGAGAGAGAGAGAGAGAAGGAGAGAAGGAATTATGGAGTAACTCCCCAAGCAAACATGATGGGTTGGATTTTGGACTTTGCATCTGCCAATCAGTGATCTAATGGTGTCTTCAGATCAGCTGATGACAATGTCTACAGTGGGAACAGACTGAACCAAAATTCTCAGCTCCACAAAGAGCGCAACAAAGAAACTATACCTTGCTTAAGTGGAATTCCTTTGAGCACTCTTTGAAAGGGAGAAAAGAACTTTAAAGCAGCTAGGAATTATGAGATACCCCTTTAACATATGTGATCTCTGAGCTTGAACCCATTTTCTCTCAGACTCTGTACATACTTGTGAAAGAGTCTATGCATATATACATATATGTGTGTATACATATATGTATGTATACTTTTATATATGTAGTTATATTACATTCATATATACATGCATATGTATATACATACATATATATATACATATACACACACACATACTTTTGGCAGGGGAGAGTAGGCACCAACTGTTCTTCCATACCACTTTGGTAAGTACCCACCCTAAAAGCTAACAAAATTGATTCTCATCAGATAATCTTGGGAGTAAAAGTGTTTTAGATTTGTTGGGGGCTTGCAAGCTACAGAAAAGACATCCCCTAACTCTTCACAGATACCCCTAGAACCCTGAGGGAATGTAATAGCTGAACTCTGGGATCACAACTCACCAGTCCAAGGAAGACTTGAGATAAACGCCTCAGAACATGGTTCACATTAGACTTGATCTATCCTTCCAGGTCTTATCCTTCCAAGGATCTATCCTTCCAAGATCCTGATACTGTCATCTAAGTCATTAGCTATCTCTTCCAGTTTTGTGTAGACTGTGTAAGCACACCATCTGTGCTTTTTGTTTGGGTCATTGATAAATATATTGAATACATCAAGGGACAAAGTCATCCAATCTCACTGGACCTCAGGTTCAACATATGTAGAGTGAGGGATAATAAAAATCACAGAATTTTGGAGCCGGAAGGGATCTTAGAGATCAGCTCAATCAACCTCCTCATCTTTCAGCTGAGAAAACACATTTGTACTTTTCACCTCCCTGGAGGGATGGAAGGATTAAATAAGATCATGGATATAGACAGTGGTTCAAAGGAAGCAGCAGAAGGAGCAGGGACCGAAGAGTGAAGAGATGTGGGTTTCGAGGCCTAACTCTAGCTTTCTCATCACCTCGGGTCTCTGTTAGTAAATGTCCTCTTTAAAATGAGGGGGGCTGGACTAGATTTCTTAAGGTGCCCTCCAGATCCAGCATTGTATGTTCTCTTTTGTAAATTCCCTTCTAGCTGTTACAATCTTGTACCATGTCTTGTATTCTTGTAGTCTTAAGGAACCTTTCAGCTGACATTTTGTGTACTATGTCTTAAGAATGCTTCCAGTGTTAATTTTCTATGGAAAAAAAATCTATGATAAAGTATAAAGCTCTTTACAGATTAAAGAGACTATTGTTAAATGCACGGCCCAACTCAAAGCAAGGGAACTTGTGATATCACATGCTCACACTACCTGACTGAGCTTCCCTTGTCCACCCTGAGCTTAGCCCCTCAGAGCCTGCTGAATCTGCTCTTACAGAATCTTAAAAGTAAGAGGACAAATCTGACTCACACTCAGACAAGTTACCCGCTAGGCTTTGAGTTTCCAGGGTAACAGGGATCCAAGCTCCAAGCCCAAAAGAGCTTCAGCAAATGACTGCAGTCCGTCTTGTGGGTTTGCGCACATGCTGAGACAGAGGACAGAGACTGAGGAAGGCAGATGGACAACACAACAGCTCAGGAGTTTGAGACAGGTCACCTAGATTTGAACTAGATGTACCTTAATACCTGCATGGGGGCAGCTAGGTGGCACAATAGATAGAGTGCTGGACCAGGAGACTCATGTTCCTGAGTTCAAATTCAGCCTCAGATACTTATTAGCTGTGTGACCCCAGGCAAGTAACTTAACCCAGTTTGCATCAGTTTCCTCTATAAAATGAGCTGCAGAAGGAAAGGGCAAACTACTCCAGTATCTTTGCCAAGAAAACTCCAAATGGATTCATGAAGAGTTGGACACGACTGAAGCTACTGAACAACAACAACAAATACCTCTGTGATGTTAGTCCAAGTAATTTAACTTCTCTGGGACTCTGAATTCTCCCCTGCAAAACTAAGAAGTTGGACTAGAAGATCTTTAAGGTCTTTTTTTAGCTCAAATCCCATGATCTTATGCTTGTAAGCTAAGAAAGGTGAAAGGATTAAGCAGAAACATCCAAATGGTCAGTCTTTTCCTTTTCTCCAACAAGGGATTAGATGTTGAAAGACTTTAGATCTCTTACCAACACAGTGATCAATGACAAAGCCTTAGGACTGATGACGGACTCTCAATGCAGGACCAGACAGACATTTTTAGACATAGTCAATGTTTTGCTTATCTGTTTGCATTTGCTCAAGGATCCCAATAGAAAGTGGGTAGAACAACAGGGACACAGAAAATAGAACCCAAAAAAGTGTAACATCAGGCTGGTGCATATGCAGACCCCAGCAGCCTGCTTGGTCAATGTGGCCTCTCTATATGGAGAGCTTGGAAAGCTTGTTTCTGGGAGAATCATGATGATGGTGTAATGGAAGTATGTTAGAAATATATAGACCTTCTGTGACTAGTTCAGGCGGGCTAACCACATGATGAAGGGAAGGATCTCTGATTGTCTTCAGAGGCTTTTATAAAGGCCTGTCAACTTCAGGTTCTTCCTCTTTAACTTAATTTGCTCAGTTTGTATATGGATCTCAGTGACTCTGCCAATAAGGGAAGAAATTCTTAGTGTCTTCTTCCCTTCTAAGGTTATAGGATTGATGAGAAATAGGCATTGGTCCTTGGCCTGTTCATTCATTCTTCTGCTCTAGATGCACAGACTGGGGTCTTCACCCTTGGCCAGAAAAGTGATCCACAAGAAAACTGAGTGTTGAGATCCAGGCTGAGTTTTGCAGCCAGCACTGCATCAATGGCCCAAAAAGAAAAGAGTGATCTTTGGGAGTGACCTTTGGCACCAAAGCCCAGAGAAAGGGCTTACCTAGCAGTTGTGATGCAATTGAACATGAATTTAGTGGGAACAATGTTATGTGGGATTTGAGCTAAATGTTGAACTCACTCACCTTGAGACCAAGGTAATGTTGAGGACAGGATGCCCTTGATATATTGTATATTTGTTCTTGTCATATCTGCGAAGTAATTATCCCTTTGTATAATCTACACAACATTGGATGGAACTGGGCTACTAGTCACTGGCCCTTAATAGTAGGTAACAGACAGTAGGGGTTTGAGTCAGTGGAATATCCCATGATCTCCTCTGGGCACCCTGATTCTGTGAGAGTGTCAAAGTATGTACATTACATGTAAAGCCTCATCTAGCATAAAATTGGGTCCTTGGAAATGGCAGGGACTTTTGGCAAGATTCTCTACCAAAGTATATTACCTTAGTTTGCAGAATCCTTGGAGAAACTGGCAATTTTTTTAGGCTGTAATTATATAGCCATTTTCTAGTATGTATTCCCTTATTAAGTCAGCCCCACTGAGGTAATTTTGCAAACTTTGAATTTGTTGATTCATTGAATACTGAAATATTGAGACTCACTATATCACTGAATTCTGCATATGTATTGATATTAAGCCTAATATGAAACATATGGAATTTGCAATACTAGAATGCTACTCCGTAGCTGAAAAATTGTTGTTTTTACTTTTGCATTTAAACAGACCTAAACTGCTTGCTTTATTATGAGATCCACATGTCCTGCAAGTACATAGGGTAAAGTTTGCCTGTGTCTCTGAAAATTCCAACTAAGCAACAGGCAATGTTCAGTTCCTTTTCTTGGGGGGGCTTACCTGCCTTTGGGACTTATTTTACTTTGCTATTTTTACTATCTGAACCCATTTGTCTTATCAAGTGAGTTTCCAGTCTTATTGAGATTGCCCATGAAGTGACAGGCATCCTTTGAGGGAAATTGCAGGTGCCTTTGGAATAAGGGCCTAGAGTAAATTTGCATGTACTTTTAGGAGTACTGTCATATAGAGACCCCCTAGGGCAGTGGTTCTCAACCTTCCTAATGCCCTGATGGGGCATTAGGAATGTGGGCGGACACACCTAGAGACGGATAGAGGAGCACTGTCTCAGTTCCTAAGACCATCGGAAATATGTGTTTTCTGATGGTCTTAGGCGACCCCTGTGAACAGGTCATTCAACCCCCAAAGGGGTTGCGACCCACAGGTTGAGAATCGCTGCCCTAGGAAAATTTTGGTATACCCTACATGGAAAAAGACACTTAGAAATTGTATCTACACCTCAATTGGATGGCTTTATGCATTGAATTACGGAGAAATTTTCACCCAAGACAGTTAGTTTCTCATCAACTTTCAGTCTCTCCAAGGCTATCTATCTCCAAGGTTAAGTGTGCTGAAACTAGCTATTATGGGGCTCGCAAGAGCCGATAGTTAAATTTTCAGTGTGAGCATTTACACTTTGGAAGTAAGCAAATGCTACAAATCAATGTATACATGTTTTATTCACCCAGAGAGCTGGTTGTTAAACATTGATCAGCTCATTAATAACCTTAGGAGAGCTAAGTGGTACAGTGGATAGAGCACCGAGCCTGGAGTCAGGAAGACCTGAGTTCAAATTTGACTTCAGATACTTCCTAGCTGTGTGATCTGGGACAAGTTATTGAACCTTTAATTGCCTCAGTTTCTTCAATATAAAATAGGAGTAATAAAATCTCCTGCCTCGTTGTTGTGCTGATCCAATAAGATAACATTTGTAAAGTGCTTAGCATAGTCCCCAGCACATTTTAGGCCCTTTTAATAAATGCTTCTTCCCTTCTCTTTCCCCAAGTGTCTAAATTCCTGTTTGGAAAGTCCTGCTGCAATCTGGATAGGGTCACAGTTTTCCTGAGACAAGAAGCTTAATTGTCCTTTTCTTTAGGAGCTCCTGGATGATTTAACCTGTTCTGTACGTGTGGATCCGGGGGGACAGGGGAGGGGGAGTGCGGCTCTAGTGAAACGGGAAGGGAAGGGAAGGGAAGGGAAGGGAAGGGAA
>CM053595.1:67103602-67119248 GCA_028646575.1 Pseudocheirus occidentalis
GGAGGGGAGGGGAGGGGAGGGAAGGGAAGAGAGGTGACTAGGCAGCTAGGTGACTCAGTGAATACAGCACTGGCCCTGGAGTGAAGGGGACCTGAGTTCAAATCCAGCCTCAGACACTTGACACACTTACTAGCTGTGTGACCTTGGGCAGGTCACTTAACCCCAATAGCCCTGCCTTCCCCCTCCAAAGAAAGAAAAGAAAAGAAAAATTATGATCACTGAGGTATCTGTTTTTTCTGATTGAGAGAAAAGAGTAGAAAGAAAACCAATCTCAGATAAGACAGTTTTGAAGGCTACAGTTTGATCTTATTATATACTTGAAAAGAAATGTAAGACATACATAATGAAGACCTGTAATGTCATGTACAATCTTTTGTTTTATGATCTACTATATACATGCAAATGTCTATTCTATTTGGTGTTTGTTAAGTTCAAAAGAAAAAGAAAAAGATCTAAAATAAAAAGAAAAATGAGAGAGGGTAGAGACAGTAGAGACAGTCACTTGACAACTGGTTATATAACATATGAGTTTGGGTTTTTTCTTTTTTTAATTTTATTTTAGACTCAAATGCCAGAATACAAATACAGAATAGAAAAAAGAAACAAAAACATATCATAAACTTAACTATTAAAACCTAAATACAAAGAAAGGAGAAAAAAAAGCATAGCAGAATGTAAAAGAGGATTCAAAATATGTAATAGTAAATTTTCATTTCAAGAAAGCCTGGCAGAGCTAGGTGGCGCAGTGAATAGAGCACTGGCCCTGGAGTGAGGGGAGATCTGAGTTCAAATGTGACCTCAAACATTTAACACTTACTAGCTGTGTGATCTTGGGTAAGTCACTTAACCCCAATTGCCCTGCCTTCCCTCCTCCAGAAAAAAGCAAAACAAAAAAGAAAGAAAACCTGTATGATAGATAATACATGTTGTGTTATGAATTGTCCATCTTTGCTTCCTTGTGAGTTTTCTTTTGTTCTCTGCTGTGCACTCTTTTATTGTTCTTTTTTTCATCATCCCAAGCCCCCCAGATATAGCATGTGACCTTGTGCACTAGCCTACACTAGATTGGGTCAACTTTGGCTATTGAAAATAGGTGAAAAGCTGAAATTATGGGCATTGTTGCTGGAGAGGTCACCTGGTATCACAGCAAGAGTACTGGATTTGGACTCAGAAGATATGAGTTTGAATCCCGGCTTTGCTATTTGCTGCTTGTTTGACCTTGGGCAAGAATCATTACTGATTGTAAAACTTTGAACAGACGGCTTCATCTCTTTGAGCTTATATCCACATCTGTAAAATGGGAAGAAGGAGATGTGTCTTGCCTACCTCCTAAGGGTTGTTGTGAGGAAAATAATTCATAAACCTTAAAAATATATAGACATATCAATTATTATTATTATTTTTCTTTTGACAGCCTGGCTCTCTGGGGAGGGTGGCAGTGGATCACCTTGACCCACAGTCCCTAAAAAAGGATTTGAAGTCAGAAGATCGGGGTTTAAATCTTGGCTTTCCTACTTACTCACCATATGACTCCCCCTGAGCTTCCTCACCTTTGAATGGGGTAGGGTCAAACCAGACGGCTTCCAGTGATTCTTTCAGTTTTAAATCCTACAACCAGGCAGAAGTAACCATTATCCCTACCTTCAGATGCCCCTCTTTCCTACTTTACTCTAAACACTGCAATATGCAAACAAAAAAAATAATTATTTTTTAAAACAGAAAAACAATCCTTTTCCCACCGGATTAACCAACAGCTCTTGTCCAGCAACACCTTCGTAACTTGAGAGAATTTGCAGCAGCAGCTTGGTTTACTAGGTAAGACTGGTTGGTGGCCAGTAGTACCTCTGGAAGTCAATGGTACTGGCCTTCCAATGACGTATGCATGAGGGAGAGCATACAGTATTATAGACATTGAGGAAGGAGCTGATAAGTAGCCATAGCTCCTGAAAAATTGGAAAAGAAAGTTCTCCTCAGTCAAATGCTTCCACATCAGAAATGGATCTGATTTTAATAGAAATAATATCAAATGAAATGAAATGTCATTGCATCCTAAAGTCCACAGAGATTTTTCCAACTGATCTGTAGCTGAAATTACCATATGTGTCATTAGAATTGTTAGCTGGACCAGAACTGGCCTCTAACCTGTGAGTAATCAGAGCCAAAGAAACAGCAGGCCAAAGAAAGGACAGTCAGGACGCAAAACAGAAGTTTAATTAATTAATTTCAGAATGAGGGAAATGTATACAGAAGCCCACTCTCCTAAGAAGGAGAGTTTCACCTGCTGGACTAAAGGCAGGTCTTATGTACATCCTGGGCTGGACTATGACATAATCATTTTTAGATCTTGAGATAGTTCTTATGGTTAGCATTTCTTGGAACAACACAGATGTTTTTGGGTCCCATGGGAACAGTTATTGTCTCAAGTCTTGGGGATCGTGACCACCCTGTGGAGCACAGAACCAGAGTTCTGTGATGCAAACAGAAGTGTAATACCTGTCAGTGGCAAGGAACAGGGACTGTGAACATGTGATAGATGACCCTAGGGGAAAAGGGGAGCTAGATTCCTTAGTGAACACCTGGTGCAAGTCCAAATAATACACTTTGCCAGAGAGTGATATCATCCTGAGTGCAAAGGATTATTGTTATGCCAAGCTCAGGACATATGCAGTTTGCTGAGTCTTAGCTCTAGAAAATAGGATATCTCCTCAATACTTTGACAGAAGGCAAACTCTTAGAGAATTTTTTAGACAGGGGGCCATCTTCCTTTCCTATTTATATCCCCAGCACTTAGCATGATGCTTTGGATAGAGTAACTGATAAATGCTTTTTTCATTTATTCTTAAGTGAAGTTCACCTTTGTCCACTTGGTTTTCAGTTTGACAGGGTATCCTTGCCCCTGAAGGAATATGGTAGGGGAATAAGGGGTCATGCCCTGAGTATTGTTTCTAGCAATAACCTGAAAACTGGGCAGACACCCAGAAAAAGTGATCAAGCTTTGTATTGTGTGGGTCAATTTCAGACATATGTACATTTAGGCCATACAGTGAACAGAGACACAGAAGGAGTCTCAGATTATCATGAAAAGGACAAGTGGTTTATAATTTAGCAATCATAAAGTTCAGATAAAGGGACACTTATGAAGGGTGGAGAAGAGAAAGGTCATATTAAAGGGGGACAAATAACCATTTAGATTTAATTTTTTTGCATCAAAGCAGTAAATGACCTTAGAACAAAGAATCAGAGAAACCTCATTGGTCACTTAGTTTAGCCCATAACTGAAACAGAAATACTCCATGCAACTTCTGGGAAAGTAGTCATACTGACCATTTTCTCTGGTCATTGGAGACCACCTAGTCTAACCACATCATCTCTCATAAATGGAAGAGACTTTAGGAGAGTATATAGAATGATAGAACTGGAAGGAGCTTTAGAGATCATCTGAGCCAGTCCTTTCATTTGCCAGAGGTGGTTATTAGGGTGTAGAGAGAAAAAGTGACTTTCCTAAAGCACTTTGAGAAGGTACCTTGATAGAATGAGAAACTTCCAGGACCATATGACCGAAGATCTGGATTCAAAAACCAACTTTGTTCTGTACCAAGTTTGCAACTATGAGTAAGTGACTTTCCTTCTCTAAAATAAATGTTCACATTGTAAATTGGGAATAATAATTCTTGCACCAACTTTCTAGGGATTATTTTGAGAATCAAATGAAATAATGCATTTGAAATCTTCGTAATTCTGTAATTACTGGAAAATTGTTCAATGTCTCAAAGAACTAGCAGCATGTTGGAATTCAGGTTTCCTGCTTCCCAATTAATAACTTTTTCTGTTATACCAATTCATCTTTGAGTCTCCATCAACATCTAGAATAGCGCTTTGGGCATAGTTAGTACTTGGTAAATATTTGTTCAGTTCAATTCTACAAACATTTACTAAGCTGTCTAAATAAACAGTCTTGGCCCTGAAGGTGCTTTCATTCTAAATGAGGGGATACAACATTAATAAATAAGTAGATAAATTAATTAATGAGTAAATGAATAGACAAATATATGTATGTATGTATGTATGTATGTATGTATGGGGCAGCTATGTGGCAGAGCGGCTAGAGTGCCAGGCATGCAGTCAGGAAGACCAGAATTCAAATCCAGTCTCACACTTACTAGTTGTGTGAACCTGGGCAAATCACTTGACTCCATTTGCCTCAGTTTCTTCAACTGTAAAATGAGTTGGAGAAGAAAATGGCAAGCCGCTCCAGTATCTTTGCCAAGAAAACACCAAATGGAGTCACAAGAGTTGGACATGATCGAAAAACAACCAAACAACAAATCAAGTATGTATGTATATACCTATATCTATGTGGGTATATGTGTGGGTATCTGTATACATTTAGTTAAATATGAAGTACATAAAAAGTAACAAAATATTTTCCAGAAAGAGAATGCTAATAATTGGAGGCATCTGAGGATAGGGATCCAACAAAGCAAAGACAAGGGAGGAGTCCATCTGAAACATGGAGGACCATTTGTGCAAAGGCACAGGAGGGAGATTATACACATGTGGGAAAAGCTAGCAGGCCAGTTTGACTAGAATGGAGAAGTAATACAGAGGTAGCTGCTGAAAAATGATCAAATGAACCAGTTGTGGTGGCAAATACTTTGTAGTCACTGCTTCTGGGGAGACTGGGGTTAGTAGACCACTCTAACTCAGGAGTTCTGACTTGCGGTAGGCTAAGTTAGTCCAGTATCCATATGATGAGTTCCTGGAGGTAGAGGGAAACCAGGCTGCCTATGGAGGAATGAACTGGCCTAGGTCAAAAACAAAGCAGGTCAGTTCGTCTGTTCTGACGAGCCATGAGATCAGACCTGTGAGTGGCTTACTGCTAGTAACATAGGAAGACCCAGTTTCAAAAAAATAAAAATGATAGAACGAATGAATGAACAAATTAGAGATCAGCCTTGCTGAGTTGAGAACCCTGAGGGACTAAGGCTAGGACTAGGAGTTGGGTGGGGACAGATTACACAGTAGGAGGAAGGTAGGATAGCACATATAGGGTTGTGTTAAGGAGGAAAAGAGGACAATAGCAGGCAAACTTCTCAGGTTTGTTCAAGGCAGAGGTACCAAGAACAGAGGCAGGCCACAAGCTGCCCACAAAACTCCTGAGTGTGGCCCCACCAGATTTAATTCCAGTTGGGAAATGTTTAATAAAATTAATAAAAATACATTACAACACATGTTAATTTGTAGTTTTCTGAGTCAACATGCAAGCCTCCATTCCTCTGAGTTTGATACTTACTGTAAAGTCTCTTCCAGTTCTAACAGTATATATTGTACGGCCTAACATTCTATAATTCCATGTTCTACAGGCCCTTTCTTTCAGCTCTAACATTCTGAATTCCCAAAGTCTATGTTCTATGATGCTTTTCAGTGCTAACACTCTATGACTCCAGGACTTCACAGTTTTGCCACGGTAGCCCTGGGACTGGATCTTTGGATAACACGTGGTCTTGTTTTCTGCAAAGTATTATGTAAGCACAAGGCCAATAAGAGGGCAGAGAAAACCTGGTTCAAATTACTCGGGTGGAGTAAAAGGGCTCGATAGGCCCAGAAAGGGTGCATGTGTTTTGTCTTTTTCAGTCGTATCATTTTTTTTTGTCAGTTGTTTTTAACATTGTAAAACTGGTAGATTTCAAAGAAAATAATAATGGCGTATAAAACTTTATGGGCCAAAATCGACTCTAATTAAAGAACTATCAATTACATATTTAAAAGAATAGAATTATATTTAATACAGTTGTTAACAGGTATTTATTTCATGTTCACTGCTCAAACAATTATGATTTGTGACCTGAGCATTTCAAACAATTTCTAATTTAGTCCCAACATTCCTTTCTACACTTTGACAGTGTGGTGTATAATCTTATTATGTTCTTGAAGAATAAATCTTTTCTCTTCCTATTTCGTGTCTCACTTGTATAGCAGGCAGTGTATATTTGTTTTATTTTGTGTTTACACATTAGTACAAATCTCATAAAAATTTTTCATGAGAGAGTTCCCTCCTCTCCCTTTTCCTTTCCTTTCCTCTCTTTTCCTCTCCTCTCTTCCTCTCCTTATTTGCTGGGAGCTCTGACTTGGTTTTTTTTTTTTTCCCCACAAGGATCCAAACCCCGGCTAACAAGCAGAGTGACATACAGTGTGAGCGCCTGTGTTTGCGTGTTTTGTCACATCCAAAGGAGTAAACAGAGAAGGTAAAATCCTCAGGGGTCTGGACCTGCTTACTGAAATGTTCTGCTGTTTGCCACTTAATCCAGGTCTGACCTCTAAGTTACCTTCAGCTGTAGCTGCTGGTGCTTAGTGAGCTGCCAGACTGAGGTGGGGCTGTAAGAGAGGGAGAACCAGGAATACTAAGGATTCAGCTCTCCAGTTAGGTAGGAGCAGGGGATGAACACCAAGCCCCAATCAGAACTCAGCAGGCCCTCCCTGAGTCAGAGTCATTGACAGAGACGGATGTCATCTCCTTATATGCCTCCTTCTCTCCTCTGATACTAACACCATCCTCGTGCAGGCCTTTATCATCTCAAACCTGGACTATAGCAATAGCCTGCTGGTTGGTCTCCTTGCCTCAGTGTCTCCCCCACTCCAGTCCATCCTTCTCTCAGATGTCATTATCTTTCTAGAACACAGATTTGACTATATCAACTCCACCCCCCCCCCCATTCAATAAACTCCATTGGCTCCCTAACCATCAGGATCAAATAGAAAATCCCATTTAGCTTTGAAAACACTTCATAACCGGGTTCCTTCATATCTTTCCAGTCTTCTTTCAAATCTTGCTCCCTCCCATGTATTCTGTGATCCAGGGACAATGGCCTCTTTGCTGTTCTTCAGATAGAATCCCCCGCCTCCTGACTTCAGGTATTTTCCCAGTTTCCCATCAAGTTTCAACTTAAGTCCTTCTGCAAGAAGCCTTGCCCTATTCTCCTTAATCTCAATGCTTTCCCTCTGTTGATCATCTCCAATTTATCCTATATAGGTCTTGTTTGTACAGTTTCCTGCAATTTTGTCTTCCCCATTAGACTGTGAGCCCCTTGAAAGTAGGGACCAGCTCTTTGTGTTTGTTTATTGTTGTTTTCTGTTTGGTTGGTTTGGTTCTGCTTTTCTTTGTCTCCCTAGCACTTGGCACAGTACCTGGCATACAGCAGGCATTTATTAAATGCTTATTTACTTATTTCTAATGGGCTCCAAGCTTTCCTTCTCTTCACTTTCTCTGTTTCCTGGAAGCCTCTATCTCTCTCCCTGATTGATTACTCTAAGCACTTTTCCATCTTTCTCTCTCTTCCCTTGAGAGTTTGTTAACATATGTAGGGTAGTAGACAGAGGCCTAGACAGAGAGAGTCAGAAGATCCAGATTTGAATATCAGCTCTGCTTCCTATTACATATGTGGCTTTGAGCCAATCTCTATGTCTTTTTACCCTTCCCTGGGCCTTAGTTTCCATGTCTGTAAAATGACAGGGATTAATTAGATGATCTCTAGGGGCTCTTCCAGGTCAAAATCCTATGATCCTACATCAGCTCTTTTGGCAGCAGAATAGTGCAGGTGGCCAGTCATTTTCCATCATACTTCAGAACTGCTCAGCACAGCTCTAGTGTAGGGGAGGTTCAAAGGCATCTCTCCAGGTGGTGATGTAGCTACAGGATCAGCAGCTCCTAAGGACAATAAAATAGCTTCACAATACCCTGAAGGAGTTGTATCCTCTGCTTGGATCTGACTTGGGAGCGTTTTTTTTAAAATGTATCACTTATTTTTAACATTTATTTTTAAATTTTGAGTTCCAGATTTCTTTCTTTCCATCCATCCCCCACCCATAGAAAAGGCAAGCAATAAAATATATTATATTATATATTATGTTATACAATATATAATATATCATATTATATGTTATACATGTGAAATCATGCAAAACATTCTCATATTAGCCATATTGCAAAAAGAAGGCAAGAAAAATTTAAAAAGTGAACAAAATTATACGACAATTTGCACACCAAGTTCATCAGTTCTTTCTTTAGAGGCATTTTTCATCATGAGTCCTTCAGAATTGTCTTAGATCACTGCATTGATTAGAGCAGGTAGCTAAGTTTTTCACAATTGATCATTATCACAAGACTGCTATTATTGTACACAGTGCTTTCCCAGTTTTCCTTACTTCACTTTGCATCAGTTCACGTTAAGTCTTCCCAGGTTCTTCTGAAACCATCCTGCTCATCATGTCTTATAGTGCTCCATCACTATCATATACCACAGCTTGTTCAACCCTTTCCCAAGTTGGGCAAGCTCAGAAGTTATAGGCAACCAGGCTCTCTGGTTGGTTGGTTGGTTTGTTGGGAGCCTTGCCTTAGTTTCTCCCAGAGAATAGCAGAAGGAACTTCATCTCAAAACAGGGGCTGATGTGGAAGATATTATTAAAGCATAAAAAAGAGTCCTGTACCGTAGAAAACCCTGGGTTCTAGTCTCATTTCCACCAGTGACTCACCATGTGACTTTAGTTAAATGATATCTCTCTGGCTTCAGTCTCATCCAATAGGCTTCATGTGGAAATTGTGATACCGTATGGACTTTATGTGGTTGCTTTGAGGCTCAAATAAGAGAAAAGATGAAAAAGCACTTTTAGGTAGTAGTGATCCCTTGGAAGTTTGGGTATTTTTGTTACTAAAAGCCTTAGCAAGACAACATCCAGAAGTCAACCAGCCTTGTCATTAGAAACTGGAAGTGATGCTTTGTACAGATGATTGGTTCCAGCCACAAAGAAAATACTATGACTTCATCAACCAAGGGAGGCAGGATGGTCCAGTGGAAAGACCTTGGAGGAAGATTCAGAGCACTTGTGCTTAAGTGCAAGTCACCCAGCCTCTTAACAGTCTATGCAACCTTGGGCCTCAGCTTCTTCATATATAACACAAGGAAAATAAAATCAGGTGTCCGTTGAATTTGCTTATAGTTCTAAATCCAGGATCTGTGATGATCAACTCTGTCTTTGTAGATCTGGGGGTGGGCATGTCATTTCAGGATGGCTGCCCTGCTGGGAACCTAATGAGGACTTCCCTCCCACAACCTGTCATTATTCTGCTTAATCTCCCCACCTTACCCCTGCCCCCATCCTGATAACAAGTGATCATCAGTAACTCAATCTCATTTTGATATTAGCCAAAAGGAAAAAAAAAAATCACTGAGTTCCCTGTCACTGGAAGAGTTTAAGTTGAGGCTGTATGACAGCTGGACAGAGGTGTTCTAAAAGGGGATTTCTGAATGTGGTTGGCTTAGATAATGGCTAAAGGCCCATCCCACTTTAAGATTCCATTATTATTTGCTACCAACAATACTAGAATGATGAGATCATGGATATAGAACTGGAAGAGACTTCTAAGGCCCTCTAGTCTACCCCCTTATCATTTGACAAATGAAGAAACTGAGACGCAGGGAAGTTAAATGACTTGTCTAAGTAATATCAGAGACAAAACACAAATCTTTAGAGTCTTCTGACTCTAAAGCCAGAGTCCTTTCCACTGTCTCACTAACTATTTACACATTTATGTAACTATAATACAGTTTACAAAACACTTTCTCATTCATTTGAATCCTGGCTCTACCATTTATTATTCATGTAATTTTGGACAAGTCAATTCACTATTTTCTCATCTATTAAAAAAAAAGTGAGGGGACTGGATTAGGAGGATCCTTTCCAACTTTAAAGTCCCTATGACCTCATTTAATTCTAATAGTACTCCTATGAGGGCAGATAGAATTATCTGCATTTTACACAAGGAAAGCTGTGACTTGCCCAAGACCATTCAATGAACTGGTGGCAAAGTCCAGGCTAGAATCCAGATATCTAGACGGCTGGTTCAGGGCTCCTTCTGCTATAGACAATGCCCCTCAGATATTGCTCCCAAGATTACATCCCTTCCATGAGAGTACAGAAGGCAGGTGTATGAGGTCTAGCTCTAAAATATCCTTTTCATTCATAGAGAATTGTCAGCAAAGTCCCCAAGCACTGAGACAGGCAATGAGACTGACTGCTAAGTGCTGTCTTGGGAGGAAGCTGGCAAATGTAAGATGTTTTAGGAGATGCCTGTTATCTCCACACTGTGAATTCCATCTGTTACCTTCCTGGCTCTTTTGTGGGTTCCTGAAACTCTCCCACCAGTGATTCTGGCTGATTTCAATGACATTTGCTAATGAGGGCAGAGACAACCAACTGTGGTTGTCTTCCTTTCAACAACAGCAATGTGGTGGGCTCTATAATCTTTCTGTAAAATGATGCCTGAAGCGAGTTGACTGCCTCCTGGCTTCCATTGAAAGTCATGAGGGGCTCATTTCTTCCCACCCCTAGTGGTTTTCCTGAATCATAATGTAGAAAAACAGTGAGGTTTTGTGCTCGACAAAATATGGCTCAAAAGCCAGAGGTTTTTTGTTGTTCTGGGCAGATGCACATAATAAAAGCAGGAATGTGGACCACAAGGGTTGAGGGCAGTAGCCCTGCCCTCTTCACTTAGCTTTTATTCTTGCTCAACTACATTTGCATACCAATTAGGGAGAGTTGGGGAGAGGGTGTGTGCTTTTTAGATTCAGCCTTATTTATACAGCTTCTGTGGGTTGATTGTTTTGGTTTTTGTTAAAGTCTCTAAAATTGTTTTAGGGACACAACATCTTCAAAAAGTGTTTAACAAAAGGTCTAAGTTATTGCTAACCCTAAATCAGAACCAGGGACTTTGAATTAGTACCAGAACCAGGCAGGCAAAAGAATAGACTTAATCTTAGCCTGGGAGAACACTGGTTGGCTTCTATTGGCTACCTTAGCTAAGTGTGGTGATTCATAGACTCAGATATGAACTGAAGTTCTTCCAGCCTACCCTTGCCAGAAAGAGGAACCTTAGCAGTTAAGCGCCCCAAACTCAGAAGATGACACTAAAAATTTGTAGGAAAGAGAGCTCAACACCAAATGATTATTGGAGATACCCAGCAGAAATACCCAGAGTTCAGAAAAAATGATGCATGCAGCCAGGATAAAGCTGAAGAGAGAAGTGTGATAATATTACCAGAGGACATCAGTAACCCTATAGCATCAGACTTGTGAGCTGTCTTGTCTATATGTGTTTCCTATGTGTATGCCTTCCATATCTGTGTTCTCTCTATCCCAGTGTGCACATCTTCCCTACTTACATGTATGCCCTCCATAGATATTCCTTGATCTCACAAGTTTTTGTGTGTGCCCTTCTCTACTAATGACCCAGTGGAGAGTGTGATCCATGCCAGAGTGTATTGGAATCAGCTCAGACTGGCTCATGAGAGCCAACTGTTAAATTTTCAGTGTGAACATTTACACTTCTGAAACTGGCAAGTGCTACAAACTAGGGCTTGATTTAGTGTTTAGCTGATTGTCTAGATTTAAGAAAGAAGAGTAAAGTGTAAATAATGATTAATTTTTTTTTGGTGGATTCAATTTTTACTAATATCCAATGTTGGTAAAATCAATATTTACCAGAATACCCCTGAAGCTATTTGTGTCCAGAAGAAATCTTATCACTTCATCTGCTATGCTTTTTGGTGAATAAATTAATTATCAGGCTTTGAGTAAGCACCTACTATATACCAAGTACTATTTTAAGTGCTGTGGAAACAAAGAAAATAACCAGAAGAAATACCTTGAGGAGCTTATGTTCTGCTAACATGTCCCTCAATTGGCTGGTAGAAGTAAACACATGACTGTAGTTTTGAGTGGGGATTTGCCAAAAGACTTCCTCAAAGTTGGAGCAGTTTTTCTGGGGGTCCATGTGTAAGAGGCTATGCAGGTTCTACATGTACTACATATAACAGTGATCGTGAATGATCACTTCTCTAGAATATTTTCATATCTGTAAAATTGGAAGGGTTGAACTATATTGTATCCAGCATCCCTGCCAGTTTTGACATTCTGTGTTCTATATTTGAAATTTCAATACAGTTCTGATATTCTATGATTCTTTGAGATTATGCTCAATGCTCAAATGTGTGATATAGACAGTAAATAATATCAGAGTTCAAAGAAGGGAGCTTTCTCCCTACTGTGGACTGGGGTAATCAATGACAACTTCCTAGATAAAGTGTAACTTGAGCTTAGGAGCAAATGGTACCAACATGCCATAACCTATGACCCAGAGCTAAAGCAAATAACTTTCCTCTACAAAAACATCTTCTTTCAGTCATACACTTCCAGTTAAAACAGAATAATAAATGTAGTTGGGAACAAAGACTTATTTGAAGGATAAATAAAAAGTTAATATGAAATGATAGTTCATATTAGCTTGAAAATTCAGTTTTTACCATATGTATCTAGGAACCCATATGCCCAGCTCTGGGTATATACAGATTATACTAAATCTTGATTGAGGGAGAGATAGGAAATCTTCAAAGCATTCTCTTTGGCTCATGTCCCCACCTATTGTCTTCCCTGGGAACCACAAAAATATAACTTGTGTCTAGATCTCTAAAGAAAATGTAAAAGGGCCTTTAGCTCCCATGTCAACACTCAGAGTAACAATTATAGAATGACAGAATTGAAAGGGGCTTTAGAGGTCACCTGAGCCAATCCTATCATTTGCCAGAGGTGGTTATTAGGGCCTGGAGAGAGAAAGTGACTTTCCTAAAGCACTTTGAAAAGGTGAAAAGGAGTGAGAAACTCCCAGGACCATATGACTGAAGATCTGGATTCAAAACCCAACTTTGTTCTGTACCAGGTTTGCAACTATAAGTAAGTGACTTTCCTTCTCTAAATATAAATGTCCACATTGTAAATCAGGAATGATAATTCTTGCTCCATCTTCCTAGGGACTGTTTTGAGAATCAAATGAAATAATGCATTTGAAATCTTTATAATTCTGTGATTACTAGAAGACTGGAGTTCATGGGAATTCATAAAGTCATGATAACTCTTCTTTCCTCTCTAGTGAGCCTTATCTCCACCAGGATTCTTCCTCAGACTTCTAGACTTATAGTATTGCCCCATGGTTGAGATATCCTAAAAGGAGAAAGTTATCTGGGGTCAGCTTCCCACAGATGTACTTAGTCCACGTAACTCACAACACTAACAAAAGGCAGTGTCTTTGGTGAGCCTCTTTGCTGCTCCCCAGTTTCAATTCTTAGTTTGTCCTGGAACGCCTTTGCTTGGTCCAAGAACTTGGAAATCTTCCTCTTTGTTCAGGAAGAAGGCATAAACAGAAATCCAGCATTTTCTGGGAATTCCTCCTATTCTGTCCAAAGGGCTTGGTTCTCCATCTGCTCTGCTTATCCAGAAAACTTTCCATTGCTGCACCATGGCCTCCAGCCTGCACTATCTTTGTAGCCACATGGTTTCACATTTCCCTAATGGTTCCCTTGTTGGACTGCAGGTTTCTCTCCTAGGAATAGGCATCAGCATATCAGCATCTCTCCCTCCCTCCCCCACCTCTTCTCCCTGCCTCTATATCCTTCCCTTTAAAAGGCTAGGTATGGCTCAATTGTACACTAGTCCAGACCCACTCATTGTAATTGTGGTATAATTGGGACAAAGCCTGGAATAGGGTATTCACACAAACCCTAACAAGAAGACATTACCATTACCAAAACAAAATAAAATGTAGTGCTGATGAGGATGGTGTGCCTTTATGCCTTCTGGAAGGAGGTGAGAACAAAGGTCTCATCATCTGAAAGGGCAGCTAGGTGGGACTGGGCTGGGCCTGAAGTCAGGAAGATCTGAATTCAAATCTGTCCTCAGACACTTATTAGCTGTGTGGCTCTGTCAAGACACTTAACATCTGCCTCAGTTTCCTCAACTACCTTCCAGAGATTTGTAAGGGTCAAATGGGATATTTACAAAATGCTTAGCATATAATAAGTATTAGCACATAATGAATACTACATAAATGCTTATTCCTTTCCTCTCTGCCCTTAACTCTCTGACCAGAGAGTCATCCTCACTATCTCCCTCCTTCCCATCCAGTCATTTGCCAAATCCTGTTGTTTCTGCCTTTGTAACATCTCTCCATTCTCTCCTCTGACTTTGCCAACAGGGCCTCATGCCTGGACTATTGCAATAGCCCACTGGTTGGTCTCCTGGACACAAGTCTCTTCTAATCTACCCTCCACCCAACTACCAAAGTGATCTTCCTAAGGCAAGAGTCAGACCATGCCACTCTATTGGATAAACTCCAGAGGCTTCCTATCAACTTCAGGATCAAATATAAAATCCTGTTAGGCTTGTAAAGCTCTTCATAACTGGTCCCTTCCTACCTTCTTACTCCAAGTATTCTGTGATCCAGTGACATTGGTCTCCTTGCTATTCCTCAAACAAGACACTTCATCTCTATGATGAGGTGTAGGCTCTGGGACCCCCACCTTGAGCTCTCCTTAAATCTTTGAGTTACATGCTCTGGGGAACCCCTTGAAGTCTGACTGAATCTTCCCACTTGATGAGCCATTTGCAGAGGCCATAATTATTTCATTGTGGCTGGGCCCAAACCTCTGTTACTAGCCTGGCCCCCCATTGTCCATCTGCTTCCCACCCTTGAGCCTATTAAAATATCAATTCACCCTTGCATTGACCTCATTAACTCCTCCTGAAGACTCTCTCCAAACTCCTCCTCTGGACCACCCCTAGATTCCTCTGTATACAAGACCCCATCTTCTCTCCATGTGTGTGAGAGTGCCACAGAATGCCCTAGCACACAGACTTGCTGTGTGAGAGCACCATAGAACAACCTAGCATAGACTGGCTCCTTAAGAGTGTACCCCATATGGCGATCCTGAACTTTCAATAAACTTTGTTTTTCTTTGTCTGAGAAGACTTGAGTCGAATTCTTTCAGCAGGACCCAACATGTTGATATTTTGGGGTCTCAGGTAACCCTAACCCTCTTTGGGTACCCTCTTCATTTTTATGGTTCCCTGATCAGGAATCACTGCTAATCTCAAATTCTTCTCCAGCTGGGACTGGAAGGTATATATAAGCCTCTCTTCTTTCCCTATTGCTTTCTTGTCCTCCAAGTAGCTTGGAGGTGTGGTTTTTTTTTTTGGGGGGGGGTTTTGCTTTGTTTTGTTTTTGTGGGCCTGACCTCTCAGGTCCCATTAGGTCAGACAGCTAGGTACTTGGCCTGACCTTGTATTCTCAGTCCTGTTTGGTTGTGTTGGAGAAAATGGACATGTGTATCCCTGGTGGTCTAGTGATTAGGATTTGGTGAGGCCCAGGTTTGATTCCCAGTCAGGGAACCATAAAAATGAACAGGTTAGGGTTGCCTGAGACCCCAAAATACCAGCATGCTGTGTCCTGCAGAAAGAATTTGACTCAAGTCTTCTCAGACAGAAAAAAACAAAGTTTATTGAAAGGTCAAGATCGCCATATGGGGTAGACTCTTAAGGAGCCTAGGTATCTGTGATGCCTGCATTGGGCAAGCAGGACAGAGTAAGTCTGTGCTAAGCTATTCCATGGCACTGTCTCACTACATGGAAGGAAGATGGGATTCTTATATACAGAGGAATCTAGGGGTGGTCCAGAGGAGGAGTTTGGGGAGAGTCTTCAGGAGGAGTTAATGAGGTCAATGCAAGGATGAATTGATATTTTGATAGGCTCAAGGGTGGGAAG
>CM053595.1:67124672-67145016 GCA_028646575.1 Pseudocheirus occidentalis
GAGACCTTAGAGGCCATAAAGTCTATTTTTTTCAATTTATAGATGAGGAAACCGAGGCCCAGAGGGATTAATGTCTTTCCCAAGTTCACATATTTAATAAGAGGTAGAATATGGATTCAAATCCAGATTCTCTAACTACAAATGTAGTGCTTTGTACCATTTTTCATGGTATCTAATATGAGTTTGACATGTAGATGAAACACACCTTTTGGAAGAGGAGCCTTAAGGCAGCATTTTGTTGTAATAAATTAAATGCATTTTTATGCTGAACAAAGAGCACATTAAGAACTTGTATTTTTCTTACAGAACAATTAGGATGTTCTATTAAAGTTGTGAAATATGAAAAAAAGAACTTGTATTTTCGATACCTTTCAATTCTGTGACTATAAAGATGTGGTCTACTAGAGAATATGACAATTAGCAACAATCAAGATGTATTTATTAAGTGCCTATTATGTGTTAGGCACTATACGATAGGCTGGGTATTCAAGTACAAAGAATGAAGCAACCCTTACTCATAATGGGCTTTCATTCTAATGAGAAAGACAAGACATACAAATAAAAACACAAACAGCATAAATGTACATATATATATATATATACACATTATATAGACACATAGATACACGTGCATACACAAAGTAGTTAAATACAAGATAGTCTGAGAGAGCATAAGCAATTGGGAATCAGGAAAGCCTTTACTCATAAAGTGGTTTCTGAGTTGAATCTTAAAGAGAGGGACTCAGGCAGAGGTGAAGAGAGAGTGAATTCCAAGTATGGAGGACATCCAGTGTGAAAGCACAGAGATGGAGGATGGAATATCCTGAATGAGGAACAGAGAGAAGTTCATTTTGACTGAATCACACAAAGTGCTGCAGGGGGAATAATGTCCAGTGAGACTAGAAAGGTAAGTTGGGGCCAGGTTATAGTAAGCTTTAAAAGCTAAACAAAAGAATTTATATTTATTCAAGCAGTAATAGGAAGCCATTGGAGTTGGTTGAGAAGTCATGGTCAGATCTGCCCTTAAGGAAAATTATTTTGGCAGCAGTCCAGAATGGATTTGGATTGGTGAGAGATTTGAGAGGAGGAAATTTATGAGGAAACTGTTGCAATAATCTAAGCTAGATGTTATGAAGGACTGAACTAAGATGATAGCTATGTGAGTGGAGAGAAAGTGTTTGATGTAAGAGGTATTGTGAAAGTAGAAGCAGCAAAACAGGCAACCAATTAGATACTTGAGATGAGAAGTTGAAGATAATGTCAATAAACCTGAGGCACTGGGAGAACGGTGGTGCCTTCTACAGAAATGTGAACATTTGGAAGAGGGAATGGTTTAGTTGGAAAGATCAAAGAGAGCTTATAGTGTCTCTAGGTCATCCTGTTTGAAATGTCCAATGGGCAATTGGTGATGTGGGCTTAAAGCTCAGAGTGGAGATGAGGACTGGATATATAGATCTGAGAGGCAACTTCATAGTGATGATAGTTAAATCCATGAAAGCTGATGAGGTTGCTTAGAGAGTATAGCATAGATGTTCTTTACCTGGAGTCCATGAATTTTTTTTTAATATTTTGGTATCTATATTTCAATATAATTGATTTCCTTTGTAATCCTATATACTTTATTTTATGCATTTAAAAATATTATTTTGAGAAGGGATTCATATGTTTCACCAGAGTGCCAAATGGGTGCTTGAACCCCTGATATAGAGGGATAAAATAACAAATCCCCAAAACATATCCTTAAGGAACACCCACAGTTAGGGGATTTGATATAGATGATGAGTCAACAAAGGAGACTGAGGACAGGTCAGACAAAGAGGAGAACCAAAAGACAGTACTGTTGCAAAAACTCAAGAGAGGAAAGAGTATCCAAGGTAATCAACTGTGTCAAATGCAGCAGATAGGTTGAGAAGGATTAGAACTGAGAAAAAAACCAGTAAGATCTGGTAACTAACTGATCATTTCTGACTTTGGAGAGAAAAATTTCATATGAGTGATGGGGTAGAAAGTTAAAATGCAAAGGCTAAGGAATGAATGAGAAGAGAGGAAGTTGATGCAGCAAGTGTAGACAACTTTTTCAGAGAGTTTGGAAAAATGAGAAAAGCATAGGATGATAACTTGAGGAGATTGTAGAGTCAAGTAGTGGTTTTTTGGGTTTTTTTGTCTTTTAAAAAATGAGATTTGGAGATGTTTGAAGTTAGCAAGAAAGGAACCAGTTGATGGGGGGGGGGTGATAGCAGATACAGTCTACTAAAGACAAGAGGGTATGAGATAAAGTGCATAAATAGAGAGTTTGATCTTGGCAAAGAAAAGAGTCACCTCTTTTTCAGACTGGGAGAAAGCAAGAAAAAGTGGGAGATGATATCAAGGGATTTTGGGATTTTGAGATGAGAATGGGAGAATGTTTAACAGCCTTAATTTTTTCAGTAAAGTAAGAGGCAAAGTTCTCAATTGGGGAGGGTGGAGAAGAGATTTGGGAGGCTCAAGAAGGGAAGAGAAGGTTGGGAGCAACTTGTGGAGAGTGAGATTGGGAATCAGGGAGGAAATCAAAGAACTGCCTTGCTATAATGAGGGCTCAGTAGAGGTTGAATAACATGAATGTATAATGTACAATCAGCTTCCTAGTAGGAGCAGAAAAGAAGCATGAGAGGAACAAACTAGGGAGGAGATTTTAGAAGAATGATAATAGGACTAGTGGACAAGGAATTCAAGAAGAGAGAATGGTTGAAATAGCTAACTAGTGGGGTGAGATTGGAGAAGGAGATTAATGTTATATTATGGGTAATGTCCAGAGAAAATTCTGAGGGGTGGAGGGAATGGAAGTCTTAATGAAGGTCAGAACCTAACTGTTACCATCTCATATCTGCATCAAGGATGTCCTCAGGTACAATTTGTATGTAAATTTTTCAGGAGTCCAGACCTATGAGTTCATTGGCATAGGAAACCTCCAGTAAGGAAACTCCCTCTGCTAATGAATTCCCTCTGCCAATGCAAATTGATAACTTCTGCAATTTAAGATCATTGAGAATTATCTGGGGACGTTGAGAGACTTGCCTAATGTCACACAGACTTGCCCAATATCACACAGAGTCTATGCAGGAAAGTGGCTTGGATAGAGGGGGAGGGAATGGAAGAGGTGAAACTTGAACTCAGTTCTTCCTGACTCTGAGGTGTGCTTCCTCTCTATTGTGCCATATTGCCTGTCGTAATAATTTTTTTCACAAACGTTTTGTAGAAATGGTAAATTAGATATATGGGCCCAGAGTTAATATTCTTAGCCACCTTTTTTTTGAACAATAAAATTTGATTTCTTTCCAAAGCAAAACCTGTATTTAAAAACAAATCATGTAGAGCACTGGCCCTGGAGTCAGAAAGACCTGCGTTCAAATTTGGCCTCAGACACTTAACACTTACTAGCCATGTGACCTTGGGCAAGTCACTTAACCCCAATTGCCCATCCGAAAAAAAGCAAAAAAAAAAAAACAAACCAACCCAGAACAAATAATGATGTTCTAGCAATGCTGTGTGGGTGAGAGTCATGAAGTACAACATTCTCTGAAGAATTAAAATTGAGAGTCGCTCAGAAGGCAATGGAGAGGCACATGTGGTAGACATGTCTGTTACAACTGGTTGCTAACTAAGAACTACACAAGAAAAGTGGTGTAAAGGATGTCAGTCAGAAAGCTGTAGACCAGAAGAGAAGGTGGCCTGCTCATTTGGAAGAAAGGAATAACCAACAGCCTGTGTGCTCCATTGGTATATGTACAATGTCAAGAAACTAGAGAAAGGTCATCAACATGTTAGATGAATACTGTGAAGGTTTTATGGAAGCACATTGACAGAATCTCACAAATTGAAAAGACATGGATGAGTTGTAATATACTATGTTTGAAACTACACCTAAATCTGTGGTATCATGTGATATCATTTGATATACTTTGTCCTGTATCTTTAGTATAGAAGGAAAAAATGCCATAATGGCATAATAGTTAAGATTATACATGTTGTTATCTTAATAAAAATAGTCAGTAATTTAACTACTCTAAAAACCAACCAAACTGTACACTATAACCTCTCTTCAATTTTGCTTCAGTAGTAAGATATTTCCCAGAATGACAAGCATAATATGTTGGAATGCATACAAATGCATTGTATGTCTTTGCTGTAAGTGAATCATGTCTTTTATTTACTCTTTGTGTTAAGCCATTTTCATTGTTTCTCCTTTTCCTTCCTTGTTTTATTCTGATTACCTCCTTTTAGTTTCTAGCTTTCTTCCTCTCTTTTTCACTGATTCTTTTTCGTCTTCATTTGAAAAACAAATTTTCAGTTTAATAAGTCAGAGCAACAATTCAATTCACAGAAATTTTGTCATATTATAAGATATTAGTAGTTCATCTATGCAGACAGACAACTTGTTTCCATGTTTGCCAGCATCAGAAGCTTCTGATTTAATGTGGACATTTGTTGTCTCCTGTCTCATGTTCCTTTCTTGAATGTTTTTTCTTGTATTATGTTGTTTATTCTCTTTTCCAGCACTCTTTTTCTTATCTTCTTTTTTCAAACTTGATCCTTTTTCTAAAAAGCTATAACTAGGAAAGATACATATCAACATTGCACTTACAATTCTAAAATGAAAATTCTAATTTTGCTTATAATGTAATTTTATATTTTAGGTAAGACCCAGATAATCTAGATAGGAATTTAGTTTAAGCAATAGATAAAATTAGGTGGTTTTAAAATTTTGATAAGCATTTGCTGAAAAAAAAACTCCAGATTTTCTTACAGTACTTTGTTCGAACTTCTCCTTTACCCCATTACATACTATCTTATTTCACACTTATTTGCATACATGTCATACATATGTATGTGTACCCACATGTCGTGTGTAGTATACATGCAAGCTTCATGTTTATATATGTTGATACATTTGTGCATAGATTTGTTGTGTTGTGTAGGTGCATGTCATGCTTATATGATATGCAAACGTATATATACCCTTATGTAAATGTCATTGACGTGTCCATACATACCTTGTACATACTTCTTTGAGTACATGTCATATATCTCCTATTAGATTGTAAGATCTTTGAGAGTAGGGACTGCGCTATTTTTTGTCTTTGTATCTGCACTACCCAGCATAGTGCTTTGTACATAGCAGGTCCTTAGCAAATATTTGTTAAATTGAACAATACTGTCTGAAAATAATTTTATATTTCAAAAAGAAAGAAACTTTCTTTAATATAGGATGATAAGATTTTGAGTAAAAAGGGATGTTAGAGATCATTTAGGCAAAGCCCTCGATTTTAAAGATTAAGGAAACTGAGACCTAAAAAGGAAAACTGAATTGCCCAAAATCATACTGCTAGTAAGTGGCAGAGTTGAGATGTGAGCACAGATCCCCTGATTCCAAATCCTATTGTATTGAAAGGTTCTGATCCAGTTTTAAATATCTTCTTTTATTGTTCTTTCTAGCTCATTAAATCCAACTACAAAATACAGGCAACATGTTCTATACCCATTTGCTTATGAGCAAGCGAGGGCCATTGGCCAAAATATGGCTTGCAGCTCACTGGGAGAAGAAGCTCACAAAAGCCCACATATTTGAATGTAATTTAGAGGCAACTATTGAAAAAATTCTATCACCTAAGGTATGTAATTGGTGGAAATGGAATTCTATTTGTGGCAAAATTTTGGGGAGGAAAGGGATTTTAAAAACAATTGGATGGGCCATGGACATCATACCCCTTTTTTAAGCTCCTATAACACTACTTCTCTACATTATTCATTTTGGTATCTAATTATAAATTAATGTTCCTTTATTCAACAGCCATCTATTAGGCATTTACCACATTCAAAGTATTGTGCTAAGTTCTGTGTTTGGCATAATTTAGCTATTTCATAAGCTCATAGATTTGCAACTAGAAAGATTCTTATGATGTCATCTAGTCCAGCCCCTTCATTTTGCAGATGAAGAAGCTGACTTGCCCAAGGTCACACAGGTAGTAAAAAGTAATGGTTGGGTTTCCAACCCAAGCCTATAACTCCAAATACAGGATTTCATCTATGACAAAACACCACTATGTATACATAGATTGGTCCCTGAGAAGATGGGGCAATATTAAACCATGTTTTAATGTTTCTGTTATAAATAATCCACTCCCCCTAGTACAGTGCAGTGCATATGTGGTCCCTCACTAAATGCTTGTTGAATGAATGAAATTCTTATAAATAATAGCACCATATTATATTTTTACTTCTTCATTTTGCATTTCACTTAAGGAATTCATTGCTTTCAATGAATATCAGAAAATTTTGAATAGTTGCAAAGGAGGCAAAGTAAAACTTAGGGAATCCATTTGGAAAGATAGGGAAATATCTGTGATCTTTAAACAGATAAAATTCTTACTGTCTTGCTGAGTTCTAAAGAATTTGGTTTCTGTATCCTAAGATCCTTATAAACCAATATTCTAAACATCTTAACTTTTTGTATTTTTTTAAAAGGTAAAAATTGCATTGCGGACTTCTGGACATTTGCTGTTAGGAGTGGTTCGAATCTATCACAGGAAGGCAAAATACCTTTTAGCAGACTGCAGTGAAGCTTTCATTAAAATGAAGATGACCTTTCGCCCAGGTACATGCATCTATGGGTTTGTTTTCTTCTTTTTGGTGCCTTCCTGCATTTCAGTTTTATTTGGAGTGTCCCAGTTTGATGCACAGTACTGATTTCAGAATAAGTGTAGTGAATTTAAAATTCCTTTTGCCTGAATCTAAATTTCAAAGGCTAGGGACACATGGTCTTCTTTTAAATTATTTTTTCCTTCCCCATTTGCATAAAAAGGTAAAAATTCCCCTTGAAAGTTGTATTATTTCATATTTTTTGTTTATAATGTATCAAATAGTATTAAAACCACCAAAAATACATAATAACCATTCTTTAAGGATGCAATAAAATTGATTAAAAATAAATGTTACTGATTCCTTGGAGCAGTTTTCAAAATCTTTACAACTTTAAAGAGTTTCAGCCTTTATGGAGGAGTTCCAAAGTATGATGGAGTTACAGTTGTGACACTTAACAATACCTTAAAATATGATTCAGCTACATTGTGCATTTGTCAGGCTTACTTCTCATTCTTCATAATGTTAGTAAAGATTGCCAGTAGATTTATGGTTTCATTATATATGATACATGATTGAGAGTATTTTACTTCCTGAAGCATCACTGCTTACTTGACCAGCCTGAATGTTTTAAGGATGGAAAGAGCTCTAGAATGTTTAAGAAGACCTAGATTTCAGTCCCAGATCTACCAATTAACTAGTTGTATAACCTTGGGCAAACTACTTAATCTCAACAAGCATTGATATTTTCTCCTGTAAAATAGGGATAATACTTGAAATATAAGAACAAATGAGATTTTATAGATGTGTATGTACATGTATATACATACATATGTATTATGTGTGTATATATTATATATATGTGATTTTTAACCTTAAAACACTATATAAATGTGAATTGTTATCTTTATTTCCTTTAGGATTAGTTGATCTTCCAGAAGAGAATTTTGAAGCTGCTTACAATTCTATCACATTGCCAGAAGAATTTCATGACTTTGATATCCAGTTACCCAATGTGAAGTAAATTATTTTCCTTATATTTCCACATCTCTAATAACATCTTACTCTGGTATTTTATCATGGCATAGACATGACTTGGGTTCTTAAAGTCTGTGCCAATTCAGTACAAACCCAACACACAATTAGAGACACTTCAAGTTGCATGCCTAGGAGGAGGAAGAAAAGGTAAAGGGGGAGGAACATGGGTGTAAATCTGTTGTCTAGGTATCAGTTTAGCTAAATGTGTAGTGGCCCATCACCAGATGATTGGTCACCAAGAGGTGAGTTTCTCTGGCTCCAGTAGCTCATAAAGACAGTCTATTAGGCATGGAGAAATTGTCATCTTCATTGATGGAGGGAACACTCATACTGATGCATCACCGATCTTTTGACATAATAAAGTATTTTTCCATATATCTTGGTTAAACGGAGCTTAAAATTTTTTTTTCTTACATGTTTGTGTTTAAACTTCCTTCAGAGAAAGGGATTAAGTTTTAAAGAGGATTACCAAGTAACTCATCAAGCACATCTGCCAAAAGTTTGAATTTATTATAATGGCTCTAAGTGCAGTGACAAAAATGAACTATATAGTCAGTTTTTTCCTTTACTAAAAACATGTTTTCTGGTTCTCTAATGAAATACAGAGGAAGGGAGAAGAGCAAAAAAATTTTTTAAATTTGATATTTTTGAAGATCTTGAAATAATTTCTTACAAATTACTTTATGAGACAGGGAAAAGGAGAAGAATGTGTTGATCTGTGATAACTCATCATGATTAAATATGCAACACTGGGTAAAAATGTGAAACCAAAGCAATAATATAAACATGTCATATCACTGAACTCAAACACAGTATTCATACTTGTACAGTTCTGAAGGAAAGCAACGACAGGGGTGGGTACAAGTAAGATGATTTGTAACAAGGTCAAACAAAGGGGAATTTTTTTCCCTAAACTTGTGGTACTGCCAGTTTTCCTCAATCTTGGTCTTGGTCTCTAGATTGTAAACATAAAATCCATGGACAAATGTGCACTTTGGACAAGTTAGCTGTCATCCATCAATTATTTGCCAAGACAGGACAATATTTTGCCAGTTTATGTATCAGTGCATATCAATGGAAAACGTCTGTGGCTATCTCATATAATTTGCTCCTATTTAGTTAACTAATGGTTTATAAAATATATAATTGAGAAAATAATAATCTTATATATCTTGTTTTTGGAATGAAACCATATAGGGGGTGGGGTATAAGCTCCCCGACCTAGTTATAAAATCATGGTGGGTGCTTCTGTTCATGTAATAACCAGGATTTTAAACTTCTCTATAGTGCTATTGATGTTTCTGAGCACTTTACTCTGCACCAGAGCAAAGCTGAAGACATTACACTTAGAGAAGATTTCAGTAATGATCTGCTTTTTCAAGCTGGAAATTTTGGTGAGAGGATTTTAGAAGTTAGAATTATAAATCGTAAACAAGTTTACTTATATTTCTGTGATGAATATACTCCAGAAGAAATAATTTATCTACTTGTATCTAAATTGTGTCTTAGGTCTAACCTGTCTTTGTCTTTACCCAGATACTGACTGGCTTTGGTTAAATCCTAATTTCCTCATGCCAGGAGAGCTATAACAGCTTCATGTTAATCTTCTAGTTTCTTATCTATTTTACATGTGACTCTTTGAGCTGTCAACTTCAAAATTTATTTTCATCCTCTCCCATCTCTCTATTTAAGGATCTGCAGAGGCTTCCTGTTACCTGTCAGACCTAAAGTCCTTTGCTGGCCTAAAAGCCTTCCACCAATTCCATTTCTCTTTTATGTCCCAACATCTACTTTGTGTTCCTGCCAAGCAAATTCACTTGCTACCCCACATTTATTTCTGCCTTCCTGCCTTTTCCTCCCTCATTTCTCCAGCCATCCACATCTTCCTTCAAAACCATGTCCAAGCCGACTCCCTCCAAGAAGGCTTTCTTTAGTTCTACACCATTCTGATGACCACAGAGTTTTGTACTTTCTCAGTGTTTGTGTACTCATTCTGCAATATAGTAAATCACACATTTAAACTGTTGATTTGTAAGTACTCTTATATTCTTCATGTATGTATTCCATTCAAGAAACATCCATTAAGAATAGTTAGCATTTATATAATGCTTTATGGTTTACAAAGCACTTTGTGCATAGTATCATATTTGGCCCTCACAACCACCTTATGAGGTAGGTGTTATTGCTATTGTTGTGGTTGTTATGATATTCTGTACCTATTATATGCAAGGGACTCTGCCAGGTATAACATGAACAGTCCCTGCCCTTCTCCACCAAGGTGTTACTGGGGCTAAGGTGGTTGGAATAAGACATGTTCACAAATAAGAATAGTGCAAGGTAATGTATATTATGAGTTTGAAGCACAGCTCTATCATTTTCCAGTCCTGGTAAACAAGGTCAACTTAATTAACCTCCTTGAGTTTCAAGTTCCTCATCTGTAAAATGGTTATAATACTACTTACAATGCCTACTTCATAGGGTGGTTATGAGGAAAATACTTTGTAAACTCTAAAGTACAAAAGCAAAGCGAGCTATTTCCTTCAAATGGATTATAAAATTGAAAGTGGAAATCCTGTCTTTTATTTCTTTTGTATGGTTTATCCCTACTTTCTCATAACCCTAGTAATACTCAATGGTTACATATGAGGCCATATCTGGGGACAGTGCCAGCTTTATAGTGCCTGGCTTATAGTTTCCATCTAGGTGGAGCTTGGCCCCAAACTGCTTTCCTTTTTGGGCTTAAGCCCATTCTGAAGCTCATCCTTCTCCCGGACCCTTAGTATCTTAACCCTGACAGCCTTCACTGTCATTCCTTTTTGATATCCTGATTCTAGAATCTACGCCTCTTCTTCTTTGGCTTCCTACCCTTCTCCTCCCCCTACCCCGCCTCCCACACACCATCAGGCCTTAGTGAATGAATATAGGAAAGATTTTTATTTATGAGAGGAGAATAAAGTTACAACTTACTTATATAACAGAGGACAATAATTTTCAATGTGTTAAAAAAAAAAAAGGATTCATCCACGGGACAAAACTGTTACTTAGTAGATCTGCTTTGTTCTATAGCAAATAATGGTGGAAGCATCATTGTCTTTCCAGTCTCCACTGCCAGTTATATTCCACCTTTCCTGGTTCCTTACCTAGGAATATAAGATTCCTTTTCCAAAGACCTATGTCTTAGTTTTGACTCTTCTCCAGCTTCTTGTTCTCTGGCTTTAACCAACTGGTTAATTTTTAAAAGTCACGCTAAACCTCAGCTAATCAAAAATGACTACTGACACCTGCTAGGACCTGGCCCTTCATCTCTGTAGGGGCATAGCTCCTTCCTTGGACCAAGAGAGGTGTGGGGATACAGAATCTTAGAGTGGAATGTGGGGTGAGTCTGGACGCAGATTTGTTACTTAGGCAAATCATTCTTGTAGCCTCACTTTCCTGACCTATAAATGGTAGAGTCTGGACAAAATGACCTTGAAGGGCCTTTCCAGCTCTAAATTTATGATCACTTATCATGTGAATTAATATAATCAACTTTCTATTGCCAAAATATCCCTTTATTTCATAGAATCCTATAAATACTGTTGTTAAACCATGGTAGATTTTCCTCTTGGTGTCAGGCACCTGAAACTTCAGACAATCAAAGTCCCCTGAAATCTGGCACTGACAGAAAATAAGGAAAAGGGAAAAGCTTAAAAAGTACTGTCAAGGCCACAACCTTTAGCAATTTTCTGACACAAATTCATCATAGTTAAGTCTCTTTGGTAATTTCTGGGTCTAGGACCTCAGGCAGCTTAGCAGTGAGAACATACAATTTGTTACCTGGCATTTTCCTCCAGGAAAATATCCCTGGAATAGTCCAGAGATAATATATTCACACAAAGGGAAAGGCATCCAGTGACATCTGACTCCTGCAATTACTTGTCTTTGCTATAAGATACCACCTTTCCTTTTCCTTCTATAAATACTTTGATGTATTATATAAGAAGTATGATTAGGGCTAGTTTCAAGTACCAGCAGTATGAACCTTCTTTTCTCCTGTTTTTATGTGCGGCTACAGGAAGTTTCCAAGTACAAGAAACACTAGTACTCAGGGCTATTGACTCTACCACTGCCTGTCCTACCTCACAGTTTAGTTCTGTCTTCCTTGCTGAGTTGGTACTTAGTTATTGATGTCTCATAAATGCCCATGGATGGGCAAAGTTATAATATTCATTTAGTGATATTGGAAAATCTGTTTAGTCTTTGTGTACATGTGTGATATTGTAATAATATTTTTTATCTGATCCAAAGCAGCAAATATTTCTTTGGGTAACAAGTTACTTTATTTAACTTTTCTTTTTCTTTATAGCAGATGAATATTTTGTTTTTGGTAGCATAGAAGACTCAATACCCTGAATGACACTCCTCATTTTAGTTTACTTGTCAGTGTCAAATAAAGTTGAATCAAATTCTTCTGTTTTTGTTATGGGCCCAATATATTTACCGTTATTTATGCATTTTTTAAGTTATAGATGTATCTCAGGTCTTACTTGTCCTCATTAATCATTACATTAGGTGAGGAATCTGAACTATTGAGGAGACAGAGCTTCTTTGATGACAACATATTGACACATAACAGTACAATTTTGTCTGGACGCAGTTTTGCAAGTCTCCATGAAGAAAAATCTATATTATTTGACATTGGAGATGGATTTGGAGATGAAGGAGCTGCAGGGGATATGATTGGTATGACTTAAAGCTAAACTGACAATAAATTGTTTCATTTTTAAAGAAATTTTGGCTAATAAAGTGCGTGTATGTTTTGCTTTGTCAAATCATATTATGTATTTTATTCTGTAACTGTGAGTGTCCCCTGTGAGGGACTGTCTTCTCAGACTTGCTGATCTCATTAGCTCCAATGAATAGTTATTTTCTCTATGCAGGTGACTCCCACATTGTATTTCCAAGGCTACTCTTCCTTTAAGATGCAGCTCAGATACCATCTGCTTGGAGACTTTCCTAATTGCTTTAAATGGCTAGTACTCTCCATCTCAAACTATCGTATATTTAACTAACTACTTGATATATATTTGAATTGCTTAATATTAATACACACATTTATACTAGTTGTTTTCCTCATTAGAATGTAAGTGCCTTGTGAGTAGGGATTGTTTCATTCTTTGTGCTTGTATCTCAGCACCTAGAACAGTACCTGCCACACATAGTAGGCTACATAGATTGCCACATAGCTCTGTCACATAGGTTGATTGATTGAATAATGAAACATAAATATGGAAAGATTAGGTGGAACCCGTTTGTACAAAATTAGGGATTTATATTTTATCTTGGAGCCACTGAAGATTCTTAAACAGAGAAATGGCATAGACCTTCATAGAACTTCAGGAATGCTATTTGGTAGGCTTCATGGAGGATTGATTGAATTTGGGATATACTAGAAGCTGAGACATCAGTCAGGAAGGTGTGAAATGATGCAAATGACTGTGCTCCATCACTAAACCACACTGCCTCTGTCACTCATCATATTTAAAAAATCTTTCTTAACTCTTTCCATCTCCAGTAATTCTGTGACATGGACCTTTATTATAGCAGAGGTAAAGTTTATTTATTTGTTCGGTAAACACTTCTTGAGATGGGAACTTTCAGAAAGTAGATTTTGTCCTAAAAATAAGGACTATCTGAGCAGGTAGGTAGTACAGTAGATAGAATGTTGGGCCTAGAGTCAGGAAGACTCATCTTTGTGAGTTCAAATCTAGCCTCAGACACTTGCTAGCTGTGTGACCCCAGGAAAGTCACTTAACCCTGTTTGCCTTAGTTTCCTTCTCTGTAAAATGAGCTGGAAAAAGAAATACAAACCATGCTACTGTCTTTGCTAAGAAAATTCCAAATGGAGTCATGAAGAGTCAGACATGACTGAAATGACTGAACAGCAACAAAGAAGTTCTAAAAGGCAGAGGTAAAGAAGTACATTCTAGGAATTGGAGACAGTCTGTTTAAAGGCCTAGAGATAGGAGATGGAGTGTTGTGTATAAAAAACTACAAAAAGGCTGGTTTGGCTAGACTTAAAGGGCTTACAGGGGAGTATTGTATAATAAATATGGAAAGACAGAATAGAGCCAGGTCATGAAGAGTTCTAAACACCAAAGACAATGGTTTGTATTTGAACCCAGAGGTCCTAAGGATCCATTAGAGTTTGTTGAGTTTATTAAGAAGGGGAATTACATGTTCAGACCTTTGCTTTAGGAATATTTAAGAGTCTTTTTCATCTTTCTAGTCCTATTTCCTTTTCTATAAAATGAAAGGGTTGGACTAGCTGATTTCTGAAATTCCTTCCAGCTCTATGTGTGACAAACCTGCTATTAGTCTCTCTAAGCCTCAGTTTTATCATCTATGGAAATGGAAAAATGGAAAACATGACTTGTATTGTCTACCCCACAAAGCTTTTGTGATGAAAACATTTCAAAAATTATGAATCTTAACATAAATGTGACGTTTGTATTACTAGAGAGGTGCCATATAAGGTTATAGGATGGGCATATACCAGACAGTGGTTACTAGTTTTCAAAAAATTCAAATTTGATAAAATTTATTTAATACTAAAACTCTATTTAATTTAATTTAATTTAATATTTTTGGATGGTAATATAGATGTGCAGAATTGCCAGTAAATACAGAATTTAAGTTGATGGAATGACTAGTAGTAACAGGAATAGTTTGCTGAACTACAGTATTAACTATGGTTAAATAAAATTTATTAGCATCACAATTGTCCTAAATCTGATTAAGTTTGATTATACATCATACAGTTTTAGTTTTAAAAGTGATATAAAACCAGTGATATGAGTGATATAAAACTAACCAATCAAACGTTGAAATTGTATTCAACACATTTTATTCAATATTTATTTTTATGAGTATACTTTTTAAACTTTTCATGATAAAATTACATGTTTTTAAGACAATCTGTTACAAGATGACCACAATATCCTGTTGGAAGACTTCAATCTGGACCAAGACATTTCTTTGCCTCCTGAGCCTCTTGAATCTCCTGAGTCAATAGTTGGTGAGTTCATGTTTGTCTTTATGTACTTCCTAGAAAAATGAATGTTCAAAATGAAGTATCATAAGCACTAAGTTTATATGGTAATATACTATAGAAAGACATAATAGGAACAAGGGATTAGGCTACATGTGGTCAAAATACCTTCAAGAACTAAGGTTCTAGGAAATTAGGGTGATGGTTTGAGTTCTGAGATGGTACAACACTGAAATCTTGCTGCCTGGGAAAAAGAGTGACTACACAAGATTATTTATGAAAGCACATTTAGGTGATTTGCCAAGTATTGTGCTTTTGAATTATTTGTGTTGATCTACTTGGATACTTCAGGGATCTATGACTTCATTGGCATGGATAGAATTTTAGATTGCAGCCCATCTATGCATTAGTAGATGGGCTTTATGAATTTTTAGGGTTGAAAAGTATTTTTGAACTAAGTGGTAAAATACATATTGTATATGAGTATGCATATATGCATACAGTTTATAATAATGTTTTAGAATGTAACTTCATAGTTACTTATTAGTATTTTCCCACTTGAAATGAATGTAGACAACTCACATAACAATCTTTCAGTACTTTAATGAGCATGTAAATATTACTCTTCTCATTTTTTAACATTAAATTTGCTTTTCACCCTGGGATAAAAATTGGAGTAGAAAGGAAGTTATACATGAACATATGATTATAGTTCCTTACAGATTCTTAATTATTAGTGAATAATTTATAGTATGTGTTCATTGTTTTTAACTTATGCATAAGGTTACCATTGCACTTAGTTCCTATAATTTGCTACTTCTTTGTGGTAGATTTGTTTTCAAGGGGCTATCATTATATGTTCAATAGGAGAAGCAAGCAGTTCCAAGTCTGCATATCCACCTGACAGTCAGCAAATGAATGAAACTATGTCAATGGCAAATGAAGAAGAGGAATTTACCCTTGATCCTATTGATCCTAAAGGTCAGTCATTTTTGGGTTTTGTTCCTTGAATTTAAAGGGATTAAAACTTAGAACATAATCATATCTGGAATACTGTGGAGAATGATAGTGTGTTTGAACACTATATGAAGTAGGGCAAAGAGTCAGTATAATAACAGAATTTATAATACAGTAGGGTATAATGAAGGAACCATGAATGATTCATCCATTATATTCAGCACTTATTAAACTCTATGTCCAATTGGGTAGTGTGTAAAATTTAAAGATAGCTGATTGATGAAATCTTTGGAAAAGATCAATAAGGAAACACTGAAGACTAAGATGAAAGACATTAGACTCCCTCACCCTAAAGCAAGAACTTGGAGTGGAAGAGACAAAATGACAATGATATTCTTCAAATGTGTGTAGGAATTTGGTGGAGGGAGGGATGGTGACTCATCTTCAGGTATAACAGAATGAGGGAAAATGGGTTTAGATTGTTGATGAGATAGAATAAATAAAACAAACAAAAAAAACCCTCCTCTAGTGAGGCCTATAAGACACTAGAATAAATTGTAAAGGAAAGTTGTAAAATTCTTTTCTCTAAAGAACTTTAAAAGTTAGGTTGGTATCCTGTTTGGGAGATAGTTTGAGTGGTGAACCTATGGCCTAAAGGCCACAGGTTATCTACCTCTGGTTTAGACATTTATGCCTGAACCACTGTTTCCTAAACTCTTCCACAAAGTACTAATGTTCTATGCAAAATTAACGTGGGTTCTGTAGTAAAATTTCAATGTATATATAAAAAGTATTTAATACATGTGACAATTTTTCTAAGTGAAAAAGTACATTTTCCAAAATTTCTCTGACCTCTGTTATCCCAGTGGACATTTTGTGCCTCCCAAATTCCCTGGATTAGCATTTATGAGTTCTAGCAAATGCCAAGATGATCTATAGCCAAATTAGTTTGGGAACTGCTGGTATAGAAGTGATAGAATGAACTAGATATTATATGAGCCCTGGAAGTTCTTCCACTTCCAAGAATTCATTACAAAAATAATATTATCCCTCTCTCTGCTGGCATCCTTATGTTACTCATAACTATAACTTATGAAAACAAACACCATAGATACCATGTTGGGAACAGAAGCAGCTGTGTGTGTGTGTGTGTCTGTCTGTCTTTTTAGTGTGTGCTCCCACTGATGCTCTGAAGAACTTTTGAGGTATACTTGTCAGAGTAAATTATTTAAGGACTACTGGCCACTAAGTGAATCTCTACCTGAACTGGAAAGGAAATCAGGAGGAGGAAGGGGGTGGGATTTTCACCTCCATGAAATAATGCAGAATGTATTATTGTACTCTTGAGACCCAGGAAGGGAAAAATCCAGCATAATATATTCTATTGCTATGAAATCCCTTGGAGGCCATTATAATAAGGAGTTTAACTAGTCAGATTTGTGGATATTTTTTTAGATATTTCAAGGGGAAGGAAAAACAAACGTAAGAAGAAGCTACTTATTGATCCAGTGAAGGAAATCAGCAGCAACACCATGCATAAACAGCTTAGTAACTTTATGGACACGCTGACTGTGTTGGAACTTGCACCCCCTACCAGATGTTTGATGATGTGGAAGGAGAAAGGAGGAGTGGATACACTTCTGTCCAATGCTACCCAGTTTCTGATTAATCCTGAGCTTAAAATGGTAAACATTTCTGTTTTTTTATACTGATATAACATTTACATTCCATATTAGTAACAGAGCTGTTACACATCCTTTTTCAAAATTTTGCAGTTTCAATAAATAGAATTAAAACAGTTAGGAGACTAGGCTAGATGGACACAACATAGTTCCTTGGGAGAAAAAAAAACACACCTGTCTTTTTTTCTGGGGGGGGGAGGTGGGACAGTTGGGGTTAGGTGACTTGCCTAAGGTCACATGGCTAGTAAGTGTTAAGTGTCTGATGCCAGGGGCGGCTAAGGTGACGCAGTGAATAGAGCACCGGCCCTGGAGTCAGGAGTACCTGAGTTCAAATTCGGCCTCAGACACTTAACACAAAAAACTAGCCGTGTGACCTTGGGCAAGTCACTTAACCCCAACTGCCCTCCAAAAAGCAAAGAAAAAAAGTGTCTGATGCCAAATTTGAACTCAGGTCCTTCTGCCTACAGGACAAGTGCTCTATTCACTGCACCACCTAGCTACCCCAGAACATCTGTCTTGTAATGAGAAGACTTGTGTTCAAATCCTGTCTCCCCTATTTGTGTGCCTTTCTGTTAGTTACTTATTGTCTCTGAGCCTGTTTTATTATTTGTCAAACATGGATCATGAAATCATAGTTTTAGAACCAAAAGGGAACTTGAAGATGAGGAGCTGAGGTCCAGAGAAGTTAAATGAGTGACTTGCCCAAGGTCACATTGATAATAAATATCAGATCCATGATGTGAATGTAGATCCTTGGACTCCAAATCCAGCACTCTTTTCACTGTACCATGCTGTTTTTCTTTATCTTCTCTCATAGGGTTGTCATGTGAATTAAGGAAAATATTAGATGAAATGTACATTGTAAATGGCCAAATGCCTTATATGTTACATTACTTTTATACCTTGTCATTTCTGTGTATGTTTATATATTATTGGTTTATTTTACAGCATAATTAGCTGTGTTTTGCTGATTTACTTTACTTACAAAAATACAAGAAAATAAATGTGTTTTCACAGTTGTTTGGAAAATGCCTTCAGTCATCTGGCTTTAAACGTAGAAGAACTTTACGAACAGGATCTGAAATGGATGAAGCAAGAAACAGTGACCTGCTAGGTAAGACTCTAATCCATAGAGACTTCTTTTATACTAAACTCAGGTGTCCTTTTAGAGTGCTTAACATTTATGCTTAACCTGATTCCAAATCCCTCCATGTTCAAAGTCAGCCTCCAGAAAAATTTTTGAAGGAAATTGCTACATGAAAATTCCATTTTTTTCCCTGTTTGGTGTAATTTTGATTAAACAGATTTTGTTCATAAGAAGCATTTATGTAAGAGCTATGCCTAAAATTTGGGTTTTGATGTTCTCACAAAGGAGGTTAACTCTTCAAGATTACATACTAATCCAACAACAAATACAATTTCTTCGTCTATAAAGTGAGGGGGTTGGACTTGGTGGCCTCTGAGCTCTAGATCTGTGGTAGATACTGTGTATGTATATGTGTGTTTATAGCTCAGCTGCTTTCACTCTGTATCACTTAATATGAGTCTTCCCATATTTCTTTGAGTTCCTCACATTTATCATACTGTCAGTAAACTTCTTAGGGAATTTTCGTAGGTGGGGAATAAGGGGAAAAGGAGTAAGCATTTATGCTGTGTCTACTCTGTCCCAGGCACTGTGCTAAGCATTCACTTTTTTTGTTAATAGTTGCTCTTTGCATTTACTTTGTTACAGTCATTGAATATATTGTTTTCCTGGCTGTGCTTACTTCACTCTGTATCATTTCATACTGATCTTTCCATGTTTCTTTTTATTTTTTACCTTTTTTATATTCACATGTACCACAATTTGTTTAGCTATTCCCCAGTTGATGAACATCTATTTTGCTTCTAATTCTTTGCTAACACCAAAAGTGCTATAAAGATTTTGGTGTATCTGGAGACTCTATTCTTCTCGATAGATTCCTTGAGGTGTAAGCCTAGGAGTGGTATCTCCGAGTCAAAAGATACAAACATTTTAGTCACTTTGCATAATTCCAAATTGCTTTCTAAAGTAGTTGTACTACTCCACAGCTCCACCAACAGAACAATTGTGTGCCTATTTTCCTACACCCTTTACAACAGTTTTTTTTTCATCTTTATCCATTTGCAGAGTGAGAGGTGAAATATTTTCTGTAATTTAGTTTGATATTCTTTTTTTGTTGTTGTTGAAGGGAGAAATGCAAGGCAGTTGGGATTAAGTGACGTGTCCAAGGTCATACAGCTAGTAAGTGTGTCAAGTGTCTGAGGACAAATTTGAACTCAGGTCCTCCTGACTCTAGGGTTGGTGCTCTATTCACTGAGCCACCTAGCTGCCCCTAGTTTGGTATTCTTAATCTTTTTGTCATCCCATATAAATTTTGTTGTCATTTGTCCAATTATAGAATCATACTGTTTGTATTTTGATCAGTATAATATTAAATTTATAGATTAATTTGGGAAGTATTGATATTTAAAAATTATTAGGCACCTACTATATTCAAGGCACTGTGCAAGGCGCTGGGACTATAAAGATGAAAAACAAAACAGTTCCTATCCTCAAGGAATGTATATTTTATTTGGGGGACAGGAGTACAGCAAGTGCACAGATAGGTTAGTACAAAATAATTTCAAGAAGGAGAGAGCATTAGCAACTAGGAGGATCAGTCAAGGTCTCATACGGGAAGTGGTACCTGAGCTATCATCAGAAGGAGTGAGAGAATCTGAGAGGTGGAGGTGAGAAGGGAGTACGTTCTAGACCTTCTGTACAAAGGCATGAGTGCAGGCAATGCTAGTCGGGATCAGAGAGGATGTGAAGGAGAGTATGGACTGGAAATCATGATAATAATAGCTAGCATTTGCATATCATCTTTTTTTTAATTTAGTTTTTATTTGTTTTCTTGTTTACATTATTCATTTTCATTACATTTTTTGAATTACACATTTTCTCCCCGTCTTGCTCCTGCCCCGACCCCATAACAGCAATCCCACTGTAAAGCCCCTCCCC
>CM053595.1:67145516-67200862 GCA_028646575.1 Pseudocheirus occidentalis
ATTTATTCCTGAAGTAAATCTTTGCTCCAAATTACAATTATAATGTTTTAATTTAAAGCATATAGATTGGGGCAGTTAGGTGGTACAGTGAATAGAGCACTGACCCTGGAGTCAGGAGGACCTGAGTTCAAATCTGGCCTCAGACACTTAACGCAAAAAGCTAGCCATGTGACCTTGGGCAAGTCACTTAACCCCAATTGCCCTACCTTCCCCCTCCAAAAAAAGAAAGAAAGAAAGAAAGAAAGAAAAGAAGGAAGGAAGGAAGGAAGGAAGGAAGGAAGAAAAAAGAAGGAAGGAAAGAAAGAAGGAAGGAAGAAATGGAGAGAGGAAGAAAGAAAGAAAAACATATAGATGAAGAATTTTCGATGAGGGGGTATGGTGGAAAATGATAATCAATGAAAAAAATATTTTCTGAGTTTGTGTTAAAGGACAATAATGAGCTTGTAGCAAATAATAAACATCTAGCAATGCTAGAACAGTGCAGCAAAAAAACACCCCAAAGAATTATTGTGGGTTGAAATTTAATTCTCTCTTTATGTAGGTTATGAGAATAGTAGATAATAGAGAATAGTTTACCTGGAAGGGACTTTAGAAGCCATCTATCCCAGCACTTCCCTTTTATAGATTTAGAAACTGGGGACTAAAGTGAGGAGTAATATATTTCAGTACAACCATAGATTTAGACCTGGAGGAGACTTTAGAGTCACTTTAGTTCACATACACTCCCCCCCCTTTCATTTTACAGATGAGGAAACTGAGGCCAAACAGGTTAAGTGACATAAGGAAGAATGTCTTAACAATTAGCTGTTGTTGAGTTAAGCCACATCCAACTCTGTGGGGTTTACTTGGCAAAGGTACTGGAGTGGTTTGCCATTTCCTTCTCCAGTTCATTTTACAGATGAGGAACTGAGGCAAACAAGGTTAAGTGACTTGTCTAGGGTCATACAGTTAGTAAGTATCTGAGGTTGAATTTGACCTCAGGTCTTCCTGACTCCAGGGCCAGTGCTGTAGCCACACAGTTACCTTGCTGTTCCTCCTAACAATTAGAGTTATAACAAAACACTGTGGGTTAGCTTGGAAAGGAAGGAGTTCCCTGTCACTAATGTTAGTTAAGTAGAAGGCACAAAACTCAACATTTTATTCCAACCCCCTTATTTTACAAAGGAAGAAACAAAGGACCAGTGAATTCTAAATGACTTGGTCAAGGTCTTTGAGTTAGTGCCAGAACCAGGCTCTGACTCATTGTCCAGAATGCTGCCCATTATACTTCTCCATCAAACTTGATAAAAGTCTGAGGGAATAACTTGGATAAAGGGTATACTAACAGGTAGCCTTTATTTTTTGGAGTATGAGATCTTATATTTCCATTGGGGTATAGCCTTTGTATATCAAGGAACATTTACTGTTTATCTGATTTAAACTTCAAAAATTTTCACAATTGAATATTATCTTTCTTTTCTTAAAAGGCCAAGGTGTTGGACTAGTTAAATGACACAAGTCCTGGAAGTCACTTCTGCTTGTGACAAGATCTTGGGAGTAAAAGGTGTAAGGCAAGTCGTTTCCAATTATAGAAGGAACAACAGTGACCGTGTAGAACCTTAACTACAGATACTTCAGTTAATGAATACGTTACAAGTGTTTGGGAGGGAATGATAAAGAATGTCAAAGAGAAAGGTGTCTTTGAAGAAAAAACATAAAAATTCAGAGCTGAAAAGGCCCTTAGAACATACAATGTCAGAACTGAACAGAACCTTAAGAAATAGAATGTAAGAGACAGAAAGGACCTCAGAACAAAGACTGTTTGAACTGGAGGGGACCTTAGAACATAGAAAGTAAGAAGAGATGGAAGATATCTATAAGACAGACCAGCAGAGAAGACAATGTGGTGCAACGGGGAAACCCTCAATTTAGAGTCAGAGGACTTAAATTCAAATCCCAGCTCTGCTGCTTGCTACCTCTATGACCTTTGATAAGTCTCTTTACCTCATCGGCATTAGTTTCCTCATCTGTAAAGTGAGAGGGTTAGACTAGATGACTTTGAAGATGCCTCCAAGCTCTCAATCTATGATCCAATGACTCTAGTTATCAAAGAATCCAGGAATCCTCTATTTTACAGATTCAATTCAATAAGTACCTGGTGCATGCCATACTGGGCTAAGTCTCGGAAATATGAAGACAAAAATGAAAAGTCCTTGTTTTCAAGGAGCCTACATTCTATTTTATCTATTATGCAAAATCAACCATACATAGAAAAATAAATGCCAAATACATACAAATTAAATTCCTTGCACCCACCCCTGATTTGTGATTTTATTAGTATAAGGAGCACCTGGAAAAGATCTCTGTGGTAAATAGTCTTGAGAGGGTTACCCAGGACTATAGTCTCCAAATTTTTTTTGACCATGTATCCCATCAGTAAAAAAAATATTTACTACATACCCCCAATATGAGTAAATTTGCTGATTTACAAATTCTAAACATGCATTACTGTACTAATAATTATGTGTTATAAAACTTGCACAAGGGGCAGCTAGTGGAGCTAGCACTGGAACTGGAGTCAGGAAGACCTGAGTTCAAATCTGACCTCAGGCACTTTAATACTTTCTAGCCGTGTAACCTCGGGCAAGTCACTTAACCCCAATTGCCCTGCCTTCCCCCCTCCAAAAAGCAAAACAAACAAACAAACCTTACACACAAAAAGATGTTTTAAAAGGATGAAATAACATTTGATTCTAAAGTCAAAAGAGAACTACTGGAATTTATTGAGTAGGAGAATGACATGGAAAATCCTTCATTTTAGGAAAATCCCTTGGCTGCTGCGTGGAGTATAGATAGCTAAGGGGAGAGAGTTCAGGTGGTAGCAGTGTGAGTAGAGAAGACAATAATGGGAAAGATGTTGTGGGGATTGAAATGCCAAGATTTGATCATTGATTTGGTTACGGGAGATAAGGAAGATAGTGAGGAGTTGAAGATGTCACTGAGGTTGTAAACCTGGATGACTAAGAAGATAGTGATGTCCTCAATGTAATAGTGAAGTCTGGAATGGAGTGGGTTTGGTGGAAAAGATAACACATGATCAGTGAAAATCACAAGCCTTGCATGACTGCTCGCCTGGTGAGATTCATTGTCCCACCAGAACAAAATGGGGCAGTTGGGTAGAGCTGTTGCTCACTCTCCTGCTACAACCCAAAGGAGATGGGAGATCAGGGGAAGGGATGGGTATGCTGGCTGGGTACAGAAGCAGTCCCTAATGGTGCCTATGCCACTGTTGCTGGGCCTATGTTTGAGCTTCTGAAAGAGGCCAACCTCTGAGTCAGAAGCCTGAAGGTTAGGAGTTTATACAACAAAGGGAGCCTGAAAAGTGGGAGAATGTTAAGGGTGATAAGAAAGGTTGTGGCAGTGGCGGTGTCTTATAATTGGTTCTTGCAGGGAAAGTGGGATGAAATACATCTTCTGCCCTCTAATCATTCTTCCTACATGCTTTGGGGATAGGTCATGACCATCACTTTGAGACCACTGGTATAGGGCATGAAAAGGTTAAGAGAATTGCTCTAGTTTCACAAAGCTAGTTATGTGGCTGAAAAAGGAACTGAACCCGGGTCATCTGACTCTAAGACTAGCTCTCTTTCTACTATACTATGCTGCCTTGCTATCAAAGTAGACACAAATTAATTGGTGGGGGGAGGGGGTTCAGGAGGAAGCAGGAGAAACACTAGCAATCACAAAGGGTGTCCTATAGGACACAGCACTAGAACTGATCGTTGAAGGAAGCTAGAGATTCCAAGAGGTGAAAGAAAGAAGTGATATCATTTGCAGCATAGCCAATAAAGTGTTTGTTGTTCATTTATGGTTCTCAAAGAAGACCAACCAATGACATCATGAGGGGTGATGTCTTGACTTGCATGTGAAATGGATATGAGTGAGGCAGAGCTGAACAAAGTCACCAGCCTCTCTCTTTCCTCCAGAGTCATCAGAGTCCGGTGGTGAGATAAAAGTCAAGATGACTGGCAATGGCCCCAAATAGATTGTACAAAGAAAGAGAAATAGGAGATGGAACATTATATCCACAGAACATCAAACAACCTAGTTTGGCTGGAATGTAAAGTACATAATTGTTGAATGTTGAATCAGTCTAGAAAGATAAGTTGGGAGAGGGGGCAGGGGGCAGGGGGCAGAACCAAGATGACAGAGTGAAAGCAGGGACTTCCTTGAGCTCTTCCCCGAACCCCTCCAAATACCAGTAAAAAATTACTCTAAACAAATTCTAGAGCAACAGAACCCACAAAATGACAGAATGAAACAAATTTCTAGCCCAAGACAACCTGGAAGGTCGATAGGAAAGGTATGTTGTGCCAGTTTGAGAGAGTAGAGTCCAGTGGGGGTTGCTCCCAGCACAGACCAGACCCCAACAAATCCAGAGCAGACCACAGGGGACTGACTCACTGGCAGCTGTGCTGGTTACTAGATCTCTCAACTCATGAATGCCAAAGACTACTTAGAAGGTCAGTAGGACCTTCATCTTTCAAGAAATCATCAAGGAAAAACTGCTCTGATATTCTGGAACCAGAGGGTAAAATAGAAATTGACAGAACCCACCAATCACTTCCTGAAAGAGATCCCAAAAGGAAAACTCATAGGAATATTGTAGCCAGATTCCAGAGTTACCAGGTCAAGGAGAAAATATTGCAAGAAGCCAGAAAGAAAAAATTCAAGTATTGTGGAAACGCAACCAGGATTTAGCAACTTCTATATTAAGGGATCAGAGGGCCTGGAATATGATGTTCTGGAGGTCAAAGGAGCTAGGATTAAAACCAAGAATCACCTGCTCAGCAAAACTGAGTATAATACTTCAAGGAAAAAATGGATATTCAATGAAATAGAGGATTTTCAAGCATTCTTGATGAAAAGACTAGAGCTGAATAGAAAATTTTACTTTCAAATATACGATTCAAGAGAAGCATGAAAAGGTAAACAGGAAATAGAAATCATAAGGGACTTATTAACATTGAACTGTTTACATTCCTACATGGAAAGATGTTATCTGTAACTCATAAAACCTTTCTCAGTATTAGGGTAGTTGAAGGGAATATATGGAGAGAGAGAGAGACAGGGGACACAGGGTCAGTTGAATATGAAGGGATGATATCTAAAAAATAAAATTAAGGGTGAGAGAAGAGTGTACTGGGAGAAGGAGAAAGAGAGAGGTAGAATGGGGGTAAATCATCTCACAAAAAAAGAGTCAAATAAAAGCTTTTACAGTGGAAGGGAAGAGGGGAATGGTAAGAGGGAATGAGTGAACCTTACTCCCATCAGATTTGACTGAAGAAGGGAATAAGATAAAAAGCTATCTTACCCTACAGGAAAGTAGGGAGGAAGGGAATAAGAGAGGGGGGAATGATAGAAGGGAGAACAAATGGAGGCAGGGGTAATCAGAAGCAAACACTTTTGAGGTAGGACAAGGTCAAAGGAGAGACTAGAATAAATGGAGGTCAGGATAGGATGGAGGAAAATGTAGCTTGTCTTTCTCAACACAACTATTATGGAAGTGTTTTGCATGACTACACAAGTATAATCTACATCAAATTGCTTGCCTTCTCAATGAGATTGGGTGGGGAGAGAGTAAGAGAGAAAATGTGGAACTCGAAATTCTAAAAATGAATGTTAAAAATTGTTCTTTACATGCAACTGGGAAATAAGATATACAGGCAATGGGGTATAGAAATCTATCTTGTGGGCTCACTAGATAGCTCAGTGAATAGAGCACTGGCCCTGGAGTCAGGAGGACCTGAGTTCAAATCCAGCCTCAGACACTTAACACGTACTAGCCATGTGACCTTAGGCAAGTCACTTAACCCCAATTGCCCTGTCTAACCCCCCTCCAAAAAGCAAAAACAAAAACAACAACCCTATCCTGCCCTATAGGAAAATAGAAGGGAAGGTGATAAGAGAATGGAGGTGGGGAGGGGGGGAGATCATAGAAGGTAGGGCAGATTGGGGGAAGAGGTCATGCTGTTTTAGGATGGAGGAGGGGAGAAATGGGGAGAAAATTTGGAACTTAATTTATAGAATCAAACAAGTATTTCTATAACACAGTACAATAAAAAGATGATTGCACATGAGAAAAAGAAAGATAGATTGAGATTAGATAATGAAATGCCAAAAAGAGGAATGTTTATTTCATCTTAGAGGCAATAGGGAGCAACCATAGCCTCTTGAGTAAGAACATGATACGATCAGACCTGAGCTTTAGGAGTATGGATTTGATGGTTATGTGGAGGGCAGATTGGAGAAAGGAGATGTTTGAGTCAGGAATACCAGTTGGAAGGCTACTACACTAATCCAGGTTTAGCACAGTAGAAAGAAGATTGGATCCCTCGTCAGAAGACCTGGTTTATATACTGACTCTGCTATTTATTACCAGTATAACCTTGGACAAGTCATTTAGTATCTCCACTTTTCCTTTCTTCTTCCCCTTCTCTAGGTTTCCCTTTTTTCCTCCTATAAATTGGGGAGGTATAAGGTCCCTTCCAGCTCTTCACCTCTCGTCCTATGATAGGTGATGAAGGACTGACCTAGGGTGTTGGTGAAGTGAGTAGAGGGAAGAGAAGTGATATGAGATGATGTAGAAATAAAATCAACCTGGCAAATAACTGGATGCAGGATGGAGAGGAGGGGAGGGAGAGGAATGGGTACAAGATCAATCAATCATAAGTAGATGTCAAGCATACTCTGTGCCAGGCATTGTTCTAAGGGCTGGGGATACAAAGAAAGGTTAAAAACAGCCACTGTCCTTAAAGAGCTCACATTTGAATAGAGGAATCAACAGGTAGATATTTTGTTGTTGTTCAGTCATTTTCAACTCTTCTGTGATCCCATTTAGGGCTTTTTTTTTGGCAGAGATATTGGAGTGGTTTGCCATTTCCTTCTCCAGATCATTTTGCAGATCAAGAAACTGAGGCAAGTGGGGGGATTGGAGGGAAGGGGCAAGTGACTTGGCCAACGTCAGCCAGCTAATAAATGCCTGGAGCTTGATTTGAACTCAGGTCTTCTAGCTCTCTATCCACTGTGCCACCTAGCTGCCCAGGTAGATATTAGATACATACAAGATATATACAAGATATAGAATAGATGGAAGGTAACCTTAGAAGAAAGGCAGTAGTACCTGTGGTAATTGGGAAAGACCTACTACAGAAAGTAGAATTTGAGTTGAATCTTGAAGAAAGCCAAGGAAATTGAGGCAAAGATGAGGAGGTGGGCAACTGTGGCAAATGCTATAGAGAAATAAAGATAAGGATTGAGAACAGGCCTTTGGATTTATCAATTCCCTGGTAACCTTGGAAAGGGCAATTTCAATTGAGTGATGAAATTAGAAGACAGATCTCAAGGGATTGAAAAGTGAATTGAGATACATGGAGGTAGAGGCTACCAGCATAGAAAGCTTTTCCTATGAATTTGAATGTGAAAGAGAGAATGAGGAAACTGAGGTCCAGAATTGAGGGGTGTGTGCGAGGTCCAGAATTGAGGGGTGTGTGCGTGTGTGTTCTAATAAGATCGCAGAGCTGGATTGCAATGTCAAACTATAGATTTAGACCTGAAAAGTAGTTCATATTCCTCACTTTCATTTTAAAGAGAGGACATTGAGGTCTCGAGGTTAAGTGACTTGCTAAGGGTCACACAAGGTAATAAGTAGCAGAGCTGGGATTCAAACCCAGATCTTTTGATTCCAAGCCCAATACCCTTCCTATTACCCCGACACTGCCGCCTAATTATAACCCAGTTCTTTTTCCACTATGCTACAGGTGGGGAGGGGATCACATTTCATGCTTATCCCAAGAGATGATACAAATGAATACTTTCGTCCTCCGGTTGCGCCTCTGCCTCTGGCTCTGCCAGGTGCCCACTATCTCTTTAAGAGGGAAAGTGAAGACAGACAAATTACGCAGCTGCATGTGAACAGACAGGCTCAGCCCTCCCTCCGACCGGCTCTCCTTTCCTCCTTTCCCTTGCTGCAGCCGAGCCAGCCACCTCCAGTAGGCGCTCCCGAGAGCGGCTCTGCTCAGCCGCAGCGGAGCAGCCCTGGCAGCCGCTGCTATGGAAGCCGAAGCAGGTGATGGGACTAGCCCCAGAGACAGGCTGACCCACGACCTCCCCTCTCTCAGTCTGTCCTCTCCTCTCCCCTTAGGGCTCCAGCCTGGCCCCAAGCTGGGGACACCACCCTGAATCTGCAGAGGGCAAAGGGTGTGGTGGGGGAGGGGAGAGACCCCTGGCATTTTGCCCTGCTGTCAGTAGGGAATGGGTTTGCCCGTGGGAGGGACCACCGGCTCTGGCCCCTGCTTATGGGGGCTCATCCTCCTGTCTCCTGGGCCGCAGATTGCTGAAGCTGAGTTGGCCGTCAGCAGCTGCTACTGCAGAGGCGCTGCGCCAAGCGGGCTGAATCGTGTGAGCTGGTGCGGGCCGCTGAGCGGACTCAGGTGAGAGGAAAGGGCTGGGGATGGGGAAGGGGGATACGGGAGGGGGGTGGGGGTAGAGATTGCACTGCATCACTGTGGGAGGGAAGCCTGCGGCCACGGCGGAGAGGGGGGGAGTGAGGGAGCTGCGGTAGAATCCCTCTGAGAACGCTAGGCCCGGGAGGGGTTGGTCGTGACTCATCCTCCCCCCTCCCCTTCCCCTTCATTCCCCTGCATCCTCCCTTTTCCAGACCCCCTGGCCTACTGCATAAGCAAAACTTAGTAAAGGAAGCCAGTGTTGATTGGGATGCTAAGATTAGTGTGTGTGTGTGTGTGTGTGTGTGTGTGTGTGTGTGTGTGTAGGAGGGTGTAATGCCCCCCTATAGAGATTCTTTCTACCCTCTATCCTTTTTCCTACGTTATTCCTCTTCTGTTTTCCCCTCATTCCCCCAGCATAAGGAAAACTTAGGGAAGAAGCAGATGCTGATTGGAATGGGGAAGGGTAGATGAGGGTAGGTGAGGAGGGAGTTATGTGAAGGCAGTCCCGGAAGAGATCAGGGAACGGAGGTCTTGGGTCTTGGGGCAGAGAGTGGAGAGAGGAGTGAGGAGTGAGAGTGGTAGGGAGAGGGGAGTGGTGTGTGTATACATGGGGAAGGCTGTTGAGGTAGGGGATATATGTGGTGCTGTGTATATACATGGGGAAGGCTGGTGAGGTAACACTTTACCCTCCCCCCTCCCCAAGGTCAGTGCTTATAACCATCTCTCAGGAAGAAATACTGAGGCCCCAAGGGTGGCCAGGCAAGTCTGGGAACACCCCTCCCCCTTCAGTGAGAGACTCCTGGAGGGACCTGTGTCAGGAATCCTTCCCCCAGACCTTTACCAGGTCCTGGTTTTGATCTTCCTGTGTTCCTATTCTTGGACCTTTTGACAGATGCTGCTCTAATCGTCTTTCCCAGATTTTCTTTTCTTCTTTGCATAGAAGGAGGAGGTCCCCAGAAACCTTCAAAGGACATTGCTATGGGGTTGGGACTGATGCTACAGGGTAGGGTCAGACAATCCTGAAGAAGTTGACAGCCCTTGGGTGCAGTGGGATATAGTAGGAAAAGCCCTAGATTGGAATCAGGATGCCTGGGTTCTAATCTTGACTGTTGCTTTATCAGTTGTGTGGCTATGGCAAGTCGTTTCCTTTCTCTGGACTGCATATTCTCCATCTGTAGAATGAGAAGATTGGATCAGATGATCTTTGTGAATAGTGCCCAAGCAGGTACTGAATCTCTGATGGAAAAGAAAAACTTCTTCTTTCCACAGCCCAGAATTTAGGTTTAGGACACATTGCTTGGACAGCTTATGTATCAAACCTGCCTAAGGCCTGGGGTTGGAGCCAATGACTTCCTATGACCCTAAGATTAGACAATTCTTGGGTGAAGCACTGACCTTGTAGGCCTAAAAAGAACAAAGGAGATGCCCTGACATCATGCAGCCTCCTTTCCTCACTCTCCTTTCTGTGTCCCTTCATCACACCTACAGCTTTACCAGTCATGTTACTGTGCCTTCCTTAGGCCCTCAGGGAGCAGAATGGGGGTGGGAGAGGTGCGAAGGGATAGGTAACATAGACCATACAGACACAGACACAGACAGACAAACAGACAGACAGATACACACACACACACACACACACACACACAAACACACCCCACCCTCTTGTCTTTTCCAATCCAGTGCTGATGGTATTTCTGCTAGGAGATAATGAAGGCTTAAGTCTGCCCAGGAGGGAGGGAAGCTGAGAGATGGAACATAATAGAATGTTTCCATTGCAAGGATTTTGACAGCCTCACATGTAGAAATGCCTCCCTGTACTAGGGAAGTTTCTTGGAGCATGCCCCAAGAAACCTTAGTGACCCTAGCTTACACAGATGATGGAGGAGCAAAGAAGTTGGGGGGAGGGGGAGAGATGAGTCATTAAGACTCCAATTTAAATGGTGAACACTTCTCCAACTAGAATTCCCAAAGAACATTTGGTGAAACCATTTCCTCATTGTCATTTTGTATCTGTCTCCCACTCTTACCCCACCATCTCCCCAAAGTAAGACAGTTTCTTGCCCTGGTTATTTTCTCCCCCCAATTTTTTTTCCAATAATTATCAGGTTTGAGTAGATAGCTTATAATTCTTTGAATTGTCTGTCTTTAACAGCCCCTGCTCAAAGCCAGAGATAAATGGGGCCAAGTTCAAGGAAATTGAGCTGCCAGACCAAAAGAATGCACAAATCTGGATGTGCCAGTGGCTGATAGATGTTTTATGCTCCCCTCAGAGGCAGTGGAAAGAATACAGAATATTATCCTTATATCAAAGGACTCAGGTTAGACCTCCATGCCTGCTATGTACTTGTCCATGATCATATACTTAACCTATTTATACTTCATTTTCATTATCTGTAAAATGATGAGGATGAACTACAAATTTCCCATAATAATTTGCATTGATCTATTACAGAAGGGTTTTGAAGCGTTTTATGTGAGATACAGTGTGGGATGCTAATCTCAGAGCCAGAAGGACCTGCATTCAAATCCTGCCTCTAAGACACACTGTGTGATGTTGCACAAGTTTCTTAATCTCTCAGTGTTCTAGGCAAATCCTCTTAGCTGCAGTGAAGGTGCCAACATGTATCAAGAAAGAGAATTACCTCATCTATTAGTTTCTATACCAGTGAAATGACAGGTCTGGTTCCTACCCCTAACATACTTTATATTCATTGTTTTCTTTGATTCTATAACTGCTCTGCAAGGTAGGCAGTGGATGAGGCAGCTGAAGATTACCTCTGATGGTCTGTAACTCTGTGACACGGGGCCAATGCCGAACAGTAAAAGAAGCAAGTGGGCCAGGACTGAGACATTTCCTTGTCTTCAGGACCATTTGGAAGGCCTGTGGTGAATGGCCTCTGAACTGCCATGAACTCACTTTGTGGCCCTGGGCAAATCTGTGGGCCTCAGCTTCCCCATCTGTAGAGTGAAGGAGTCAGGCTATCTCTGAGATTCCTTCCTGTTTTTAACCATTCTCTATTTTGCATCCTCTGCTGGTCTTAAGAAATGAAAATACAGCCTTGTTGTAGTATAAGGGAAAACGGTGGCATTAAAATAACCTGAACTGAGACAGAATCATATCTAATCCCCACTCCCCCACCTATGGACTAGTTTCTGATATTTCAAGAGTGCTTCATGATCATATTGGCTTCTTGTATCAGCAGTATACAAGTCGCTATAAAGCAGTGGTTCTCAACCTTCCTAATGCCGTGACCCTTTAATACAGTTCCTCATGTTGTAGTGACCCCCAACCATAAAACTATTTTCATTGTTACTTCATAATTGTAATTTTGCTAGTGTTATGAATCGTAATGTAAATATCTGATATGCAGGATGTATTTTCATTGTTACAAATTGAACATAACCCACAGGTTGAGAATCTCTGCTATAAAGCCTTAGAAACCAACCAAGTTCAATTCCATGACTGAGTCCCCAGTCAAGGAGGCATCTTTTCCAGTTCTTACAGCTCTCCAGGGACAGGATTCCATGGGGGCCCTTGGAGAGCTTGTTCCATGACTTACTACTCTGATTCCTAACATCAGTCCTCAGGAGGCTAATAGACGTTTCTCTGGTGCTCAGAGAGTAAAGTGACTTGTCTAATGTCACACAGATGTTGACTGATCTGGAATCAACCCCTGTGGGAAAGGGAGGGTCTGGATTTTCAGTCTGTTTCTCAGTCCTATAAATCACATGAAATCTTCTGAAACCTAGGCCATCAGTACAGTTAAAGATCATTTCTGCATTTCCTGAGGAGCGAGTACTAAACAAAAGTTCAAGTTGGCTAGCACAAAGCTAGTGCTGATATCCTGGGCAGGAATCTTCTGCTGATCTTGGGAAAACAGTCACATTTGATACATTGCATCTTTATGTGGGTGGCTGAGTTTACCAGACCATTCCACACTTCTTATACTATCAACAGGTACTTAACAAGTGTCTATTTTGTTAAACGTAGTCAGAGGAACTTTAAAGATCACATTCAACCTTTTCATTTTATAGAGGAGGAAACTTGGTCCCAAGGGAGAAAGGAGATAAGGTCATACAACTGATTAGTGGCAAACCTGAGACTAGAACCCAGGTCCTGGGCACTTTCCCTTGTAGCAGACCTCTGAATTGAGGAACCAAGTGATTGTCCATGAAACATTGTGGATGAGAAGTGGGAAGTAGCTGTCTGGGTGATGTTTGACAAATTATAGAGGGGATTTGTTTCAGATACAGGTTACCTGCACCAACCCAAGGTCCTTTCCAACATGAAGGAAAGAGGATTGTCCCTGCCTCTCTCAGTCTAAGCCTCCATTTGCTCATGGTAGTCAATACCCCAAAGATTCCTCAGCTCTGGACTTTTTTATGTTCTAAGGTTCTAATCTTTCCAGTGCTAAGAGTTTGAAATTCCCTGATTTTGTTTGAGCAGAAGAACTCTCTCTGGTTGCTTCTCTCTGCACATGACCCTACAAGAATGTCATTGAATACAGTTGTGGCATGATTATTGTTCACAAGATCCCTTCCCTCCTTCTTTAATTTTCTTGCAGTCATGGTGGATAGAAGAGGGGCAGGCTTGTATCTTTCTTCTTCTTGGCCTAGCAATTGTGGCATAAGTACCCAGCCTCCTGTGCCCCCAGTTTGAGATACATCCTCTGTGCTCTGTCAGCCTGTGCCACTTGGTATAGGGATAGTTTTAGTCTGGAGTTGGCCAGGTTAGTGTTGTAGAAGACTGTGCCATTAAGGCCTTGGCTGGGGACAGTGGTAGGGCAGGGCAGCTTCTCTGAACAAGGCTCTGTAGAAATCCAGCAGAGGTGGGGACTTGGCAGGGCAGCCTGTGAAAGCTGGCACAGATGGCTTCCTCCAGAGAGACGCAAGGAGAGGTTGTCTGGCAGCTACTGGCTTGGAGTGGCAGTTCTATCAGAAAGAAGCTGCCCTGAGGCTGGAGCCTAGAGGTGCTAGAACTGTCCAAGGGTCAGAGGTAGGTATGTTGTTGGGAGTGAGAGGAAGGGGGATGTGTCAGGAAGGGATGGCAGAAGCCTTGAAGGAACCAGCCTGACCCAGGAATGTTATCTGTTATAGAACTTTGTGGTTATGAGTTCTAAAGGAACTTAGAGAACTAGTCCAGTGGCTTCATTTTCCAGATGAAGAAACTAAGGCCCAGAGAGGGGAAGGTGATTTTCATGCAGGCACCAAAGGCAGCATTTGAATTCAAGTCCTCTGACTCCAAGTCCAGTCCTGTTTCCAGGGCCCGACAGCTGCATCTGGTGCCCTAGAACCCCTGCAGAGGCCAGAAGGTGATCTATGGGAGGTCTTAGAAAGGATGAGTTCCCTCCCTGGAGGAGTTTCTGGTGGTTATTGGACAGTAGATTCAGAGGGCCTCCTAAAATATTTACTGGAGTCCTGCGGTTTCAATTTTGCATTCTGTCAAAAACTCAGTGAGCCTCTACTCCGGGAAGAAAACCCCATGCTGTGAAGGAGACAGGGTAGTGTAATACATAGTCTCTCCCCTCAAGAACTTAATAGTCTAGCTCTGGTTCTGGTGCCAATATAATGTGGAAAGCACAAGGAAACAGTGCCATGAATGCCTTAGGGGAAGGCATGATTGCTGCCTTCAGAGTCTAGGACCTGTGGGCAAAAGTCACTGAGAGGCAGATATCAGCTTCACATAAACACAGTTGTGAGGAATTGTTGCCTGGGAGAAGAGGTTGGATGAGACTTAATTAATCTCTTCTAGCTATGATAGTCAATGATTATAAAGCATACATGTGTATAAACATGTATATCTCCAAACCCGTATAGGTAACTCCCAGAGTGGAACCTTCTCCACAGATACAGATCAGCCAAAGGACCTAGAAAAAGGAAACGACTTGTGTACAGAAATAGTGTGTGTCAGAGGCAGAATTCAAACCCAGGTTTTCCTGATTCCAAAGCTGGCCTTTATTCAGTATGCCATCCTGCTTGTCTTTGGCAATATATAAATGCTCAAAATGATATAAACAGAATTTAGGTATTGTTAGATATTTTGAGGGTATAAACAGAGAGGGCATCATTAAACCAGCCTGCCCCACAGACCCAGAGAAAAAACCTTGGTTCTGCATAGACTATAAAACTAATTAAAGGCAAATGGGTTTCTGGCCAACAGATAGGCAATAGGATGGCTAGGGGGAAAAATGAATGATGGGATTTTGAACTAGCAGGAATCCTTAGAGATCTAATCTAGTTCATTCTACAGAAGAAGAAACCGAGGCCCAGAGAAGGGGAATGGCTTGCTCAAGGTCACATAGGTAGTAAAGAGTTGAACAGGGATTTGAACTTAGGCCTCTGACTCCATTTCCATGGCTTCTCCCATCTCCACTCTATCATGCAGCACCATTATGACAGAGTGTGCCAGGTTCTACTGCCTGCTCACTTGACCATAAATCACTACATTTCTCTGAACCTCAGTTTTCCCTTTTTAAAATGGGCATAATTCCTTATGGGATGACGTGGAAGATGACTGAAAAAGGCTAGGTAGGAAAAAAGAAAAAGAAAATGCTGGTATGGCACTTATAAGCACCAATTAAATGCAAGTTCTGTTTGCCTAGTCTGTTCTTGGTTATGTGTATTTTAAAGGGTGGAGCAGTTGCTGTTTGTCCATGGGAAGGGGGATTGACCTTTTCCCAGATTACCCTGGCACCTGGTTTCCAGCTGAATTGAATTGGTCTCAAGAAGTTTTCCCTGAGACATTTTAATTACCCACCTCCTCCTCCCTGCCTTCTAACCTGGTAGGCTGGCTCCTAAAACTGTCCCACAAAGAACCTCATCCTGTGTAACCAGCTCATCAGCAGACAGGTCTCCAGGCCTCACTGAAGCCACTTCCAGGTGTAGAATGCCATCTGGGGTCAGAAATGAACTTGCAGGGGGATCAGGAAGAACTGAAGAACTAGCATCTGTGCAGCTGGTTAGAGCATGATGCTAATGAGAGTAAAAAAGAGCCTGGGTTGGCCCTTTGCAGATGCCAATGAGCTTCTTTCTGTTTCTCAGCCTCCTCCCTCCATTCCCCACAATCCTTTGCAGATGCACCCTATTAGTCACAAGGGAGACTGCTGTGAAGGTGGATGGATGATTCAGAACAACTCAAACCCACTACGGGAGGCACAACCAAGTACCAGATTTCATGAGTGTGGGCCAGGGAGCATCTATCCAGCCCTGTACAAAGACTACTGGGGAGGGTGCGCTCACTGGTCTCGAGAAGTTCTGATTTCAGCATTTAGTAGTTGTGCCAGGCTGGGCAAGTTGTTTGACTATTCTGAGTGTCAGTTTCAGCCATCTAAGTTAGGAACAAAAAAATACTTGTACTGCCTCTGTGAAGAGGCTTGTGAGTCAAGCATTTTGTCAGTCCTTAATGCTATTGAAATGTGGGTTATAGGTGTTAGAGTAGGTTCTGCCAGTCACTTGCTATGTGACCTTGGACAAATCATTTCCCATCTCTGAACCTTAGTTCTCTGAAAAATAAAGGAATTGGGCTAGAGCAGTGTTTCTTAAATTGTGCTGCAAGGAACCCTGAAACACTCTACATTCTTAAAAAAGAATCTTATGTTGTTTTTTAATAGGCATTGAAAATAATTTGAGAGGATTTTATTACAAGGACTCGGCTAAAGTTTTGTTCAAAGTTTGAGACCACTGCTCTAAGGTCCCTTTGACTCTGAAGTGCTAATACTTTCTCATATACACATATATATTGTGCATGTATACATAAGCCTCTGAACTGGATGCCTCTCAGAAGTGGTCAGACAGTTTAGTTGATTGTGCCTGGGCCAAACTTTCCATGGTCTGTTTAACTGAGGGTTGCTCTCCTCAGGAGGAGCTACTAATAACCCCAAAGGGGATCTGTTGAATCTCCTATCATTTTGTGTTCCTGTTTGTTCCCTTATTCTCAGAGTTGATTGCTAAGGGTATATGCTTTGATATACTAAGTTGCCCTTAAGAAACACTTAAACAAGTCATGGGCAATCTCCTAATGCTGGAGCTTGTCAGTTCATGGCTGCTACCTATCCCAGGCATTAGAAATCCTGAATATGTTGAGATTGTGGCTAAACTCTAGGGCTTGGTTGAGATTTTAGCTGGTATGTTATTATGTGAAGGGGAGAATCAGTTCTATGATTAGACTCCTTTTAAATCCATTAGAAGTTTATGCAAATTCTCTTTAGGAAACATTTTAAATGATCCAGCACTTATCTCTAGTTGGGCAATCAAGTGCCAGTTGTACTCAAGAATAATAATATAGTCTACACATCTATAGCACTTTATGGTTTTAAAACATTTTCACATAGGTGAGATTGTCCCTATTTTAAACATGGGGAAAGTGATTCTCAGAGAATATTACTTAAAATGATCCTTTCAACCTAGGGTCTGTGGAAATTGTTTTTAAAAATATTTTGATAACTACTTCAAAATAATTGACTTTCTGTGAATTAGCCTATCACCTGCTATTATTATCTTAATTTATTTTATAAATTTTAAAACATTCTGCTGAGATGGGGTCCATAGGCTTCATTATACTCATAAAGCTGCCTATGACACAAAAAAGGTTATGAATCTCTGACTTAGAATTATGAACTCATAGGATGTTCAAATTGAAAGGGACCTTAAAAGACCATCAGGTTCAGCCTTCTCAAATGTCCAAAGTCCAACAGGTCATAAGGTTGAGAACTTAGGTGCTCTGACTTCAGGTCCAGTCTTTTCTCCACTAAATGATGTCTCAGGAAATCCTGTAATCAGGAAGACCTAAGATCAGCCATGGTCTCCTGCCTTCCCCTCATAGAGTTAAAACCAGCAGAGATGGAACTGTGAGCCCTGCTGAAATCCAGTGGCCTTGGAGGCATGAAAAAAAAGACCGTGAGATACACAGAAACTAAGAAAATTGGTGTGACAGGAATCAGATGTAATTTGTGGAGGGAACCAAGAGAAGCTGGCAAGCTGCAAAGGATTGGTGTGGAAAGACAGGCGCCAAGCATCTGAGAGAATTGGTTTCACACCTCAGTTCAGATAGGAGATGTTGATCAGCCTAGACTAGCACCAGACTCCCAAAGCCCCAGGACATTGAAAGGGAATAGATGGGCCTGGTTTCAAAACCGCCCTAGCTCTGCCACGCTTAAATCCAATCCACACACAAGTCAAGATATCAGCCTTTCCACTGTGATGTCATTGCACTTCTTAGAAAATGAAGGGCGAACAAGAATGACGACGCAGCTCTAGGTGCAGTGGGAGGAAGCTTCGGGATTATAAAATCACAGATCCAGGCCTGGAAGGAACCTCAGAGACCATCAGGTTCTATCCCCCTCCCCTCATTTTTCAGTTGAAGGGCGGCTAGGTGGCACAGTGAATAGAGCACTGGCCCTGGAGTTGGGAGGACTGGAGTTCAAATCTGGCTGGCTTCAGACACTTGACACACTTATTAGCCCTGTGACTTTGGGCAAGTCATTTAACCCCAATTGCCCTCCAAAAAAAAAGTATTTTCCAGTTGAGAAAAGTCAGGGGCGTAAAGTGTTTGACCAAGGTCCTACAAATAGCGCCAGAGGTGAGATCCGAACCTGGGTCATCTGCCTCCAGTTCCAACAGCCCTCTTAGCTGCATCTCAGGGTGAAAGTAGGATGATGTCAGAGATAATGTTTTAAAGAAAGGGATTCCACAATTATTCAGACTGACCCCCTCACTTCTAAAGGTAGAACATTTTCTGTTCCTTTTATGTACTTTCCGTGTTCTGTTTTGAGCATAGTGTTTGTGTCTCGTTGGTTCTACTAGATTGTGAACTTCCTGAGAAAAGGATCTTTGTCTTTTTCACTTTTTTATCTCCTTCAAAGCAGAGCACAGTGAACTTCGTACACATAGTAGGTAGTTATTAACAGAGTTTTTGAATGAATGAACTTTGCAGATAAGTTCCATGAACAAGACACTCCATCTCTCAGCTCTGAGCATTTTCTCTGGCTGTCTTCTATGTCTGGAATTCTCTTGCTCCTCATCTCCACCTCCTGGCTTCCTTAGCTTCCTTTAATTCCCAAATAAAACCCTACCTTCTTCAGGATACCTTTCCCAATTCCTCTTAAGTCTAGTGCCTCCCCTTGGTTAATTATATTTATTTATCCTGTATCAAACTTATTTGTACATATTTATTTATCTACCACCATTAGACTGTGATCTACTTGTAAACAGGACTGTCTTTTGCCTTTTTTTTTGTATTCCCAGTGCTTAGCATGGTGCCTGACATAGAGTAAGTGCTTAATAAATGTTTATCAATTGATAAGTAATAAACTAAAGACCAGAGAAGGGAGCTGACTTCCCAAAGTTGCACACTCAGTGGCATAGTGGGGCTATCAGACTGGTCTGATAGTCTGTCCCTAAGAATGGGCTGCTGGGAGCTGTCCCTCCACAGAGTACTGAAGGGAGAAAGGGTACTCTTCTAGCCCCAGAGGACACGTGGTCCTTGTTGAATGGTTGGCTTTAGGCAAGTACAACAGTTCACTCTGCTCCTCAAGGGCAGGAACTGTGTCTATAAATCTTTCTCTTGTATTTCCCCTGCCCCACCTTCATCTGGGGAATATGTAATAGATATTTGGTAAGTATTTGGTTGAGTTAATAAATGGCATGGTCACTGGCTAGAGCTCAAGATTGAAAGGTCAGGGAAAATTGGATTCCATCCCAGAGTGACATATTCTGAGGTGGAAAGATTTGGGATTATCTAGTCCAAAAAAGAGGATGAGGTTTAATAACAAACACTAAGGACAATGGACAAGTTCCATGCTGGGAATGATGGGGTTCAAATCAAGACATGGGAATTTGTTGAGGAAAACACTCTTCTTCCTCCATCTCCCTCCCATATGCCCTTGGCTCTAAGATGGTGCTGTACTGGTCTCAATATAATTGAGGACTAAATAATGGGATATGGCCTGAAACTGTAGCAGGAGGGTTTCAGTTAGGCAAGAGAAGGAAACTTCGTTACCTCAGCAATTGTCTTACATAAGAGTGGGTTCCTGAGAGAAGTTGTGAGATTGTCACCTCTTTCAAGCTCTTAATAGAGAAATTTGATGTGTCTTAGGGATGTGTTTGAAGATCAGGTGAGTACTCAAGGTTCTTCCTAGACCTTGTTTTATCCCTTTTGTCCTTCAATTCAAAGAAGGTTGGGAATCTAATTTTTTATTATTGTTAATTATATGGCGGGAGCCTTTGGCAGTATGCTGGGTAGAATGCTGGACTTGCAGTAAGAAAATCTTAAGTTAGAATTCTGCCTCAGTCACTTACTAGCCATGTGACCATGAGCAAGTCACTTTACTTCTCTTAGGACAGTTTCTTCATCTATATATGGGAAGTGTTTTTGCAAACCTTAAAGTGATATATAAGGGTTAGCTATTATTATTATGAACACAAATACATCAATAGAACACCACATTTCTGTAGGACTTCATTGTCTATGAGGTGCCCATATTCATTGCATTAGTGTAGCACTATGTACCTTGTCATAATTCTGGGGGGGGGAGGGGAGGTAGTGCCAAGAAATAGCATTTCCATTTTACAGACAAGAAAAATGAGGTCCAGAAAGGTAAAGTAGGTTCAGTATGGTCACACAACTATTTTACAATGCACTGTCTCAATGCAAAGGAACAAATGGGTCTTTTCCTTTCCTTTTCACCCCCTGCCCAATTCCTTAAGCTATTGCTCCGCAGGGCTGCCATTCATGTTCCTTATCACCTGACTTCCCTGGGATGCACATAATGGGTAACAAGTGATAGCTGCTAGCTACCCCATACCCTCTAGGGATGGCCTTGACAATAAGGGAAACAGCTGTGGCATAGTACAAAGAATATTAAATTGAGAATCAAGAAACCCACGTTCTGGTCATGACTCTGCTATTAATGTGAAGTGTGACATTGGACAAATCACTTCCCCTTTCTGGCCCCAAATTTCCCCTTCTATAAAACGATACGGTTGCAGCAGATAGGTTGTCAGCTTTCGTTCTGCCACCTATCAGTGAGATAGCATGACGTAATGAAATGTACATCAGCTATTAAAGGAATCAGGGGAACTGGGTTCGAATCTCACTTCTGGCACTTATGCCCTATATAACACCACATAAATCCCTTAATTTCTCTGGCTCTCAGCTTTCTCATCTTTTACATGATGGAGGATAACTAGGTGGCCTCTGAAGTCCCTTTTAGTTCTAAATTTTGGATCCTGTGGTTATTCACATATGTTTCTTTGTATGTAATTAATATGAAAAATGCTTAAGATAAGTAGCCTCTTCTGAGGCGAAAACAATACCTTTGGGGATTGATTTTCTTCCTCAACTAAGGGTCTTATAAAAGTTGAAACCTTAAATTGTTATGTAAGGTTCTACCATGAGCCCTGATGACTTTATCAGCTCCAGAATGGGAGCATCAGTGGCCAAGGTCACCAAGGGATTTCCATCTGGTGGATAACACACTTGCCAGTTGTAGAGAAGAGCTTGGCACTGATAGTTCCTAGAGCTTCTGGCCTGTCTCTGAGCCCAAAGAGCTCAGTCTTGGTGATCTGTGTTCTACCTTTTGGAGTGTCATCACAAAGCAGAAAGTTTCTGGAGAGGGCTGGGGCCATTTCCCAAAATGGCTAGGCTGGTAGGTGAGGGGCAGGTACTCTCTGGTTTGGACTAAAGTGTGATACAATGGAAAGAAGGCTAGTGATGGACCCAGAAATCTTGTCATTTACTATCTGTGTGACCTTGAACAAGTCATTTAAACCTCTCTGAGGGACGTGGTTAGGCTAGATGCATAAATCTGTGATCCCAGGTCCAGCCCACTCTTGTGTATTGTTCTGTCATATTTGAACAAGGACATTGACAAACTGGAATGTGTGTCCCTAATGCTGAGCATAGTACCTGGCTCGTAAGTGCTTAATAAATGCGGACTGGTTGATTGCCTTAGGAGGGTTAAAGAGGAAGAGATTAGAAGCTATTTCATATAAGGATCAGTCAAAGAACTGGGATAATTCACCCAGGGAAAGAGAACATTTAGAGGCAAGATGGTGGTCTTCAAATACTTGAAGGATTGTCACAGGGAAGAGGGACTGGATGGCCCCAAAGGGAGCACGAATGGAATCTGCCAAATTTCAGCTCATTATGGTAAGAACTCTCTCAGGTCAACAGTGAGGGTCCTGTCATTGGAGGTTGCATGAACATTTGTTGGGAAGGTTCTGGAGGCAGTTTCTGTGTAGGGTAAAAGGTTGGACCACATGACCCCTGAGGTCTCTCTCAGCTCTAAGATTCTTCCTACACACCCCTCATAGTCTCTTCTTGTCTCTCATGAGGATGGACTGAGACAGTGCCTCTCCTGCTAGGGGGAAGGTAAGTTGTTCATGCATTCAAAGGTCACGTCAGAGTCTCTTCCAGGATTCTTCTCCCCCATCTCTCAGAGGTGAGAGGAAGAGCCTGTCATGGTCATCTGGGACAGGAGTAAAAACCTCATCTTTTAATGACAGTGATATTGCATGACCTTTGCACTTGATTTTACAAAGCCCTTCTAGCTCCTTATTCATTGTGATCCTCTATAAGACCCTGGGAGTAAGCCAGAACAGGCCTTGTTATCCTCATTTTGCAGATCAGGAAACTGAGGCCCACATTGGGAACATGATTTGGCCAAGTCCACACAGCAAACTGAGGTCTAGAAAACCTGAGAATTCCTGGCGCAGCATCACTTCCACTGTACCCCATGTCCTCTGTTTCTATTTTCTTTGCTAACCATCCTCCAAACATAGAACACATACTGTTACTTCCCTGTCTTCCTGGATCTCATCCTCACCACATGGAGCCAGAGCTTGGGGCCAGATGTACCCCCTGGTCCTGGACTCACAGGAAGAAGGCTATGCAGAAGCATCAGGGGTACTAGATGCCCTTGAGGGCTAGCCTGGATACTATGACGACCCTTTGGATGCATTGCACCAAGCTCCCAGGGCTGCCTCGCCTCTGCATGGTGCAGGAGGAGCCTGGCCTGGGAAAGGAGGCCTGAGATCTTCTGAGTCCAGGCTGTAAGCAAGCTGTGAAATCAAGGGCCTCCTTAAGGAAATCCCAGGGGCCAACAACACATTAGAATATTGTTTCTTACTGAGGCAGGGGCAAAAACTGATTCTGTCTCTGCTCCCTAGTAGGTCAAAAAGGGAGGGTACCTGTGTTTTCCTCTCTGGAAAGGTTATTGGCTTTTTGTAGACAGTGAAGTCAAGTATTTACTAAGTGCAAATGTTTACACAGACAGCATTCCTCAGTGCTTCTAGGACCTGTGGTTTCATCAGCTGGACTCCACCTTCTCTGACTCAGAAGGCTCACCCTTCACATCTTCGTATCATAAGGATCCATAACCAAAAGAGAGGCTGGTCCTTAGACAACAACCGTCTCACACGTGAACCCTCTCTAGCTTGGTAGGGCCTACTAGAGTTGGCACCTCTAGTTTAGCCTTTGAACACCCAAGGTCATTGCCTGACCTTGAGGAGGCAGAGAAAAGGACTCTAGTGACATAAGGAGTACAACAAATTCTTGTTCTCAGTGTTCTCTCTAGAATGCTCTCCTGTCCCCTGGCCATAGGTCTAAAGCTCTCAGGGAAGAAGCCAAGTGTAATTAGCTTCAATGACAAGAAGATTAGCAGTAGAAATAGGGAGAGAGAGGTCGTATCATGTAGTGGAAAGATCTGGAATGAAATGGCCCGATTTAAATCTCAAGTTTGCTATTTTTACTACCTATGAGCTAGGGGAGATGTGGCTGTCTTCAAGAAATGTTTAGCTGAGAACTGGTGAGTTCCTGCTTCCTGAAAAGTCATTCTCATCAGGCTATAACTTCCACAGGTTTTGGGCTAGAAAGTAGAATGTTGGCTCCTTAAGGGCAGGCACAGCACAATTTCATTTTCATCTTCCTATCCCCAGAAGCTAGTACAATGCCTTATTGCTTTAATAAAAATTTATTGAATTTAAAGTATGATGAATCAACAAACCTTTATATGGAGCACCTACTATGTACAGGACCCTATGCTCAGGGAGATATCTTGGGCAGTGCAGATCAGTGTTGGGCTAATGGTAATATAACAAAGGCCACAACTATGGGGAAGGAGAGGTCCCCAAGGATTGGGAGAGCCAAGGAAAGCTTCCTGGAGGATAGAGAAGATTGTGGTCAGGAAAAATGAATAGGTAAGAAATTGCAAAGTTTTTCTTAAGGGATAAGATGGAGTTGTGACATAGTGGAGAGAGAGCTGGCTTCTGAGTCAGAAGGACTTGAGTTCAGATCACCCTCTGACCTAGGATTTGTGACTCTGAGCAAGTCACTTAACCCCTCAGTGTTCCCAGATAATACTTGAAGACTATAGATTACTGGGAAGATGCAGACCAACGTTGGTGGAAGGGATTTTCTCATCCAAGAAGTTTCCTATATCAATGAAATTATAGGCGCGATCCTTTTCCCTTTCTAGGCACAATTAGTTCAATCCCTTATTGCATAAACAAATAATGGGAAATAAAGATGGATAGGACTAGTCTAAGGGTAGCTGAGTGGTGCAGAGGATAAAGTTCCAGGCCTGGAGTCCGGAAGACTCATCATAAGTTTAAATATGACCTCAGACACTTAATTAGCTGTGCAGCCCTGGATAAGTCACTTAACCCATGTTTGTCTCAGTTTCTTCATCTGTAAAATGAGCTGGAAAAAGAAATGACAAACTACTCCAGTATCTTTGCCAAGGAAAGCCATGAAAACTCCAAATGGGATCACTAAGAGTAGGACATGACTGAACAACAATGAAAGGACTAGTTGAGTTCATAGGGTGCCACAACAGTCAAAAAATCTAATGACTGTAGATGGCATTAAGAGAACCAGAGTAGGAGTGGCTAGGTGGTGTAGTAAATAGAGCACCGGCCCTAGAGTCAGGAGGACCTGAGTTCATATCAGACCTCAGACACTTAACACTTACTAGCCATGTGACCTTGGGCAAGTCACTTAACCCCAATTGTTGTGCCTTTCCCCCTCTAAAAAAAAAAGAGAAAAAGAAAGAAATGACCTCTATACTCAAGAAGCTCAATTCTGTTGGAGGGAAACAATATGTACATATATAAATATACACAGAATAAAATATACAGAATAAATACAAATAGAGAAGGCACTAGAAATTGGAGAGTAAAGGAAAATCTTATTTTAAAAAAGAGAGAACAAGAGTATTCAGAAGAAACTGTCCCACTGTGTTCTGGAATATTATTTGGAATATTGTGTTTAGTTGTGGACAACACATTTTAGGAAATGTATAGACAAACCAGAGCCAATCAAGAAGGAGGTGGACAGTGATAAGGCTGGAGATCATACCACATAAAGATCAGTTCAAGGATCTGAGACATATGGCCTTTGAAAAGACCAAGGAAGGACTGTGACAGCTGTCTTCAAGTAGATTAAGAGTTATTATGAGGAAGAAGGAAATAGAGCATAGGCAAGACACCTTCCCTCTCTGAGCCTGTTTCCTCCCTGGTAAAAATGAGGACAATACTTATGCTACCTACATTGTGGGGTTCTTGTGTGTGAAAAGTACTTTGTAACCGGTAAAACCTACAGAGATGGGAGTTGCTTGACCTGGCTGAAGTCCTAATTCTGTTTGGCCTGTGGGTGGGGGGAAGGAGGCAGAAGTAGGATCAATAAATAAGTAAAAGCTACATGGAGGCAGATATCAGCTCAATATTAGATGTTAATTAGAACTGTCCAAAAAATGGAATGGAAAGAATGAGTTCATTACCATCCAATAGATTCAAGCATAGACTCAGTGCCCACTTTTTGGAAAGACTGCAGAGGGCACTCCTGTTTCAGGGATGGGTCAGATTGTCATCCTTCAAGGCCCTGACTAGCTTAGGATTCTATAATTCTCTAGAATTCAAATAGGTGGAAAATATCTCAGGTTGAAAAGAAGGTATGAGTAATGTCCAGAGCTAGTAATGAATTCATGCTGTTCCTAGGGTAATAAAGAACCTGGCCTGGGTGAAGCATGATTTCCATGGGAGAGTAGGACATAAGTTTGACCAGGAAGCTTGGGAAGACTTGTATGAACTGATGCAAAATGAAAGAAGCAGAATGAGAGATGAGAGAAAAGAGGCATGAGAGGGCACTTGAGTCTATAGGCTTCACCAGATTGCCAAAGGGGCCCATGATGCAAAAAAAAAAAAAAAAAGGTTGAGTCCCTGTTATAAGAGATGATTCTCTAGTAAGGGGAGAAAAGAAAGGTTCATTGAGACATATATGGAATGTAAAAGCAAATAAAAGTTAATAAAAATTATTTTTGTGAAAAAAATAGACTGTTAGAAAAGGACCAGATGGAGGAAAGTCTTAGGGAGCAAAATAACATTGTAGCTTGATCCTATACTTAATGAAGAGCCAGGGAAGATTTTTGAGTATGGATTGACATAAAAAAGTGACATAAAATCTTACATTTTGATTCTAAGAATCAGCTTCAAAACTCCAAGATGATAAAAAGTGTAGTTAGGTAGCAATTTGTCTAAAAATTCCAGAGTTTTAGCAACTTCAATATGAGTTAGTAATCTGATATATCAGTAAAAAAAACAAACAAAATTAATTTGATGTTGGACTACATTAAGAGAGGCATAACCTTCGAGAATTAGGAGGAATGGAGGCAGCTAGGTGGTACAGTGGATAGAGCATGGATCCTGGAGTCAGTAGGACCTGAGTTTAAATTTGGCCTTAGACACTTGACACTTACTAGCTGTGTGACCCTAGGCAAGTCACTTAACCCCAATTTCTTTGCCCAAAAAATTTTAATTAGGAGGGAATAGTCCCTTAGCATTCTGCCCTAATCAGGACGCTTCTAGAATACACTATTGAGTTCTGGACGAGAAAGGTTAGGAGGGACATGGCCATCTTCTGAATGCTTTCCATTTTATTGACTAGGATGGTCAAGGCCCTTGAATCCATGTAACAAGAAGATCACTTGGAGGAACTAGGGATGTTTACCCAGCAAAAGCAAACCAGGGGACGGGGTGAGGGACATGACAGCTGCCTTCAAATATTTCAAGAATTGTCATATGGAAGAGGGATTAAATGACTTCTATCTGACTCCAGAGTACAAAACCAGGAGCACTGGGTGGAAATTGCAAAGGGGCAAATTTAGACTCAGTGTCAGGAAGAACTTCTAATGTTTAGGGTTGTCTGTAAGTGGAATGGGCAGCCTCAGGAGGTAATGGGTTCCCCCTTCCTTAATGGAAGTCTTTAGGCAGTGGTAGAATGACCACTGGTTATATATGCTACAGTGGAGATTACTTTTCAGCTATGGATTGGACTAAATGCCTGCTGGGGTTCTCCACCCCCCATGCCTCTGCCAGAAACTCCCAGACTGTAGTGGTTCATGCAGGCTGATGGAAGGCAGAGAGCAGGGTAAATTTTAGCAAGGAGGTTATTTGTATATAGTCAACTGTCCTTATCACAACCTAACTCCCTATGGCCTCTGGGTTTCCTTTTCGTATTCCGTGTTGAGCAGATACCTGGAGCCAAGTGTCATGGTGACAGAATGTAATGGTGGCAGTCTTTTTTCTCTGGAGACCTTCAGGGCAGAGAAAAGACCCCAGAGAAATATTGAATGGGGAGGGCTAGGAGTTTCCAAGTGGGGGATCTGAGAGGAAAAGGGAAAGAGTTCTTGTATGCCCTTGAAAATATCAAAACATTGGTTGCATGGCCTCAACTCTCCCCTTCCTGGCAGAGACTTAGGGGACATGTCCTTGCCACTAGAGCAGCTTGTTAGCTGTGAAAGGGAAATTATTCCGAGAAGGATGTCCCTGAGAAGCTGCTAGCCCCAGCCAGCCAGAAATACCTCTCCACAGTGCTTCCAGCTAAAGGGGAACACTGCCCTACAGAAAGAGCGTGGTGTAGTGGAAAATGTCTTGCACTAATCAGGAAATCTGCATTCTGGTCCTGGTTCTGCCCCTGACTTGCTTGTGACCTTGGGCAAGTCACTTTTCCCTTCTCTGGGTCTCTGTTTTCTCCTCTGTAAAATGAGTGAAATTGGACTAGAGAATCCCTGTGGAACCTTTGAGCTCCTACCTTCTGTGTTCTAAGATCCCTTTCTGCCCATTCTGACTTTGCTCTGTGAACCATTCTGTCTATAAAGTTCTGTGAATCTGTCTTCATTTAGAGTACTCTGCCCCCAGCCCTGTGCTAGGCTACAGAGGGAGTCTGGGAGGTTGAATCAATCAGTAAACATTCATTAAGTGCCTCCAATGTACCAGACACTGTGCTAAGTACTGGAGATACAAAAAGGGGCAAAAGACAATCCCTGCCCTCCAGGAACTTACAGTCTAAGGGGAATTTAAGTCAGTCTGTTGCCTCTGAGAGCTCACAGTCTAGTTGAGGAAGATAAGACTTTTGCACATGAAATAGTTAAATAGCAGTCTAAGTGTGTGTGCATTAAAGACCAGATGAATGAATGTGACAGGCAGTAAGTGCTCTCAGCTGAGTTGGGAAGAAAAGACTCCGACATACAGGAAACATTAAGTGCTAAGAGTTGTAGTGGAAATTGAAAGTGTAATAATACAAGTTCTAAGTGGAAGAGGGGTGGGGGCTCAGGGCTATAGCCTGGAGCAGGGTAGTCAGGGAAGCTCGGGGTAGGGGGAGATGGGTAAGCTATGGAGAGGTGGAGAGGGCAAGGAAATTCTAAATACTAAGTGAGTGAAATAGGAAACAATTCCTCCTCCCTCCTGTGTGTACACACACACACACACACACACACACACACACACAAACACACACACACACACACACACACACACACACACACACACACACACACACACACACACACACACACACACACACACACACACACACACACACACACACACACACACACACCCCCTTCCCTCTGGGCCCCGGAAAGATTGATTCTCAGTGAGATCCCTCCCTTCCTCCAGAGCACCTGAAAAGCTTTAGTTGTGTGGCTTAGTTGGCAGAGCAGCTTAGACAGCAGGTGGGGGGAGGGGGACCCCAGTAATAAAAGGCCCACTTTGTATGCTGTGGGCAATGAATCAGTCATTTCAGTTTGCTGACTATAACCCAATTGGCAGGTCCAAAAAGGCCAAAAAATAGCCCCCAGCCAGAAGGAGGGGAGGGGAGAACCCCAACCTTGAGGGGACGGGAATGCTAGGCACAGTAAATCAATATCCCTGGATAGGCCTCAGAACCCAGAGGGCTTAGAAACAAGGAGAGGTCGGGGTGGCTTATAATGCCGCTGGCACATGTGCGAAGCACAGCCTTGTCCCAGAGATCCCACTTAAAATTAATATCGGCACAAGCCAGGATAGCTTCCTCAGAAATATGCAAAGTTGGAGGCTGGTGGCTTTTTCCTACCTTCTGTGTCTCCCATATTATCCAACTCTAATGGCTGTTTGCATATGGCATATAGCTAGATGGTAGAGTGGATAGAGAGCCAGCCCTGGAATCAGAAAGACTCATCTTCCTAAATTTAAATCCAGCTTCAAACACTTACTGGCTGTGTGACCCTGGGTAAGTCATTTAACCCTGGGAAGAGATCTTCTTCAGGTCTGGTTGGATTAGCCTGGAAGACCTCTTCCAGCTATGGCTCTGAGAGTTACTAATGATTTTTCATCTTTAGTACAGGGGTGTACCCAGACCTGGACCTTAGGAAGAATATTTGGACAGCTTACAGTGTCCTCTAGTCAGGCTCTGGCCTATGCATAGCTATCCTTCCTTTTCCCAGGAATATCCCCACCCTCTCCTCCATATTCTGCCCACCCTTCAAGGCCCACTTCTGTAAGGGAGCCTTCCTTAACTCTCTAGATTCTTAGCTCTTCCTCCCCTCTGCATTATATTGTCTACCATATTGCCTATCACCTCACTGTTTCATGTTTGGGAACTTTGTATTTTTGTAATGCTTAGTTTATTTGGGTTGTTAATTGAGCTTAACTGAATTCACAGAAGTCTGGTGTCCCAAATGGTGGCAGTAATAATCTTGCTTTCCTCTGCCTTGGTTGTACCATATTTAGAGCATTTGTGTTCAGTTTTAGGCCCATAGTTTAGGTAGGACGGTCCTAAGCTAGAACAAAGCCCAAGGAGGGCGACCAGAAATGTGAGGGGATGGATGACTGTGCTACATGAAGCAATATGAAGGCTGTCAAAGTAGAAGGTTTAGGCTCTCAGGCTTCCCACTTCACCCCCCCCCCCCGCCCTTGTCCCTAGTCAGGCTTTGAAAGCACAGATTTTCCTTGACTGATTCTCTGTAGCTTGGACATTGCCCACAGAGCCTCTTTCCCTAAATTGAAGGAAACCACAGAAAGCTTCATTGGTGTTAGACAGTGGGTTGATAATCAAACCCTTGGCTTAGGGGAAGATGGAAGAAGAGGAGGAGGAGGAAGAGGAGGAGGGCTGCTGGGTGAGCAGAAGAGCCAACCCTAGTTCTCTTCCATCTCTCTTGGTAGCCACATCTGAAGTCATTTCCAAAAGCACCTACTGAACATCTCTTATGAAAGACAGTTAAGTGTTTAGGCAGCTAGGTGGTGCTGTGGATAGAGTGCAGGGCCTGGAGTTAGGAAGACCTGAGTTCAAATTTGGCCTCAGATGTTAGCTATATAACCCTGGGCAAGTCATTAACCCTATTTGCCTCAGCTTCCTCATCTACAAAATGAGCTAAGGAAGGAAACAGCAAGCCACTTCAGTATCTTTGCCAAGAAACCCCCAGATGAGGACACGGAGTCAGACCCAACAGCAACAGAAATCTAAAAGGCATTCAGCTAGGCAATGCAGACAGAAAAATAACAAGGGGCCTCAGAGACCTTACTAGCAGATGAAACCTGTACCTTAAGAACTCTAAGTAAATACCAAGTAATTTCCTGGAGGGGGGTAACTAACCACTAGGCTGACCAGGAGAAGGCTCTTGTAAAAGGCACCTGGACTGACCCTGGAAGCAGATTCCTGCAAAGAGTAGTGAGGAAGACCACGGGATCGTCGGCTTTGCCCTGGAAGAAAACTTAGAAGCTTTCCAGCCTCACCTTCTCATTTTATCGACGAAGAAACCGAGGGACAAGGAGTTGGATGGGCTTGTCCAGAGTACCAAGGTCGTAGCAAAGCCAGTAGTCATACTCAAGAGCACTGGGACCAAGGCTCAGAGCCTGATGGGGAAACATCCCATGTGGGCAGCCTTACCCAGCCTGTTAGGGGATGGGCGGGCAGTGGCACTGATCTCAGGTGACCAGCCAAGTGCCTGGCAGCTCCCCCGAGGGCCAGGTACCTGACACCTGTGAGCTATGGAGAGAAGACAATATGAGCTGTGTCCTACCCCATCCTGCTAAGGGGAAACAGGCTGTGCTCTGTGTGCTGGGCCAGGAAACGGGCCACTTGAGCAGGCCTCTTTTGTCTGGCTGTGAGAAACTAGCTTCTTCAGCCAGAACTGCCTGGCGTGTAAGGAATGGCAGTGGGGGCCACTAAAGCTGAGCAGGGTGTCTTCCCCACCAACTGGGGACTCCTAGGTCTGATTGCCAGCTTTCTAGGCCATCCTTGCCCAGTTCCCCAGTTTCTCTTTTGCTGGCAGCAGTTAGGTGCAGTGGCCTGAGTCATCTCACTGGGGTGCACACACCCTATGTATGTTCTCCATGGCTGAAGCATCCTTGGTCCTGGGCCTGACCCCAGTCTCCCCACCTGCTCCTAGTCCTGGGGATGGTAACTTGTGGAGTAAAGATGAGAGCCTATGGGAGTGTTGCAGAGTCAAAAAAAAAAAAAGGCATTATCTCAGACCAAGCAAATAAAGCTGACCTATTGTAATGACTTCTAGTGGGATATAAGCTCTTTGAGGGAATAACTGTCTCGTTTTTGTACAGTACCTAGGGCATGTTTAATGAGTTTCCCTCGGGCCTAAGGTAGGGGTCTGGAAGCTGGACTATGGCCCAAGTCAGCGTTCCATAGCTCCTGCTTTCCTAAGGATTAGATGAGTCCTGGAGACTTTCCAGGCTGGAGTGGTTATTCCATCTGACAACTGTACAAAACTGAGGAATGAATGAATGAATGAGCAATTATTAAGAGCTTGCTGTGTGCCTAACACTGTGCTAAGCACTGGAGTTACAGATACAGGAAAGAGATCCTCCCTGACTTGAAGAAACTTCCCTCCTAATAAAAGGAGACCATGCATATTGAGGAACGGTGGCTGGTGGCCGGAGACATGGGGCTGGAGGAGGTTGGTTTACAAAGCCCTGGCAATGATGACTGGAGCCCTAGGAAAGCTGAAAGAGCCAAATCCGCCCCGATCAGTCCTCATTCTGGTGTGGTGTGTTCTATTTTAGATACCACTTCTTAGGCAGGACATTGATCAACTGATGTGTGCCCGTACTAGAGAAACTGAATTGAAGAGCCCTTCTTATTCCAAAAGGGACTGGGGAGTTTAGAAAAGACAACATGGGGTGCAAGGGTAGGACAGAGGTAAGCATTTGAAGAACTGTTATATGAAAGAGGGACTGGATTTGTTCTGCTTCACCTCAGAGCAGAATTAGAACCATGGATGAAAGCTGTAGAGGCAGATTTTAGTTCAGGGCATCTAGGTAGCACTTGGAACTTGGAACCTGGGAGACTTACCTTCCTGAATTCAAATCCTCATTAACTGTATGATCCTGGGCAAATCACTTAGCCCTGTTTGCCTCAGTTTCCTCATCTATAAAATGAGGTGGAGAAGGAAACAGCAAACCATTCCAGTATCATTTTGGTTTTTTTTGGAGGGGGGTTAGACAGGGTAATTGGGGTTAAGTGACTTGCCCAAGGTCACACAGCTAGTAAGTGTTAAGTGTCTGAGGCCGGATTTGAACTCAGGTCTTCCTGACTCCAGGGCAGGTTCTCTATTCACTGAGCCACCTAGCTACCCCTATTCCAGTATCTTTGCCAAGAAAACCCCAACTTGAAGAATTGGACATGAGTGTACAATAGCAAAAAGATTTTAGTTCAACCTTAGGAAAAACTTCCTAACAACATGGGATCATAAGATCTTTGATTAAGTTCTTAATAAAATTCCCAAAGTGGAATAATCTGCCTTGGACTCTTATCACTGCAAGTGTTCAGTTTGTTGGAGATGTTATAGTGTGGTCTTCTGCATAGGATAAAAGGTTGGGCTAGAGCAGTGCTGTCCAACTCAAGTAGAAACAGACCCCTTCAGTGTGTCTATTGACTTAGAAAACCACAGATTACCATTATCTGTGTTGTGTTGCATTTTACTTTGTTAAACATTTCCCAATTACATTTTAATCTGGTTCTACTGCACCTGGGAGTTTTGCTGGCACTTGTAGCCTGTGGGCCTGGAGTTGACCATATTTGACCTCTCTTCCAGTTCTTATCTCTTCTTTTTAGCCAGATACCTTCTCCTTTCCCCTTAGACCAGATGGATCCCTTTTCCTTTCTTTTTCAAAAGTCACAGACCTCCCCACTGCCAATTTTAGCTAACGATTCTCTTCTCTACCCTACCCCCAACTCCAAACTTTCTTTCATATCCCCCTTATTCCATAAGCAGATAGGCATTCTGTTTTCACACGTACCCTTTCCTTTAAAGGGCTTTTTACCCCCTTAAGGCTGGGGTCGACCTAGTTTTTCATTAAAAGACTATGCTCAGAGAAGAGACTAGTGGCATGTGAGAAGAGAAAGGAAGATTATGGGAAATAGGGTAGGAAGAGATTCCTGTCCCCATTACGGCCCCCAAGGAAAGGTAGGGCTGAGCAAGAAGAGGCCTTGAAGAATGAGGGTGTGGATCAGAGTTCTGATCCTGCCTTTGCTGCCAGAGGCCTGGGAAGCATTGGGGAATGTTAGGTCAGTCCAGGAAGGAAGCTTGTAGAGATATCTGTAATACTGAGTCCTGTTCCAGGTTTGTGTCCCTTCCTTCAGGAAGAGTAGTCTCTGGCTACTGCCCTCCTAAGGTTCTATACCTAAATGAATCATTCTTTCCTGTCCTGTCTTTTAACCAAAACCCCAGCCTGGTTTGTCCATGGCCCTGGCACTGTTGGCATGGCTTGTAGGTGGTTACATGTATCTGCATGCATGTCTGTGTTTGTGTTCTTACATATAGGTTATTAATACCAAATGTCATATGTTCCCATTGATACCTACATGCATGTTCGTGTCATGTTCATCTGTAGAAACTGTCATGCTGTGTGCCTCTCCAAGCCATGAGTTCACTTCCATTATGTTTTGTGTCCATATATATATATATATATATATATATACATAATCTTCATTTGTGTGTTAGTATTGTTGGTCTGTCTTGTTTCCCCTTTAGACGGAAAGCACAGTGCCTTGTGCCACCGGGCTCTCAGTGGATATGGCTGATGTGACGGTTGGTGAGATTGGCCCCTTGTCAATGGGGGCAGGGAGCCCAGTCTTGGTGCCAGCTCCTGCTTCAGGGAATCCTTCCTTAAGGAAGCAGAAGCTGGGATGACTAAGGGACCTTCTAGGATGTGGCCCAAGGGGCTACTGGAGCTGTCAGGGCTTGAAAGGGTGCTACCTAGTCTGAGCAAGACCAAGGGAGGCAGTCTTGGGGGAGGGCTGGGAAGTGTTCTGGTCTGGGAGTCAGGATTCCCCCCTTCTGCTCATATATCTATCTGGCACTGATTCAGTGTGTGCGTGAGACAGCTGACAAAGCACATCTCACTGGGCTTCAGGTTTCTTATCTGTAAAGTGTATGTGTGTGTATGTGTGTTGTATGTGTGTGTTGTATGTTGTGTGGTGTGTGTGTGTGTGTGCATGCACATTGGTGTGGGGGAAGGGTTTGGGCAAGGTGATCTCCAAGATCCCTTCTGATTTGGAAATTTTATCTTAGGAGTCAAAAGTCCCAGACTCTAGTTCTACTATTGACTCACTGTATCTTATTTAACCTAAGCCTCATTTCCCCATCTATAAAATGGGGAGAGTTGGATTAGTCAACCTTTAAGGTTCCTTCCAGCTGTGTTATTTTAGAATTATAAGGTTGGGGCAAAGGGAACAGTCCCAAAGGAGGATTGTCTTTAAATACGTTTCCCAGGCTGAGGCAACAGGGGCCTCCTCCGCCCAGGGCACGCTCAGCCCTAGGGTAAGCCAGGGGCCCTGTCCAAGGCCTGAAGGGGTGAGAGGAGGTGAGGCAACCATGCCAGGCGGTGGCCCCAGCGAGAGGATGACCTGGCCAGGGCCGGCCCTGCCCCCGGCCGTCCCAACCCGCCCTTTCTCCTCAGCCGCGGCACCCATCCCGCCCCTCACCAGGACCCGCAGCCTCATGGCCATGTCCCTGCCTGGGAGCAGAAGGCCTTCCACTGGATCTCGAAGGTAAGTTGCCCCTTACTCCCTATGCCCTGCAGACTCGGAGGCTGAGAGGGAGGGCCTTGTATGAATCTGGTCCCCACCCCCATCCTCAGTCTGAATGGGGCCATTATACCCTGGACTTGGGTGATGTACTTTGCCTCAGTGTCCCCATCTGTCAGATGAAGGGATTGCATTAGGTGGTCTTCATGGCCCCTTCCAGCTCCAAAATATTAGGGTCTCATTTCAGCTGGCTCCAGTCCTGTCTCTGTCTCTTTCTTGTCTTTCTCTTTGTCTCTGTCTTTTGCTCCTGTCTCTGACTCTTCCCCTCTTCTCTCTCTATCTCCCCCTCTGTCTCTATGGTTTCTGCCTCCTGTCTCCTCCCTTCAGTCTCTCCCTCTCTGTTTCCCTTCTTCCCTCTCCCTCCTTTGTCTCCCCTGTTTGTTTTCCACTTCTTGGTTTCTCCCTCCCTGACTCTCCCTGTTTGTTTCTCTATTTTTCTCTCCCTCGGTCTCCTCCTATCTGTCCCTCCCTTTCTCCCCGCCCTCCTGTTCTCTTGCCTGCGCTGCCCCTGTTTCCTTCCTTCTGTCTGTCTCCTGTCTTCACCTTTTTTTATATCTGTCTCCCTCTCTTCTCTCTCTCCTTCCCCCCTTTCTCCCCTGCTGCTTCCCCTCTTTATCTCTCTCCCTTTCTGTTTCTCCCTGTCTTTTTCTCTTTCTGTTCCACCCTCCCTGCCTAAAGCTAGAGTAAATGTTGGCCTGGTGACCGCATATAAGTTCACATCTGGTTTGTCAGAACAAACTTGCTGGGCAGTCAGGGGCAAGAGAGTCCCCCTCTCTGAGCTTCAGGTTCCCCATCTATAAAATGGAGATAATCCCTGCCCTTCCTACAGCAGAGGGCGAGTGTAAGGATTACAAAACATGGAGCATCTAGAAGGGGCCTTGAAGATCCCAGGCTCCTGGGCTGAAAGAGAGCAGCCTGGCTGAGTCAGGAGATACGAGTTCGAGTCCCAGCTCTGCACTGGATTCTCTGTGACCTTGGATGGCATTTCCCCATATGTGGAATGAAGAAGTTAGGTTAGATTTTGATGATGACAGTAGCAAATAACTGCTCTTTGTATGACACTGAAAGGCTGACAGTGCCTGACGTACATTATTTCAACTGATCCTCACAATTTTGTTGGGTGGACAGATCCTTGAACAATTTCATGTGGCTAAATGAAATGTTGGATTGAAAATGCTTTGCATTGTCTGAAGCAGCACATAGCTGTACGGGACGCATTGTTACTGGAGGAGTCCTATCTGGCTTTTAATAAGTAGGTCCCTATAGATGTATTATCTCCTTGTCTTCCTTCCCATACCACACACACACACACACACACACACACGCACACACACATGCACACACACACACACACATGCACACACCCTTATTTATGTTTTCTTCCTCTTTTTCTGCTTCCCATGTCATAGGAATCTTGTACTGGGCTCTTGGTCTTGTAGGGAACTGTTTTCTCAGCTCTGAGAGGACATTGGATGTTGGGGCCATTCTTATGAGTGACTTTGAACAGAGCACCACTCAATTACTCTGGAGACAAGTTTTCTTGCTCTGCCATTTATTGGCTGTGTGACCTTGGGCATGTCACTTCTCTCTGAGCCACAGTTTCCCCATCAGAAAAACGAGAGGGCTGGATCCCTGAGGCTCTTCCAAGCACTGACCTACCACAGCCTCTTTGTTTAGGTGATAGGAGAAAAGTGGGGCTGGCTCTATGTGGAGGAAGGGCCTTGGGGGAGCTATGAGGCCTGGCCTCCACCACGTCTTCCACCTTGACTCCGATTTCCACTGTCTGTTCTGTCGCCCCTGTCTAAACATCCCCCCATGACTGCCCCACAGCCGGGGGCTGTATGGACGAAATGGGCTGGCCGTGTTCTCTCAATGTTCACCATCCTCTGACACCCAGCTTGGGCCTCCACCTCTTCTTCCTGCCTCCAGGCGTACCTCACCCCCTGTCAGCATGCGGGATACCTATGGTACCTCCTCACTCAGCAGCAGCAGCAACTCTGGCTCCTATAAGGGCAGTGACAGCAGCCCCACGCCAAGGTAACTGCCCCCACCTCACTGTCCCTTCCCCATCCTGGGCCTTGACACCCTAGCCTTCTCTTCACTCATCTACCACTATATTACTGTGTGACCTTGGGCAAGTCTTTTCCTGTCTCTGAGCCTTCATTTCTCTTTCTACAAAATGGGGATAATTATGCCCTCCCTAGAGGGCTTTGGAACCCAAATTAAATAATTGTTGCACAGTGAAGAGATTAGGCTCTTAAGAAAAGCAGAGCCGAGAAAACCTGGAACCAAGTGACATGAGGTCCTGGGTTGGGGGGAACATTTAGGGGTAAGTATTGGGTGACCTGGAGAGGCTCATTCTCTTGTGCTTCATACAAATAAGCCCCTTCCACCTATTGGGTTAGAACCCTGGTGCAGTCACGAGAACATGCTCTCCATGGACTGTTGGGCACAAGCTTATTGGAATCCACACACCTACCCTCCCCCTGTCAACACTGATTGGCACTGAGGTGTCAGGGTCAGGTGTCCAGAACCAGCTGATTCATGTGTACATGTCCCTGTAACCTGTGTGTGCACATGCATCTCAGTATACATGCATACACATGTGTGAATGGGTAGGTATGTGTGGGCTATATGTACATCCCTTTATATGTGATTATTTGTACATGTTTGTGCATGTGTCTATATGCATGTGAATAGGGATGTGTGCATAGAGGCATATTCAGGTGAGTGTGTGTACATGCATATGTCATGAGAGGGGTGTAAGTAGAGAACTGTAGTGCAGGGGGCCGTGATGTGGGAGGAGTCTGATACCACCACACACTCTCAGTTCCCTGCAGGGGTACCCACCTGCCCTAATCCAAGGTGCTTATATGTGCTTATATGGCAGCACAAGTATTACTGTACCCTTTAACACAAAAGGAAACAAGTTCAGGGAGGAGAAGTTATTTTCCCAAGGTCACACAGCTTGTCAGTGGTGACTTATGTCCTCTCTAGTGGTGATGGAATAGGGGGCAATGACAGTGGAGAACTGTGCCTTGCCTGGGCATCATGGCAGACCCTCCAGGAAATCCATCAGTTCTTGTGATAGGGTTGACAAAAATGGAGAAATAGCCACTGACCAGCCAGTCTGTCTTGCAGGCGTTCAATGAAGTACACCCTGTGTAGTGATAATCATGGCATCAAGCCTCCCACCCCGGAGCAGTACCTGACACCCCTGCAGCAAAAGGAGGTCTGCATCCGGCACTTGAGGGCTCGGCTCAAAGACACACAGGATCGACTTCAGGACAGGTAAGCAGGTGCTCTGAGCTGGGGCCCAAGGACCCTGGAGCCTGTCTCCTTGCCCACTCTCTTCCCAGTGCTAGCAGCAGTTGTGACTTTTGGAACCAACTTTTTTTTTGGAGCCAAATGGAACTTTTCTTCCATTCATTCATTACTACAATAAGTAAGCACCTACTGTATGGAGGGCCAGATAGAGAAGAAATTTTTAAAAGATAATTAAAACAAGGTCCCTGCCCTTATGGAGATGAATTGCCATGTAGCAGGGGAGAGAAAACCTGGACATGGGTGAGTATAATGTAGATTAGATTTTACAATGCACATTATATGTGGGATAACGAAGTGGATGTTTAGTCCAGGAACATTATAGCAGCTGTTTTCAGCTCTCTGGAGAGTCAAGAAACAAAGACTGAATGTTTGTCCTCAGAGGGCAGAATGGGCAATGGGTAGATTTATAAAGAGGAAGCTTTTTTTTTTGCTCAATATGAGAAAAACTATTCTAATCATTAGAGACATCCAAAACGGCTCCTTTGGATGGTAAGAGATTCTCCAGCATTGAAGGTCTTCAAAATCAGGGGGAAAGGGGAATTTCAGGAGGGAGGGATGTTTTTAATTTTAAATCCAGTGAAGTTAAAAGGAGGCCAAGAAAAGGAGGAATGATTCTGAACACGGGAATCATTGTGAGCAAAATCGGGAAGCCGAGAAAGTGCAGGGTGCTTTCCAGGGAGGATGTAAGTCTGCTTTGAATGAGGCTTCCATTCTTCCTTATCTCTCTAGTCCTAGCAAGCAGGTCAGGTGAGCCAAGTCACCCATGCTAGGCAGTGACCAAAGCTTCATCCCCTTTTCCACAGTCCTCTACTCCATTTTACTCAGCTCCTCTCACCTAAGCCCCAGTCCTATTTTCCCCTTTTTAAGCTGGATATTCTCCTTCTCTTGTATTATACCTCTGACTGTTTTTGTCCTAGCCCCCTCTCCACACCTCTTCCCCATTATATCTTCAGATCACCTCGCATTTCTCTCTGTGGAGGGGCCTGTGAGTAGAATTAGAGAGACAGGTGTAGTATTGGGCAGACATAAAGACAGCAATGTGTGGTAATGGTGCTGGGGTTCCCTCCCTGGGCTTGTCTGCTTCAGTGGGGGAACTCGGGAGGTTTCCACTAACTACCCTTGGATCTCATTCTATGTCTGTACCATCTCCTCCGTCCTCGTGAGAGCCTGCTTATCTTTACTCATTGCTTCTTTAAAACCCAGTCACGTGATAGGACCCAGAGCCGTCTCTGACTGAAGCTAATTATGTCAGGTTTTCTTCTCTGAAGCTTCATGATTCCATCTGGGGATTTGATGTCTCATTTCTGGGTCCCCCTAATGGTGCACTGACTGGAAAGAACATAACCTCTTGAGTCAAAAGACCCGGGTTCAAATCCATGCTGCCCATATAACATTGGGCAAGGGACTTAACCTTTGAGCCTTGGTTTCCTCATCTGAAAAAATGAGACAAAATAAATAGCAATGATAAATAATAATAACAACAAATCACATTTCTACAGCACCCACGGTGTGCCAAGAACTTTACAAATATTACCCAATTTATCCTCACAACAATCCTGGGAGGTAGCTGCAGTTATTATGGCCATTTTATGATTGAAGAAACAGGCAAATGGAGGTTAAGTGACTTGCTTAGGGTCACCCAGCTAGTTAAGTGTCTGTGGCTGGATTTGAACTTGGGTCTTCCTGACTACAAGCCTAGTATTCTGGACCAGCCAGCTAACATATGATTAGATGACCTTGGAGGTGCCTTTCAAGCCCCAAATCTGCATTTCTGGGGTTTTTCCATTTGCTGCAGCAGCTCCTATGGGAATGGTGCTTTGTGGTCTTCATCCTCACCACAGGTAACACTCAGTGTGTGCCAGACGTTGTGCTGAGCACGTCATGATTATCAGCTTATTTGAGCCTCACAACAACCCTGGGAAGGGGGTGCTGTTATTATCACCATTTTACAGTTGAAGAAACTGAGGCAAGCAGAGATCTAATGATTCACTTGGGGTCACACAGCTAACAAATGCCCGCGGTCAGATTTGAACTCAAGTCTTCCTGACTCCTGACACTACCTAGCTACCATCTGCCTAGATGACCTTGGAGGTCCTCTTGGCTCTAAATCTGCCATCCTGTGATTCTTCCAAGTAGCAGCAGCAGCAGCTCATTTGGGAACAGTACTTAATAATTTGTTCTTGGAGTTAAAGCTGGGAAGGACCTTGGAGAACATCGAGTTCAACCTACTCATTTTTATAAATGAGGAAACCGAGGCCCAGAGAAGGGAAATGACCCATCCAAAGGTCACACAGCTAGTAAGGGGCAGGGCCAGCAATTGACCTCAGGCTTTCCAACTCCCAAGTCCAGTGGTCTTAACGTTGTAACACACCACAGTCCTCACCAAAACAACAAATCCCAACCCCTAGGCACCTGGCACCATGCCCCCCAAATGGTAGCATCCTGGATTTTGAACAGCCCCAGGAAGTAGGTAGTGCACAGATTATTAATCCCATTTGCAGATAAGGTATCAGAGGCTTCTGGAGGGAAGCCTTTGTGTCAGAGCCAAGACAGCTTTCACTCAAGTCCAAGGCTCCTTCTACTGGTTTTGTGGACAATGTTAGAGGCTCACATCGTGTTCCCTCTCAAATTCCTCTAGCCCCTTCTCAAGTACTATTTTTTTTAAAGAACTTGCATGGCTAAAAAGGAAAACAGATTTTGCCTATCACTCTCCCTTTTATTCTTTTCTCTCATCATTAAGAAAGATGCCCAGGATTTTAGGGAGTAATACCAATGCCTGATATTCACATAAAGCTTTGTTAAGTGCCATACATACATTATCTCACTGAAGCCTCACAGCAGCCCCATGATGCAGGTGTTATAAGTATTATTCCCATGTTACAGGCGAGGAAACTGAGACTCAGAAGTTAAGTGACTTGCCCCCAGTCACACAGCTGGTAAATGTTGGAGGTGAGATTTGAGCCCAGTTCTCCCTGACTCCAAGTCCAGTACTCTATCCACTATGCTAATCAGAAACTCATTAGAAGCAAGTAACTTTCCACTCTGTCTTTAAGAATTCAATTCAATAGACATTATTAATTGCTTACCATATACAAGGCACCAACTAATTACTGGGGATACTGAGACAAAAATGAAAGTCTTTACCCCCAGGGAACGTGTATCTACTGGGGGAATCCAAGAGGGGCATAGCTACAATGTAAGTTAAGAAATAATTTCAGGATAAGGAGAGCTATCAGCAGTGGGAGCCATCAGCCAAGACCTTGTGTGTGATGCAGCACCTGAGCTGAGCCTTAAAAGATGCTAAGGATTCTAAGGAGTAACTGTGATGCTGGAATAGGGATAGCCAGGGAAGAAAACATGGCAATAGGAGATGGCGTGCTCTGTTAGGGGAGCCACAAGTGTGCCAGAGAAGAGAAAGATCTTCCTTCTGCCAGCAGGTAGGGGTATCACCCTCTGCCAGGCATGGATTGAAGCGCAGCGCTTCCTTGTTGTTCTTTGGACTTCCACCTATACGCACTGAGGTGACAGTAAGTGCTCTAAGGTTGTGCCCATAGAACTCACTCTCTGGCAGATCCTCCTGCCTGGAAAGGTTTTGAGTCCAGTCGCGGTAATGACGGGATGTCAGTCATATAAGGCCTAGCCTTACTAAGTTCAGAGACTTTCATTCCCACAGTTAGCCACTAAAGGCTGACCGCTGTGACCACAACAGTTCATGACACTGGTCCCTGGGGCATGGAAGGGTTGTGATCTGTATATAAGGCACCATGGGAGTAGAAATTATAAACCTTTGGAAGTATGTTCCTATGAAAAGAGTTCTTTTAAAGTCTGCCTCAGCTAAAAGGCCCATATCCCTTTCCTCCAAACATAGCTTTTAAAAACCATCTTTAAACAGAAATATATTAACATTTTAAAACAGGCATGTAAAAGTGCCTTGAACACAGTTTACTAAGTGTTTAATTGAGAAACAATTTTATGATGTCATTTCTAAAGGGACTAGAAGGGGAACATGTCCTCGGTTTCCTAGGTCACCTATGGCAGAAACTGGGCCCCTTAGGAGATTATATTCACCTTTTCATTTAGACAAGTGATCATTTACCCTGACTTTTTGTTTCCTGTCTCTAAGACAGATTCCTAGGTATGATAACAAAGTACCTGTTCCCAATCCCATGAGAATGTTGTGTTTTTTAAAAATAGCTTTTGTTATTATTGGGTTTTTGATTACCTGAGTGGTTGTTTGGATCATGGGATCCAGAAAAAAAAAGTGTAGATATGGGGTAGGAACAGAGTGAACATAAATGTATCATTAACCCTCCTCTCAATCCCATTGTTTAATTTGGCCCATATAACATGCCCTGTGTTCTTGTTGCCTATGTCCAGACCCATCTATCACATCATCTTCCTGCTCTAGTCTAGTGTGAGGACGTCCCTGATGGGTGCAGGTCAGTCTGCTAGATTAACATTTCCCAAACCATTTTCCGTGGAGCCCCGGTAAAGGGTGTGCTGTTTGGATAAGGATTCTCTAAGATACGTTTGATGACAGCAAAGGCTGGTGGGAGTTAGGAATAGGACCCACTCGGGCATGAAAAGTTAGCAGCATCAAACACAAGGCAGCATTTCTGGTTTAGACTTCCCTTGTTTGATCCAATGAGCAAGAGGTGCCCTTCAGTGTACTTCAGCTGCATCTCCACCTGCCTTGTATCTCAGCCTTGTCCTTTCCCTCTTGACACTGGCTCCCAATCCCTGTGCCCTTTACATATACTTTCCAGTGCCCTCTTCACCCTCCATTTTTGACACATATCATGGATTTCAACATCCTACGTCCAACAATCAGGCACCACCAACTTCTTCTAAACACCTCCCTCCACTCTTTCTCTTATACTCCCTATTTTTCCCAATCCCTCTTTACTCCAAGGGCACTCAGATCCTCAGGCTACCCAGCCCAGCATTTCTCAGTCTCTCAGTATATGACTCAGTATATAATGTCCTTTGGCCCAGTAAGTTCAGGAAATACTAGAATAGGGAATTTCTGAGCAAATTCATGAGCAAAGGCATGGGAGTGGTAAGATGCAGGTCATGTTCAAGTAGCAAAGAGTAAGTAATATAGTTTGAAAGGAGTATAGTGTGTGTTTGTGTGTGTGTATGTGAATAATGTGAAATTAGGCTCAACAGATTACAGGGAATCATTGTACAATAGGCAAAGGAATCCGAAGTTTACTCTGTTGGCAGTAATGAGCCATTGACGGTTTTTGAGCAGAGAAGTGATGTGATTAGAACAACACATAAGATTACTCTGACAATTGTGTAAAGGATGGATTGAAGGGGGCAGAAAGAGAGTAGAAGCAGGAAGATCTGCCTCCTTAGGAGGGGTGGTAACTATAGAAGTAGTCATGGAGACTTGACTCCAAGACTTGGGGATGGCTTAGAGAAACCTTCTGGAAGTAGAATTGGTAGGAAAAGATGGGAAATTGAGGAGGGGATGGAGATGGATTAGATAAGAGACAAGAAGAAGGGAAAAGTCAGAAGATAAAAGGGAAGGTTAAGAACATGAGAGTCTAAGTAAATGATGGGACCATAGACAGGAGGAGTGGAGTCCGGAAGGGAAAGTTTCTAGGGAAAGATAATAATAAAAGTTCTGTCTTTCAGTAGGGAGGATTTCTGCAGCCTGAATGCTATTCTTGGCCTGGAAAAGATAAGTGGGAACTAGAAAGATTTCCTTAATTCTGTCCAAGTCATTAGCAACCAAAAGTGCTACTCCACCCCCAGCCCCAACTTTTAATCAGTCAGGAGTCCTGCTTGGGCTTTTATTACCTTGCCTAGATCTAGGTCCTGGGGATGCATGGCCAGGTTCAGGTGGGATATGTCACCCTTCTCCTCCCCCCACCCCCCAATCTGCCTGCAGGGATTCAGAGATTGATGACCTGAAGACCCAGCTGTCCCGAATGCAGGAGGACTGGATCGAGGAGGAATGCCACCGGGTCGAGGCCCAGCTGGCTCTCAAGGAGGCCCGCAAGGAGATCCGACAGCTCAAACAGGTGATTGACACAGTCAAGAACAATCTCATAGATAAAGACAAGGGGCTGCAGAAGTACTTTGTTGACATCAACATTCAAAACAAGAAGTTGGAGACCTTGTTGCATAGCATGGAGGTGGCCCAGAATGGGACCGTCAAAGAGGACGGGACTGGGGGGTCTTCAGGGGGTTCTCCTGCCCGATCCCTGACCCGAAGCTCCACCTACACAAAGCTGAGTGATCAGGCCCCCGGAGACCGCAATGCTGACCTTCAGAGTGCATCCACCGAAGAGGTGGGGGACAGTGGCTTTGCAGCAGCTGATGACACTCTGAGCCGGACAGAACTGTTGGAGGCAAGCAGCCTGCTCTCTTCTGGAGTGGACTGTGGCCCAGATGAAGGCTCCCTGCAGAGTTCCTTCACCTTGGGCTCCCGACTTCCAACCAGCTCCACCTATGAGAAGCTGCTGGGAGGCAGTGGTGGGGGTGTGGAGGCTGGCGTACAGGCCAGCTGCATGCAAGAGCGGGCCATCCAGACAGACTTTGTGCATTACCAGCCTGACCTAGACACTATCCTGGAGAAAGTGATGAAGTCACAGGCCTGTGGGTTGGCCAGTCCTGGCCCTAGCCCAGCCTGGGCCCCAGCACCAGACATGGAGGACGCAGGCGCTAGCATAGAAATGCCCTCAGGCTTCCCAGGACCCATGGACCTGATACCAGCTGACCCTAATTCAGCAGTGGTGGTGACAGTAGGAGAGGAGCCTGTGGTGGCTCCAGTGACCCAAGGCCCTTCCCCACACATGCCCAGCCTCAACCCATCGGTAAGCATCGCCTGCCCTGTGGATGAAGAGGCTGGTGAAGTAGCGCCTGAGCCTAAAAGCTACTGGAGCCGCCACTTCATTGTGGATCTCCTGGCAGTGGTGGTACCCGCGGTGCCAACAGTGGCCTGGCTGTGCCGGTCCCAGCGGCGCCAAGGCCAGCCCATATACAATATCAGCTCCCTGCTTCGGGGATGCTGTACTGTGGCCTTGCACTCTATCCGCAAGATTAGTTGCCGTTCTGTGAGCACTTCGGGGCCTGTGGGCACCGGGGGCAGCTCCCAGCTGTGACTGGCCACCCGCCAGGGAACCAGGCACATCTTGGTCTGACCACTGATTGTAGGTCTTTCTCTTTCCCTCTCTCTCTCTCTCTCTCTCTCTCTCTCTCTCTCTCTCTCTCTCTCTCTCTCTCACACACACACACACACACACACATACACACACACACACATTCACATGTGCACGGAGTGTCATCATCTTAATTTATTTAGCTTTTCCAAAATAGAGAGGCCATAGTCTGGGTTGGCCAGGATAACCTAGGGATGTCTGAAGTTCTACAGGTGGCTGCTACTCTGGCCTCTTGGGGGAGGAAGAGAGGGTTCTATGGCATGGGAGAGCGATAGGATAGATCTGATTGAAGCTGGGATTTTGCCAATTTCTATCATAGGAAGAAAATTTCCCATTGAAGGAAGAGGGCAAAGGACTTCAGCTTCTATTTTCCTTTCCACAATGCCCGTCTCTCTCTGCCACCCCACCTCCTCCTGTCCAGGTGACATTCTCCCTAAGCAGTTCTGTATTTGCTTTCTTGAGTAAGCTGGGTGGTCCTCAATGTACATGGGGCTACCTTCTTCGTCCTTTCTCCCTTAACTGTTAGGTCAGTATTATTGCTTCCAGTGGGGGAAATGACCCGCCTAAGGTAACATGGCATAGGGATTGGAATTGCTGGGGAATGGGAACACACGACTTTTGTCTCTTTGCCTTCATGGGCGACCCAGGCTGGTTCTGGGAGTGGATGATGGGGGGAAGGAGGAGTAATGACTGAAACTTCCCTGACATTTCTTTGCTTCTTGTCACCAGGTGGGTGGGTGGAGGGCAGAGCCAGGGAAAGAAGAAGGGGAAAAATAAATGGGGGATGGTCAGCAAAAGGAGATGTAGGACTGAGCTGACTTTCTCTGATGCACCCATCCCCTGCACTGATTGTTAGGAAGGCTTACTGAGCCTGTTCTCATCCTTAAGGATGGGAGGTGGCCCCTCCTAGGTCACCATGGGAACAAATTATCACATCATCTAACTAATGTCCTGAACCCCTTCCTACCTTTCCCTAACACTTCTGTAAGTTAAAACAGACAGATTGTCCTTCTGGGTAAGCAGCTGCTTTTGGAAGATATAAGGGATGCTCTCCATCTCACAGGCTATATTAGAAGGTGCTGAGGGGTCCCCACAGGAACTGAGAAGCCAGTGGCACCCCCAAGCCATTTTGAAATCATTTTGCACTATGTCCCCTTTGTGATAACAATATTTTCTCAGGGGAGGTGGTTGAATAAAGCTCCCCCAGGATGCCAGGCCCATGGAGGGAAGAAGAGAGGGATTTGCTATTGGACGGCACTCTTCCCTCTGGAGGTTGGGGGTGGGGTGAAAGCTTATGTCCTAGGGTGGCCAAACCCCAGTGTGTCTGGCTTTAATGGAGAGGTGAGGTGGAAGAGAGGGACCCCAACCCATGCCTTTATGCCTCTGGCTGAAAATTCTTCAGTGCAGTAAGCCAGGGGTTAGGATAAAGAAGCCATGTTTTACCAGCCAGTCCTGCACGTGGAGCATGTGGATGGAGAACTTGCCAGGGGGCAGGATGGAGTGAGCTCACACATGCTCACTAACCAAGACCCTGCTGCATCACCCTCACTCACACTCATACACATGTACACATTTATGCGCACACATATGCTCCAGGTAGGGGGACCAGAGTCACCAACACCTCCCTGTCTCTGAGCACCAGCTCCTTCAGTGAAGTAGCTGACACTGTTTTTCTTTTAAAAACATCCCACTCGTGTTCAGTCTCATAATTGATTTTGTCTCTGAGCCCAGAGTGCTTGGAACACCTCTGGGGTGTTAGGAAGGGTCCCCTTGATGCCCCATTCTATAGGCCTGTCATTTTCTTTTTTAAGATCTGAAGCTTACTCTTTGAGGACTAGGTCCCCACACACAGCTTGGGCTGTTTGGCAGCTTGAATCTGTTCACCACCTTTGCTTGAACTAGCTCCTCACATGCCCGTCCATGCCCTGTCTCAGAATGGGGAGCTTCCTTCCGCATGTGCAGGGGTATTGGTCCCAATCTCCCCCAGCTTAGCCGTGTGCCTCTCCAATCCACAGAGGCAGGCAGGTGTTTCTACCCATTGATCCTCTCCAGTGGACCCCTCTTCAGAGGCCCAAATCCGGGGTTGATATCAGGGTCAAGATTACCTGGGAGATGTGGGGAGGAAGATCTCCCTTTGGACACTGGAATGGGATATGTCTGCAATTCGGTGATGAGGGGCCTGTTGAAACCTGATCAAAAGTGAAAAGGCCACTCGTTCTAGGATCTAAGCCTCATGTGCAATGTATTTGTGAATCTGTGTAAGCATCTCATTAGACTATCCAAAGCTTTGCTGAGAAAATAAATGTACGATTATATTTGAAAAGAGAAAATCTATATATTTTTCAAAACCAGAACTGCACTGAGCTATAAGGGCTCAGCTACTCTCTCTTGCTATCCTACAACTCCTTTATCCTATCCACAGGCTGTAGTAAATGATAGGGATCCCACCTGGCCCCTTGTTGCCAAATCAACCCCATTCCATCCCCACTAGAGGACTCTGACCTAGGAAGGGACCAGCCTCTGGTGTTACTTTTGCATGGATATGCGTACCTGGGGATGTGCCTACTCTTGGCCACCAGAGAAAGCCCTGAGGATGTAACTCAGCCCAGCTTGGGCAAATTCAGGCTTTGGGGAACTATGTGAAATCCATGGAGAATCCCTTCACCTGAGGTTCCACAGGAAAGCTTTGATGATCTAAGAAGTTTTTTGGGGGAATCTCCCTGACCTTGAGGGATCTGTGTGTCATGTACTGGTGACCAAAGCTGATGTTACCATATGCATTCCAGGCAGGTTGCAAGAAGTTGGGTAGCCCCTTTAATATCAAGATTTATTTTGGGGATCAGGATGGGGCTGAATTTTATGCCTGTGAACCCGGAAGCTGCCATCCCAATCTCCCTACCCCCAGTCTGGGACCATCTCAGCTCCTCACAGAGGTAGCTGGGGGACCCAGGTACTTCTCACAGAACTAAGGGATGATAATTGACTAAATCTGTCAGGGTCAGTGGGACCCTTTGCTAGCTTAGCAAGAGGTAGAGACCCCCTACCAATTCCCCAAAACGCACACACCTGCTTGTTTGCTATGTGCCTATGTGTTTGTGAGGTGTAATCTAAGACTATGCAATGAGTTCAGTGCTGTCTGCCCTGGGGTGGGAATAGGGCAAAGAGACCATTCATGCAGTCACTTGCTCAGGGCTCAACGCAGGTGGATCAGTGATTGTCACAGGCCCCAGACGTAATCTGGAGCCTTCTGTTCTGACTATGCAAGGGGCACTGAGGGGCCTGGAAGGTGGCGTTTCACTTTCCAGGGGGATGGGAAGATTGGGGCTCAAATGGCTTTGTGTCCTGCCCCCACCCCAGGAACTGTTGGTTTGTATTAAGCTACCTTCCCACCCTTTTACTTCCCATGCTGAAAACTTTTAGGTGTTGCTCTGGGTTGAGCCCTGGGAGAGCCAGAGGCTCTAGGCCTGCTGAGCAACTTAAAAGAAGGCTCCCCCCAGCTTAGAGAGCAGTAACACCCCTCGCCCCACCCTACTCCATAACTCAGGATTTTCTCTCCCACCCCTACCCCCTAAACCTCTTCTAGGGGCCCTTGGCTCCCCCCCTTAGTTGCCCGCAGTGGGCAATCTGTCTCAGTAGCTGGTCTTCACTCTAGGAGGAGCAACAGCAGCTCCCCCATGATCATAATCCAGCACCAGGCAGCTGTCCTGGGTCTCATCTTTGCCATTACCTAAACCCTGTAAGTTAGAGCCTCCTGCCATCGTGATATGCATTTGTGATTGGTTGCTTTGCTTGCGAAGATCTTGGGCCTCAAGAGTGGAATTTAAGACAATAACTCCTAAGGGGATAACTTGGCTCTTCACTAGAATGCTCTTGCCTCCTACCACATACCCTGGCTTCTCATCACATTGGTCAGAGGGTGTGGATTGGCTTTCTCTGCAACAACTCCCTGGCTCTCTTTTCATCTGCCTGCTCAGGGAAGGAAATGAGAGCTGCAAGAGACAAGAATTCTTGGAAGGTAAACCAAGGACACATCTAAGTACAAAGGGCTATTCCAATTTCAGGGGAAAAAACTGGGAATTTTTTTTGGCGGGGGGAGAAGATAGGTGATGATAGGTAACAAGGTGGTTGGTATGAGGTCTCTCTTGTCTCATCTCATTCATCTCTGGTCTTTCGTTCATATGGTTGGAACTGCAGCTGAACCAAGCAGTTCTGTATTAAAGCATGAAAGCCACACCCCCAGTGTCCTGCTGTCTATGTTGCGCCTCTGCAGGTGGGAGGGAGGGAGGGAGGGAGGGATGGAGATGCTAGACCTACTTTAGCGTACTGAAGAGGAGACTGATGATGGATGGACTAGAAACAGCACTGATTTTGGAGTCGGAAAGACTGAGGCTAGAATCTGAATGATGCCACTTGTTACCCGTGTAACTTTGGACAAATTAATTCCCTTCATCTGGGTCTCATTTTCCTCATCTGAAATACAAGGGGCTTGGTACCTTGATATAAAGTATGTACTATATCTAAGCCCTGTGAAGATTAAGTACCTTTTTAAAAAATCTGATCCAAGGGGCAGCTAGGTGGTGCAGAGGATAGAGCGCCAGTCCTGAAGTCAGGAGGACCTGAGTTCAAATCTGACCTCAGACTAGACACTTAACACTTACTGTGTGACGCTGGGCAAGTCACTTAACCCTAATTGCCTCACAAAAAAAAATTTGATCCAGAGACACAGGATGAAAGCCTTCCCTGTGGAGAGCACAGTTTTCTACAAATCCCAGAACTATTCAAACAGAAACAAGTGGCCACGGCATCTCTCTGGCAAAGTTAATAGAAGTAGAGAGGATGCATTGGAGACAAAATAAAAGTTTTTGAGAGTGGCTACTTTCACAAACGAATACATGGATAATCATTTATTCAGCAGTTACTAGGCACCAGATATGGTGCTAAGAAATGAGAACTCAAAATACAAAAAGCGTGGTGGTCCCTTATATTCCAATGGGGAAAGAAGACATATGTGGGGAAGTTGTGACTGTGAACTCTTGGTCTGGAAAGTGATGGGGGTGAAAAATGGAACCACAGAGAAAGACCGATTCAACCTTTCTAGGATTGTTCCCAGAGCTGGGGATGAAGAGCTGTGGGGTTGGGGCCGTGAGAAAGCTGCAGAGCAAGATGGTGGGTCCAGGCTGATTTTGGGGAATGCTCACCCACCAGGAGTCCCTCAGAACAGCGGTTTCATCATCCGTTCTCCAGGAACAAGACTCATCAGTAAAGTTCTTCTAAATTTGACCGCTTTTTTTGGTGTCATTTTTATCAACAACATTGGTGTCTGCTAAGCATTCTTTCTCTTTTCTCACCTTAATGGGTGTGCTTTATTTTTAAATCATTTTCAATCAATCAAAAAAACATGCTATACAGTGCCTAGTATGTAGTGGGTGCTTAATAAATGTTGATTGATTGATTGTTCATCATGGGGCTCACTTTACCTAAAATCTTTTTTTTTTTAGTTCTATTGCAAAGATGGCAAAGAACTAAGAGAGAAAACTGATCTCTGTCCAATTCATTCCATTTTGAGGATCAACTCTTCAAACTGGCCTAGGAGCTATTTCAACAATGACAACCACCTATTTCTCCCTAGGTCCTCTGTCCAGCATTGATGTTTACCCCCTGTATCGACCTCTTTGAATATATTGAAATTAACTGCCACAAAATCCTGAAGTGACAAGTAAGGGGGGAGGGGGGCCCTGTGGCATTAACTTCTTTAAGCTCTAATTTGCTTGGTTGTATCACAATACTTATACATTTGGTGCTAAGTAATGAGGGCTTAGAGTAGGTGGCTTCTGAGACCCCTTAAAAGGGGGTCCCTTTTAAAAAAAGTTCTCCTCTGCTTTGATCCTAAGCCCCCATGTAATGCCACTTTACCAGGTTTTTTGCAAAGATAATGTGAAATGGGTTATGTCCTCTCCCATTCCTTCTCTGCTTGATGCCTGAAGGCCCCAGGAGACCACATGAGTATTTCCAGACTTCATTCTTCTAGGTATATAGATATGAAGACTTTGCTATAGGCTTGCTCCAGGTTCCATTTCTTTCCCTAACTACTTGGCATGCCTAGGTCCTTCCAGGCCCCTGTCTTCCCAAACTGTAGCATGACCAAAGAGTTCCCTCTCAGCCAGCGAGAAGAAAAAGAAATCATACCATGGAATGCTACTCATTCCCACCCCCTCCCCTGAAATGCAGAAATGGCCCCCTGAAAGAGTTAAGGAGGCCCGTAGAGGGATGTGAACTGTGGTCCCATCCCATCCTTTGAAATGTCAGAGGGTTCCCTGTGGAAGGAGAGGAAGGAGGGCCTGGAGCTTCAGGCTGCTCAGGTCCTTAGCTTCAAATATCAGGAATAGAATGATCCATGGAAGTATGCAACAGGGTCGAAGAAAGCCTGGGAACAATGAAAGATAGCAAGGATTGGCAAAAAGCTTTCCTCAGACAACCCCTCTTGATAAGAATACAACTCTGCATTTGTTTTACATACTTCTGAAGCTTTTGTGACTCATGACATTTCCTCCCAACCCCCTCTGGGGGACAGACAGGCAGTGATAGGATAACCTCCCACCCCTTGGCTTACAGATTAGACACAGGTGTCCACAATCCACAACTGACATCACGGAAGTCCTACAGTTTCCTCTTTTGATAGCAAACAGTCATGGAATGGAAGGGACCTTAGGGATCACTGACTTAAACCTCTTTATCTTACAGATGGGTAAACTGAGGCTAAAATAAACACCAGGTAAAGAGTACAATTGGAACTTAACCCCATGGCTCCTCACTCCCTAAGCAGGGAGCTCTCCCTATTCTGCCAGGCTGCCTGCCTTTCATCTCTTCTTCTACCCCTTCTTCCTCAATAAAGATAGACAGCACTCCATTACCTTACCACCCCCCCATAACCTAGGAGGCAAGCTTGTTCAGTAAAGACCTCCCCTGTCAGAGGAGGTGGACACTCAGGGTCACCGCCTGTCTTTGCCTCCAACTTTGTGGATGGTCTTCAAGAAGCTAGTCCCTAAAGTTCTATATTCTGAAGGTCCTTCCCAATGCTGACATAGGATTGGATGCTGGAGGATTCTCCATGGCTGTGAGGTAGGGGTGAAGAAAGGGGTGGAGTGGAGAAGAGGTCTCCTTACTTTTTAATCATGTGCTCATAAATCACTGTAGGGATGATGGTGAGGGTGATCACATTTCCAGCTGTGGCCAGGATCTCCATAGTCTCTTTGTCCTGGAGCCAAGGGAGAGGGGGAGAAGAAAATGAAAAGTGAAAAAGACGATGATGTTAGTTCAGATGCTGGTAGGGGCAGCCAGGTGGCACAGTGGAGAGTGCTGGGTCTGGAATCAGGGAGAATCATCTTTGTGAGGTCAAATCTGGTCTCAGACACTGCCTGTGTGACCCTGGGCAAGTCACTTAACCCTGGTTGCCTCAGTTTCCTCCTTTGTAAAGAGAGCAGGAAAAGTAAATGGCATACTACTCCAGTATCTCTGCCAAGAAAACTCCAAATGGGGTCACAAAAAGGTGGATGCAGCTCAGATGCCTCTAACCTTGCTGATTCCAATGAAAGAGAAAGACAAAGCTGTACAAGATACTGCACGGCGTTGGTTGTCACTGACCTCGGGTCAGATAGTGCATTAGAGATCAAAGGCCGCTACTTCCAGAAAGTCAGTCTCAGAGTCTAATCCCCAACTCCCAGGCCTCTGACAGGGCCCGAGAAGTTCCTGAAGGACATTATTTCCTTGCCTGCCTGTCTGTCTGTCTGTCTGTCTGTCTCTCTCTCTCTCTCTCTACCTTTCTAACCCCAAATGTAGAGAAGAAACTGAAGTGAATGAAGGCTTTATGCTGTCTGGGTCTCATATGCAGCCAACCAGAGGGACTAGCTCACATGGGCCTGTCTCAGCTCTATTCAGCTGACAAGTCACAAGTCAAGGTGCAGAGTGAGAAAAGCATGGACAACAGAGGAATGAGTGCGTCTTAGCTCCTGCAATTCAAGAAGCAACTATTATGGCATTACTGTGTGTGAAACATCGGATTAAGTGCTGGGGGAGATACAAAGTTTAGCAAACACATACTCAGGGCAGCTAGATGGCACAGTGAATAGAGCACCAACCCTGGAGTCAGGAGGACCTGAGGTCAAACCTTAACACTTACTAGCTATATGACCTTAGGCAAGTTACTTAACCTCATCTGTCCTGCCTTTCCTCCTCCAAAAAAAAAAAAGTAATACACCTAGTTTGGGAACTCATCATTTGTTGGAGGGAGAGGTAAAGGAGACAAGAACCCCAAATAAGAACCAGGTCAGCCACAAGGAAAAGGCCCCCACTGCCTAAACAAATCCCACCAACCTTGTTTGCTAAACCTCATGGGTTTTATTCATAGGAAAGTCCTCCCAGGCCCTGACACAGAAATTATTTATTTTTGTTTTATACACAATTCTAACAAGCTTGGGTATCTGGTTTCCCAGACTACAACACATAAGGAGCAGTCAATAAAAAAAAATGAGAAGAGGGGGTGGAAAAAGTTGCTGTTTGCTAGAGGCAAACACATACTACCTGCAAGAAGTGATAGCTTGACAATGAAGGAGACAGGGAAAAATATGAAAACACATACTTAAGAACTTAAGAAGTCTGGTATCTGGAGGCAAGTGAGTGCAGAGGCAAAGAAGTTCCCATAATAATCCCCTAGAACTCCTGGGTCACAGACCAACTTGCTAACTCTGCTTATAATAACCACTCTGAGACTCCAGGAGAAAAAACGAAGGCTAAATGTTTTCAACTCATTTCAATTAAATCCATTTAGCACCTGCTTTATGCACTCAGCCCTGAATGATGACCAAATGTGGTGTAAGAAGGCAGAGGAATATTTAAGACAGAGAGTATGACATGTGGTGCTTCTCTGGATAAAATGTAAGCTCCCTAAGGGAAGAGATGGTTTGGTTTTGTCTTTGTGTCCCCAGCAATCCGCACAGTGTTTGGTCTATAGAGGTGCTTAATAGATACTGGTCAACCAATGGATTGGTGTAGTGGGGAGACCTCTGGCCTGGAAGTCAGGAGACCCAGATTCTAGTTCCAGCTCCACCAGTATTCCACTGTGTAAGTTTAGGTAAGTTGCATCCTCTCTCAAGGTCTCCATTTTTCTCATCTGTAAAATGGTGATATTGGCACTGCTTACCTCCCAGAGCTGTGAGTAGGGCACCCTGAATACCTTAAGGGGCTAGATAAGAGTAAGGTAAAAATAATTGTTATAATCATACACCAGTGGGGTTGAACCAACTAGACTCCAAGAACCTCCCCAGCCTTAACTTGCCCTGGTTTTAACATGTCAAATTGTCTTTAAGCCCTAAGATTTTATGATGTTTTGAGCTCTGTTCACACAGCTGGTCTCACACACTAGCTCTGGGTCATTTCAGTACAAACTGAGCCTGACTTTCTAGGCCAGGAGGCTCAAATGGACATTCTGTCACTTGCTGAAGGTCCTGATGCTCAGCTGAAAGTTGGGCAAGATCAAAACAATGACACCCCTGGGTACAAGCAGCCCTAGTCAGTCATTGTGCTGGGCCTACTAGGAACAAAAGGCCTGTCTCAGAGCCCCTGGCCTTTGGATCTGATTTTGGTTTCCATTAATGTCTATGGAATTCTTTTTTTTTAAAGAAGAAATATTAACAGGAAGGAGGGAAAAGGAGAAGGAAGGAATGATATAGTAAGGAGGATAGAAGAAAGAAGAAGAATATATGGAGGGAAGAAGGAAGGAAAGAAGGGAAAGAAAGATGAAGAGGAAAAGAAGGAGAGGAAGAGGAGAAAGAGAAGGAGGAGGAGGAGAAGGAGGAAGAGAAGGAGGAGGAGAAGGAGGAGGAGAAGGAGGAGGAGAAGGAGAAGGAGAAGGAGAAGAAGAAGGAGAAAAAGAAGAAGGAGAAGAAGAAGAAGGAGAAGAAGGAGAAGAAGGAGAAGAAGAAGGAGAAAAAGAAGAAGGAGGAGAAGAAGGAG
>CM053595.1:67201362-67246316 GCA_028646575.1 Pseudocheirus occidentalis
GAAGGGGATTAGAGGGGGGATGATGGAGAAGAGGGCAGGTTGGGGTGGGGGGAGGGTTGTTAGAAGCACACACTTCCGTAAAGGACAGGGACAAAGTAGAGAATAGAACAAGGGGAGGGCAGGATAGAAAGGAGGGAAATATTATCAGTGTTATACAACATGTCCACTGTGGAGATGTTCTTCATAATTGCACATGTACAGCCTGTATTGAATTGCTTGTCTTTCCAGTGGGGGTGGGTGACAAGGGAAGAAGAGAAAGAATTATTATTATTGTTATTATTATAATTTACATGCAACTGGGAAGATATACAGGCACTGCAATAGGGAGACCCATCTTGCCCTAACAGAAAGTTAGAGGGGTGATGGAGGAGAATATAGGAGAGAGCAGATTGAGGGAAGGGATATACAGTGGGATCGCTGTTTGGGGGTGGTGGGTAGGGGAAATTCAGGGAGAAAATTTGTAACTAGAAATCTTGTGGAAATGAATGATGTAAACTAAAAATAAATGATAGTTAATTATAAAAAAAAGTTGGGACAATTAATTCTGTCTTATATAGTTTTCATTTATGAATTCTTGAACTATAGCTCTGAAAATCAGGCTTTGAAAAAGCCTTTTGTGATTCAAATGGAGTTATTTGACTTCTCTTTTAAACCCAAATCAATCTGGCTTTCATTGAATGACCAATAATAGGTCCCAGCCCAAGCTTTTTCACTCGTTGTTTGGGTTTTGATGACTCAGAACGAGTGTAAATAGCAACCTTTTTCTGTTCCACCAGAAACTCTGAGGGTCTGCCCCTGTGATGGCAAACTAGGCCACCTTTTGTCTCAATTCTTACCTAGCTCTAAATCACTGAATGGGCTTCCCTCAGACAAGCTGACACCCGGGAAAGACCTTAGCTTAAAGGCCAAGGTCACCCATTGCATTCTAGGCCACTCCCATCATCTTGACTTTTGTCTTGCCACTGGGCCTGATGACTCCAGAGGAAAATGGTATCCAACTCTTGGTGACCCCATCTGGAGTTTTCCTGGTTAAGATACTAGAGTAGTTTGCCATTTCCTTCTCCAGCTCACTTTACATATGAAGAAGAAACTGAAACAACCGGGATGAAATGACTTGTCCAGAGTCACACAGATAGTAAGCATCAGAGGCTGCATTTGAACTCTGGTCTTCTTGACTTAGGCCCAGCACTCTATTCATTCCACCACCTAACTACCCCTCCCTTTCTTGGAACACTACCTCCAAACGCAGTTACCCTTCTCATTCATTTCTGACCAGAAGGTAAGGCCTGGAATGAATTCCAGGGCCTCCTTTTAAGAAAGAGGCTTAACACTGTCTTTTTAGTAACTGCCTCACTTAAATCTGATCGACTCTCAAGTCATGACATCACCCTTGTGATGTCATTGTCCTCTTCAAGAACCAAGGACAGACAACAATTGCTTTTGCATTTCTCTGGACTTCTCCATCGTGTCTTCCTTCCCCAGGAAAATCATCACTGAGAAATCTCATTAACCCCGAAGAATAAAGCTGCCTGGTACTCACATCTCATCAGGACCTTCTGCCTCTGACTGGATGCTCTGACTTGAGGGCAGAGCGGTGAACTCCGGGTCCTCTCTTTAAGAAAAGGGCTCAATATTGCCTTCTTCCTATTTTCCACTAGTCACACTATTCTTGGACTTTTGCTTTTGTTGTAGGAGTGGTTTATTTATTTTTCTGCTATTATTTCTATACAATCACAAGGGAAACTGGTCGATTGCTCTTGGACTTTTTTGGACTTCTCTATCATGCCCCCATGCAGTGAACCTTCTCACCCCCTTCATTCCACTCCCCCTTTAAGCTTCCTTTTATGTTATCTTCTCCTATTAAATTGTAAGCTTCTTGAGGACAGGGACAGTCTTTGTTTTTATTTGTATTTATAAACCCAGAGCTTAGCACAGTGAGTGCCTGGCAGATAGTAGGTGCTTAATAAATGTTTATCAACTGACTTATTGGATCTGTTGCCTAGAACCGTGTCATGGGTAACAAAGCTTCCAGTTTACACATTACCATCACCTAGGTGTGCTCTAGTGAACATCTGGGACCTTCCCTTGCGCTGGTGCTCTCTTTGGGTGCTAGAGTGCTCCCAGTTTGGAGTGCTTCAAGCTCAGTGTGCTCCTGGTTGATCCCATCCCCAGTGTCCCCAGACCTCCCTATCTGTCTCCCCATGGCTAACTAGGCTGGACAAAGAATTCACTGTGACTTTTTCTAGATTTCCCAGTCAAGATTCTATCTGGTGCATCAACTAGTTCTGTTAGGGGAAGTTAGTGGAGAGGAACTTACTATATTGCTTCCAATTTATTGCTCTGCCATCTTCACTCAACCTCTGTATCAGTTGTTTTTGATTAATTATTTTTGTCATATGTAGGGATCAATGTGAGTCTAAAAGCACCTGTGGTGCTGAGGGTCACAGCCCAGTTGCTAAGCTCACAGAGAAGTCTCTCAGGAGACCACTCACCTGATGAGCAGCAGCTGAGAGAGCCGGCTCTACCTGTCCTCCATTGGTCATTCCTCCAGTGCCGGAAAGAATCATGCCCTAATCATGTTACTTCTAGGGTATTTAAGGAGGATGCTACAATACAATAAAGGAGAGCTGCTGTATGCTTCTCTCACCTCTGGTCTCTTCAGTCTCTCCTGAGAATACAGCCTAAGGCTGGCCCTTAGGCTACTGAATTAAGTGGCCACTACAGTCATAAGGAACAGTTTCATTGGGAGTAGAAAGAATATATCAGGAAATTACAGGGAGTGGGGGTAAATAAGAGACATCGATAAAACTTTTTTTTAAAGTAAACATTTGACTCAAAAAATTAAGATGCCTCTTGCAAGTATCCTTTCCAACAAAGTGTTTTTCATGAGCCAGTCCTGATAGCAGACATGTAGATGTTTGATGAGCCTGCTGCTTGGCATATGAAATGGAGGGGCCTGTTCTCCACTTTAGAACACGTACAGGTATTCTAGAATTGTTTTTGGTCCACTTACCGTGTGTCATTTTTATCAGCTGCTGAACCCAAATGAGATGTACATGAAAAACAACCTTGGGCTCAACATGATCTCTGTCTCCTAGTTGAATCTGAGTGAGGCAAGGACACTGCTGTAATCTTTAGGGTGGAGAGAGGGGAAGTAGCAGTGGTCCACCACCTGGCTGCCTTTCTTCCCATCTGGGGATGACACATGGCTATGAACATGGCTCTTCTGTTCTTTACCTCTTTGTATTTTTTCTTTGTGGCTCTTAGGCTAAAGAATATTGGAGACAGAATGGGTGAAGATGGGAGTTCTGAAAGGTTAGGAGGGCCACCAGGGGTCCCCATGCCTAGAATGATCTCTCTCTCTTCATCTCTTTCTGGTTGTCTTGACTTCCTTCAGGTTTCAGCTAAAGCCCCTCTGCACCCCCATCTGCTAAAAGCTTTTCCCAGTCCTCCTTTTCCTTAGTGCCTTTCCCCTGAGACTACCCTCAATTTTCCTAGTGTATCTTGTTTGTACATCACTCTTTATATGTTACCTCTCCCATTAGATTGTAAGTTCCTTAAAAGCAGGTACTATTTTGTTGGGGTTTTTTGTTTTGTCTTGTTTTCTTTTTGCCTTTCTTTGTGTCCCTGGTGCTTAGCACAGTAACTGGCTCAAAATTTAATAAATGTTGCTTGACTGACTGACCTACTGATGCTTGGAAGAAAGCCATGTTTACCTACTGACTTATACTTAGAGAACCTGAAGAGATGTAGAAAATATAGAGACTTAAAACCTCTATGCCTCCTGGCTAAGACATCTGCTGAAGGAAGCCTAACTATAGTCTTAGCTCAGAAAAGCTCTCATAGAAACAAGCAATAGTTTGGAGCTCATACTTGTCAAAATCATCAGCAAAGCAACAGAAATTCTGCTAAGAAATCTTGGGGGGCAACAAACAGAGAAGATAAGGGATTAATGGAAAACCATTCTATAGCAAATAGAAGAACTGAGAAACTTGAGAGTCTCCAAGATAATTTGGGAGAATGGTTAGAGTCTTACAAAGATAACATACCATAACTGCCTACTGCATAGGTTCCCAAAGTGGGTGATACCACCCTCTGGGTGGTTCTGGAATGATCCAGGGCAGGTGGTAGTAACCTTGGGTGCAAATGGAAGGTGTTGGATAAAAATAAGGGGGCCATGGAAGCATAAGGAAAGAAGAGAAGAAAATTTTGAAAAACCACTCCCATGTTTCATCTATTGTGTAACAGAGTTAAAGTTGTAGTGATATATTGTTTTCCAAACAAACAGACAAAATAAAGGTATAACTAATCAGTGATCAAGTCTGCCAACAGGTCTTAACAAGCAAGTGTTGGCAGGTAAGTATTTCTCTAGTTGTCGGGAAGTCCAGTATGCATGGACAGTAATACATGCATGAAATGACTTGTTTACAATATGATAGATACTATATATTTACAAGATGCAATATTGCATTATCAAAGTTTCAGTGCAGGGGAAAAACCCCACAAATTTGCAAAAAATTATTAAGCTTAGGATGTGTCATTTTAAAAAATTTATATATTTTTTTGAAATGACACAAATTTCAAAAAAACATTAAAAGGGTTAAAGAAAGTAGATTTCCAGGGAGGCATTGAGTAGTTTTTTGTTGTTTCTTTTTAAGGGGGGCAGTAGGCCAAAAAAATTTGGGAACCTCTGTACTAGAGAATCCATCAGACTCACTAATGAGAGGAAAAAGGGTGATGGTAAAGAGCCTACTTACCAATTACAGCAAGACTATCAGAGCTAGATCATAGCTCAGAAAACAGTGAACTCTCATGAGAAAGAAACTGAGCTTTGGTAGTAGGAAAAAAACATTGGTTTGAAGTCAGAGCATGTGAGTTCAAATCTCAGCTCTTGGATAAATCATTTTACCTCTGGTCCTCACTTTTTCTCACCTATAAAATGAAAGAGTTGAATTATATGAGTTCCATAGAATTCTAGATCTGTTATTCCATGCTCCTATGAACTAACAGAGAAGTCTGTGAAGTCAACCAAGTATGCCTAGGGGAACTTTTGTTTATACAGTGGAAGGGCTAACCTAAAGGCATTCCTTTGAAGCCTAATATATCAGCACTGGAGCCCTGGAATCAAGAGGACCTGTGTTCAAATCTGACTTTAGACACTTGATCACACTTACTAGCTGTGTGACCTTGAGCTAATCCCAATTGCTCCGCCTTCCTCCCTCCAAAAAAAAAGGCAAAAAAAAAAAATGAAAGTTTGCAAAGCACTTTACATGTGTTATCTCATTTGAGCCTCACAACAAATCTGTAAAGCAAATGCTGTTATTGTCCCAATTTTACAGATGAGGAACAGGCTAAGAGAGGCTGAGTGACTTGCCCAGGGTTACACAACTAGCAAAGAATCCGAGGCAGCATTCGAACTCAAGTTTTGCTGTCCCCGAGTCAGACACTTACTCACTCCAGCCCTTAACTGCTATGATATGAAGGTTCTGTTGCTTTATGAATACTTGTTGTGACCTATGTATGTAATCACTGTAAGAAATGCTATTTTATTATGCTTTGTGTCATAAATTGCACAATATATGTTGTGGCATATGTGCTGTGCTAATGCTAGCTGCATTAAACTCTAATGTGAGTGGCTTAAGCAAGATGCCTGAATGTACGTTGTGCTACGTAGCTGAGGTGATTGCCGAGGACTGCGGCATATTTTTGTGTCAATTTATGTTGCTTATCAGGTATATACATCATATGTATCATGTATATTCCCTTGAATATTCATAGATATTCAAGGGAAATCACATGTAATTTTTCACAACTACAAATTCTTTAGCAGGGAAGAGAACTGGGAAACAGTTAAATTTTGTGCTGGGCATAATAGAAAGCAAAAACCACCTTTTTCCCCGGCACAAAAGCCAGATTTGACAACCCTTTATTAAGCGTCTACCTACTAAGTGCCTGGCACTGTGCTGACACAAAGGCTACAAATACACACGGTTCTGTCTCTGCACATGTTACATTTTACTAAAGGGAAGTAACTTGAACGTTAAAAAGCAGATACAAAATACATATTCAAAATACTGTAAAAACAAAATAATTTTGTGGAGGGAGCTCTTACAATGGAGGGAAGGAATAAATACCTCTCCTAGGAGATGATACTTGGGCTGAACCTTGAAAGGATCATTAGATTATGAGCTCAGTACCTAGGTAGGTAGTAGGCAGTACCTAGATTCAAATCAAGGCCCTCCTCTGATGAGTTCTATCTTTATGGCCTTGGGCAAGTCATTTCACCTGCCCTGGGTCCATTTCCTTATCTAGGTAAAAATGAGTCGGCTGATTGAGATGGCGAGGGAGTCCTTTCCCACTGGAGATTTGTGATCATTATGATGAACTGTGGAATACCAGAGACAGAACTTCACTTCCATCCCAGACAGGTTTGCTCTGATTTTACTGTTTTCCTTTATTACAAAAGAGGGTTCAAAGAGGAATCATATTGAGGAAATCATTGTGACATAAAAACAAATGGTCTTCCATCAAATTTATTAAATTATTATTTCATTTGATCCTAACAACAACCCTGGGAAGTAGGTGTTATTATCACCCTCATTTTACAAATGAGGACACTAAGATAGAGAGCGGTCAAGTGACTTGTCTAGGGTCATACAGCTAGTAAGCACCTGAGGCTAGAGCAAGAGTGGGGAACCTGCATCCTGAGGCCGCATGTGGCTCTCTAGATCCTCAAGTTCAGCCAAGTATGGATTCAGTCAAATGGACTTACTTGAGGAGCTAGAGGGCCACATGTGGCCTCCAGGCCACAGGTTCCCCACCCCTGGGCTAGAGGTTACTGTCCTCATGACAAGATCATAGGTTTTGAGTTTGGAACAATCTTTGAAGTTCTAAATACAGCCCTTTCATTTTTACAGATAAGGCAAGTGAAATCCAAAGAAATTGAATAGCTTGTTCAAGGTAATACAGAAATACGCTTCTAAGGTGGGATTTGAACTCAGTTCTTCCTAATTTCGAATACTCTATCAAGTATGCAATGCTACAGAGGTTGGTCCCACACCAAAACTCTTACTCATTCCAACTATCAGCGTCTGTCATAGATGAAAACTGATCTCAAGGAAAAATATTTCCCCAAAACATTAGCTGATAAGGGCTAACTAGCTGTGTGATCTTCAGTTAAATATTTACCTCTCTAGGACTCAGTTTCTTTTTCTGGAATAGTGCTACCTTAAATGGTCTCTTAAAGTCCCTTCCAACTCTTAACATTTTCTGATTTAGGTTCTAAGGTGTCTTTCAACTCTGACATTCTATGGTAGTTTCTTAGACTCCTTCTGATGGTGTGATAAGACATGGAACCCTGGCAGGAAAAGACCATGTCTTTGAAAGCAGCCAAGTCTTTTAATTTTCCCACACATTTCAGAAGCCCAGATCACTTGTTTGTCCTGAGGCATCTGGACCAACCCAGCCCACATATTTTAGGGTTTCCAGTACCCCAAACCACATCACCTCTATTCTGTAATAAGGGCTTTGCCACTTTTCAGAGGAATTTGCAAAAAGACTTTTTATACCAGAGATTCTTAACCTAGGGCCCATGAATAGATTTCAGAAGGTCCATAAAATTGAATGGAAAAAACTCACATCTTTATTGCAATAGTTTCCTATGAAATACTGTGTACTTTATGTTATACATTTAAAACTGTTAAGGTTTGGGGCTTAGGGGTGCTCAGGACCCTAAATGCTGGGTCCTGCTGAATTCAACTGAATTCAACTCAAGCCTTCTCACAATCAAAGAAAAGCAAAGTTTATTAAAGTTTCGCCATAATGGGTAGACTCTTAAGGAGCCTAAGAATTTGTGATGCTTGTGTTGACAAGTAGGCCAGAACAATCTGACACGTACTGAATCTGAGCGCCTTCATGGAGGCAAGATGTATCTTATATACAGAAAGATTGTGGGAGGGATCTAGCAGCCATCTAGAGGAAGGGTAGATCTTGATGGAACTGAGGTCAGACTCCAGGAATGGGATTAAGGGTAGGAAATATTTGAAGGCTACTAGGAGATGACAGACAATGGAGGGCTAGGCTAGTTTAAGGGTAACAGAGATTTGGGTCTAGTGATAATGAAAGACTTATGGCCTCAAGCAAATGCCTCATCAAGTGGGAAGATTCAAGGGGGCTCTCAGAGCCTGTACCCCATCAAAATCATTATTTAGAGGGATTCATAGACTTCACTAGACTGCCAAAGGGATCCATGACACAAAGGAGCCCCATTCTTCTGAGGGCAAATTGAAATTAAATTTTCTGGGGGCGGTTAGGTGGTGCAGTGAATACAGCACTGGCCCTGGAGTCAGAAGGACCTGAGTTCAAATCCGGCCTCAGACACTTAGCACAAAAACTAGCCGTGTGACCTTGGGCAAGTCACTTAACCCCAACTGCCCTCCAAAAAGCAAAAAGAAAACAAAAAAAAAAACCAGAACTTAAATTTTCTAACTTTTCTTATTTTTCTTGCTTTGTGACGTGGCTAATATGGAAATGAGTTTTGCATGATTACACATGTATAATTGATGTCATACTGCTTACCTTCTCACTGGGTAGGGAGGGACTAAAGGGAGAGAATTTGGAACTCAGAATTTTTTTAAAAGAATGTTAAAAATAAATTTAAAAAAATAAGTACAAAATTTGGATGCCAATCTACCAAGGCACGCTTTAAAAGAAAGTCCTTGTTCTAGACCCAAAGAAATAAAATTTATAGTGGTGAAATTCAAGGCCCTGTAACAGGTAATATAAGTAGTATCTGGGGCAGGGGAGTACCTTACACCAAAAGATAGCAATTATACAGTGGAAATAACACTCAAGTCAGAAGACTAAGGTTTGAGCCCAAGCTTTTCAATTTACTATAAGGCCTTAGGCAAGCCTCAAAGTCTTCATCTGTAAAATGGGCATAACAATAAACTTTTATAGATCATAAGAGCAGGAAGGGACCTTAGAAAGCATCTACTTGCTATGCTCTCATTTTACAAATGTAGACTGAAGTCTAGAGAAGAAAATTATTTGCTTATGGGTTACATAGCCTACAAGGGGCAGTCAGGGTCTGAACCCAGGTCTCTTTAGGTCCAGCATTCTTTCTGCCACCATGCTGTCTCCTTCCCTACCTCTCATTGAATTATGAAAATCAAATAAAATAATGGATGCAAAGTAGTTTGAAAACTCTGCCAAGTAGCTTGGTATGGCAGGGGCTTCTCTTGTCCCACCTTTTTATGAAAGTTATAATTAAGGATAATAAATCAGTGAGTCAATGGGGAAGGCAGGAACATGTGAGCAAGTGTACCCCCCCCTCCTATTCTATCCCATCATTGCCATGCTTCCAGTGGGGTGGGACACCCTGCCAGCTGCTTGTCATTTGCTGCTCAATGTGGCTGCCCCTACAGCCCAAGTTAGGCTAAATGAAGGATGACCCAGGACAAATCCTGTAGAGATAAGGTGATGGAGACAACATTGATGTGGCCAGGCAGTTGCGAAGAACATCTGACCTATCAGGTTCCAAAGAGTGGGGCCCACTGTCCTCTACAGGAGGACAACTCCCTTAACCTTGTTGTATTGAGACTCCAGTCTCAATCCTGATCCTAATCCTGATCTTACTGCAACCAAAACAGGCATAGCTCCAGCAAAGCATTGAGTAAATCTGAATATTATACACGATGTTCCACACCTGCCTGCAGATGTCCTACCTGGGCAAAGGAAGGAGGAAGTGGGAATGTGTCTTTTCCTAACTTCTTTGGGGCCACGCTGGCTGCCGGTAATTTCTTCACAACATTCACCTTTGAATGCTTTTGTGGTTGAAATGCTTTCCATTTACTTTGCTTGGTCCCGGTATGTATTGTGTTCTTGGTTCTGCTTACTTCTCCCTGTTGGCGTAGGTAGGTCTATGCTTCTCCACATTCATCATAGTCATCGGTTCTAAGTATTACAGAGTATGTAGAGCACAGTGAGGTGGCGCCTATCTCTTTGAAGACTGAAGCTGTTTTCTCAGACACAGTAATCGGGCCCTTGGAGCCCTCAGAAGGCCTGAGAGAAGCCTGGGGAAGGGAGTAAGCGCAACAACTCACGTTTCTATAGCTCTTAACTCTGCACCAGGAATCGTGCCAGATGCCCTACAATTATCATCATTATCATTCGATCCTCACCAGAACCCTGGAAGGGAGGGGCTATTACCACCCACCGTTTTACGGAGGAGGAAACTCAAGCCAGCTGAGGCTAAAGTGATCTGCCTCAGATCACCCTGCGAATAACTGTCTGAGGCCGGGTTTGAACTCTCCCTCAGCTTCCTGACGCAGGCCTAGAGTTCAGTCCGAGTCTTAGGCCGGGGAAGTATTCCTTGTTTGCCCCTGAGAGAACTTTCAGGGTCTCCAGACTCAGACTTCGAGGACTAGGTCTTGGAAGTCTTTGAACTTGGATGAGGCCATTGGGGGGGCGGGGGGTAAGGGGATGTCTCTAAACTCCTGAACAAGTCCTAAGGCCCCTGGGATCCGGCCAGATTGGAGGCTGGTAATGCGACTCAGGAATGATGCAGAGACCGTCTCCACAGTCCTTCCTGGGGTAGTGTTATCCCCAGTGCCCACTGCGCCCAGGGTGAATCCTGCCCCTCTCCGGTTTCTCCTGTAGGATGAGAAGCCTGTTAGGAAAAGTTCCTGGAGAGATTGCCCAAGTGATCCAAGGTGCCCATCCAAAGTTTTACATATCACACTTTTCCCTTCAATTCTCACCAGCCCTCCGCCGCCGCCCCCCGTCCCGGTTCATCATGTCCGTTACTCTTTACCCACTCCTTATCCCACTCCCCCTCTGATGCCTTCCTCCTTCCTTCTGTCCTCCCTCCTTCCCTCTCCCTTCCCTATCCCTCTACCGCCCCTTCTCCATCCCCCCTCCTCCACAGTCACCGCCACCTTCTGGTCTTCCGAAATTTAGGGAGGGCCGAGCCAAGTCAGCTATATTAGAAAGACAGACATTCCTAGCCCCCCCAACCCCACCCCGGCCGGCCCTGGCCCCGGCCCCGCCCGATCCCCCGGGAACGCAGGGGCAGCAGCTGATGGGAGGTTGTGACCAGAGTAACCCCAGGCGGAAACTGAAGCTAGGGGAGGTTGGGCGAGGGCTGGGACTGGGCAGGGGTAGGGGAAGGTGGGACCGTGACGGCCCTTCCCTGCTCCCGCTCCTCCTCTGGGTCGGAGTAGTAATCTTAGTTTATCTTTGCGCCTCGCTACGCAGGCATTGTCACGCCGTCGCATCCTGCGCCCCCGGAGCTCTGCTGCCACTCGCAGCTCCCCTCGGCGAATCTTCTCTGCTCCTTTGCTGCTTCTACGACTGCTCCAGCCTTGCCAACCCACCCGCCACCTCCTCCGGGAAGACCTCCCCAGAGGGAGGGGAGTATGCAGCCCGCCTGCCAGACGGATGCGGCCCCTGGGGGACTGGACTCTGGGGGCCGCAAGCAGGAGGGCCAGGTAAGATTGAGAGGCTGAGACGTGTGGTCTTGGGCTTCCGCCCCCTTTCCCTGGCTACCAAACTGGAGGCAGCTCAGCATCGGGAAGGTGTGGAGCGAGTCTCTCCTCTCTGCTCCCTCCACATTGTGGTTGGAGGAGGCCAGATGAGGGGACTGCAGGATGGTCAAGATCTGGGGCACAGAGGACCTAGAGCTCTGCTGGGGAATGTCTTCTTTGAACCATATCAGCCTATCCCCAGGGGGCTCCAAGATGAGATGGGAGGTTAGCAGAAAGAGACCCCAGGGAGTTGGCGCCCAGAAAAGCAGGAAGCATTGAGATACCCTCTCCAGGGGAGGGGTGGAAAAGGGGAGGGAGGAATGGATATCTCTTAGGATGGACTGGCAATATTTTTCTTCTCTAGGCAGCAGCAAAATGAGATCCTGAAGTCATCTGGTGGTGACAGAATCTTAAGCGAGCCCTGGGAAAGGTGTCAATAGGGATGCTGCCATTGATATTCCCCTTTGCCAGCTCCTAGGAGTTTAAAATCTTTTGCCCCTTTTGTAGCTTACTCTATACCTTCCTGGAGAAGATCTCAGCCCCCTAGTTGAGTCCCTTCCCCAGCTACATTTGAAAGGAGAGGAGAGGCAGAATGGCTAGGTCCTTTTTGCACTCCCATTGCTAGCTTAATGGAATTAATTTCTCATCTGACCAGGCTTCAGTTCCACGAAATCCAAAATGGGAATTCTGGCACATTCTGGTGTCCTATGTCACTTGATTCCTGAGAAGATTGGGCATAGAACCAATGTTGGCAAAAGGAAGTATCCCCAGCTCTAACATTATTTGGCAGACAGACCAACAAGACAAAGAGATTCTATACCACTCCTGCCAATAATAATGAACATTTCTATAGCCCATAAAACTATCCCATGAAGAATTAATTATCTATACTTTATAGATAAGGAGACAAACCCAAGGAAGGTTGAGCGCCAAATTCACAGTGGGAGAGGAGCAAAGTCAATACTCCAACTCTGGTCTCTAGATTGATAGTACAGACTTTCTCCAAAGAGATCCCTGGACTTGGCTTCTCCTGGGACTGTAGTCCCCAAAGAAGGCCTGGACCTGAGGGAAAGTGAAATGAAGCAAGGGGTGTGGAGGTCCCCATCACCCCTTTTTCATATTGATCCTCCTTTCTGTCTACTCTGCTCATTCTCCCCTTGATGCCTTTGAAAACAGTCCTGTCTCACCCCCTCCAAAAAGCCCCCTCATACTAGACCAAAGTCTTTTAGGACTTCTCCCTTCCCAAACTTTATCAAGTTACCAGGGCTGTTCTGCCTGACCTGGCTTACCTGTAACATTGGCAGCTCCTCCAAAACTGGGACCTGATTTCTTCTTTCCTTTGTCTCACCCCTCCCAGCTTCCCAAAGTCTCCAGCACAGGACAAGGGACTCACCAGACTTATAATATTTAGCCTAAATATATTTTATATATTTAATTTGTTTAAATATATAATATTTAGCTTATTATAATAGACTGATAAAATGTTGTCTTCATCATTGTGTATTTAATGTTTAATGTTTAAAGCAGGGAAACTTGCGTACATTCCAGTATAATCAATTCATTGTGTATGTGCATTGAAGCGTGTCAAAGATATATGTGTGTCTGTGTCCTGTGTGTGTATCTATTCATCGTCCTTGTTGTATGTGGGTGTCCATGCATGCATATCTATAACATGTAAGTATGTGTTTATATGTTTTTATGTCCGTATGGAGGAGGCTGCACAGTAGAGTGGAAAGACGACGAGGCAGAGGAGCAAATTACATTTATATGGCACTATAAGGTTTGCAAGACCCTTTACATTAAATGTTGTTGTTTTTTTTTTTTTTTTGTTCAGTCATTTCAGTTCTGGCCGGCTCTTCAGGGCCCCATTTGGCATTTTCTTGGCAAAGATACTGGAGTGGTTGGCCATTTCCTTCTCCAGCTCATTTTACAGATGAGGAAACTGAGGCAAAAGGTTAAGTGACTTGGTCAGGAACTTACTTACATCTAGTAAGTATTTGAGGCTAGATCCGAACTCAGATCTTCCTCACTCCAGGCCCAGAGCTTTATCTATTGAGTCACTGAGTTGCCCCGTGTTAACTATATATCATTTAATCCTCATAGCAACAGTGACAGGTGGTTATTATGATCCTTGTTTCCCAAATGGAGAAACTGAAACTTAGAGGGGTTAATTGACTTCTGCAGGGTCACACAGCTAGTTTGAAGTGGGACTGGAGTCCTTCTTCTAAAGCTAGCAACACCATGTCAGACTTCCCCTGAGTGCGTATTAGGTGGAAAGTCAGAAGAGCTGGGTTCTAATCCCTCCACTAGGTGCCTTAGATGGCCTTTGGCAAGTCACTTCTCTAAGCCTCAGTTCTGTCATCTTTGAAGTACAGCGGCTAGATCAGATATAATTCAGTGAATATTTACAATTCTCTAAAAGTTCTTTCCGAACATTAACAGGATGATCCTGTGTGTCCATTTGATTCCGTGTTTGTGTTTATGGGCACACAATATATATATATACACACATATATATATATCATATCACAAATGTGTGTGTGCATATATATTCTGTATTCTAAGCTAGAAGGGATGTCAGACACCATCTAGTTCAACTACCTCATTTTATAGCCGGGGAAACTGAGGCTGAGGAAGGTTAACTAGCTTTGCCAAGGTCATACAGTAAATGGTAGAAATGGGATTTAAGCTGAGTGAATCCACACATCTTTCCTACAACACTGAGCTGCCTCTGTCTATGAATGCTTTCAGATCTATGCCCACGCATATCTGCGGCCCTGTGTGCATGTGTGTGAGCATGCATATACACACACCAATGGAGCACTCACAAACAAGGCTGGCCCAGACTGACGGGATGAGCCAGGATTGGGTAACGGGACAGATAAATGAGACACTGGAGTCTTCTCAGCCACGTGTCTGTGAGTGTGAGTAAGGAGGGATTCGGAGTAGAGACTGCTGATTCAGGCCTACATCTTCCTCCTTATGAAACTGGGCCACCTCGAGGAGGTTGGCTGGGGTGGAGAGAAGGAGCGGGACTCTTACACACACCCACACACCCACAGTTGTTAGGGAAACCAGAACAGTGGGGAGATCCCATCCGGTGTGATGCCAGGCAGCCCACCCTGTCCCTATGCTGCGGCCTCATAAAGTGAGCCTTAGAAGGGCTGGGGTGTGGCTTGTCCTCCTGGAAAGGGTCGCTGTCTCCTGGGTTGGCTGACCTCTCCCTGTCCCTGAGCAGTTGCCTCCTACCAGGAAAGAGCCTCCACCTCCTGACTTCCCTGGCTTCCTTCAAGTGCCAGACAGAATCCCTCCTCAGACAGGAAGTCCTTCATTTCCCTATTCCCCTAAAGCCCACTGCTTCACTCCTGGTTATTTCCAATTCATCTTGTCTGTAGCTTGTTTGTATATACAGTTATGTTATTTCTCCCATAGTGCCTAGCCCATAAAAGGTGCTTAATAGATATTCACTGAGGGGCGGCTAGGTGGCACAGTGAATAGAGCACCAACCCTGGAGTCAGGAGGACCTGAGTTCAAATCCAGCCTCAGACACTTAACACAAAACTAGCTGTGTGGCCTCGGGCAAGTCACTTAACCCCAACTGCCCTCCAAAAAAGCAAAAAAAAAAAAAATAGATGTTCACTGGCTGCCTGAACCTCTTCAGCACAGCCAGAGTAAAGCAATAATACTAAGAATTGTTCATATTTACAACACAGGTTATGGTTCCAAAGTACCTTTCCATACACTATCTTATAGGGTCTTCCCCATGGCACCCCTGTGTGGGAAGGAAGCAGAGCTGGAGTTATGATTCCCCTTTCACAGAAGAGAAAACTGAAGTGAATCATATTCCCAAAGTCACACAGTAAGTGGCAGTCATACAATCTTCTAGTTAGAAGGGACTTTAGAGAGACCTTCCAGCTCTAGAGAATGACTTCAACCCAAGCAGGAATCTCCTCCCACGCCCCCCTCCCCAGGCCAGCATTCATACAGACTGCTTGAACACCTCCAAAGGAAGGACATTCAGCATATGGCCCAAAGCAGCCAATTCCACTGTTGAACATCTATGAAGTTCAGAAACTCTTTCCATTGAGCCAGCTTGCTTTCGTGGTTGTTCAGTCATTTCAGTTGTGTCTGACTCTTCATGACCCCATTTGTGGTTTTCTTGGCACAGACACTGGAGGGGTTTGCCACTTCCTTCTCCAGCTCATTTGACAGATGAGGACACTGAGGCAAATGGGGTTAAGTGACTTGCCCAGGGTCACATGGCTAGTAAATGTCTGAAGCTTGATTTGAACTCCAGTCTTCCTGACCTCAGGCCTGGCACTTTCTCCAGTGAAGTTCCTAGGTGCCCTTAGGGGCACAGGGTCAGAGCCAAAAGGAACTTTAAAAACCATTTATTCCAACACCTTAACTTTAAGGATGAAGAAATTGAGAACCACAAAGGTTACCAGACTTCTTCAAGGTCACATTGATAATGAACATCCAAGGTAGAGTTTGAACCAAAGTCCTCAGTTTCCAGAGCCAGAGTTTTCTTCATTACACTCCACTCTTTCTCCATTGGTTCTAGTCCTTGAGGCTGGGAGGCGGGGATTATAGTTTATTTGGTAGGCTAAGACATATCTCCTCTTCCAAACATTTTCCCTGAATCCTCTCTTCTTTGGGCTAAACAACCCCAGTTTCTTCCACAGACTTGTGACGTAGTTCCTTGTCTCATTTCCCCTCCCTCTCACCTTCCTCTGAACGTACACAAGCTTGTCAGTGTTCCTTTGAAAATGTGGCCTCCAGAAATGGTTGTAATCCTCCAGATGGCTTCTGACCAGGACCAGAAGGCAAACCAAGATCTGCTGATGCCAGACTTCTCTTTCCACAGACCACCCTGCCTCTTGTTGGGTACCTCGCTGGGCACTGGATATTGTAGTCTGAGTGGGGAAATAGAAGACACATGGATATAAAGACAAAAGCACCAGACCTTAAGGGGAGACATACAGATAATTAAGGGTGGATTGTATGAGGAAGACAGGAAGGCAGGATCCCTCTGAGATAGGTTGATCAGGGAAGGCTTTCTTGAGGGAATGGAGACTGTAATTGATTCTTGAAGGAGAGGTGGACACTCCAGCCCCATAATTAAGGGCTGAAAGGCAGGAAAGTACATATGGTTAGGTAAGGACAAGAAGATGACATAGCTTGCTGGAACAAATAGAAAAAGGTTTCCTTGGCACACACCCTTGTTGCCCTCCATGGGAATCAACCTGAGCTTTTTCCAAAATTCTGGCTAAATTTGGGGGTGGAGGAGTAGCTTATGTACCCACAGTGCTTTGTGGTGCACAATGCTGTCCCTGTGATAACCTTGCTTGGGAAACAGGATGGAAAGAACATTGAATTCACAGTCACAGGAGGTGAGTCCCTGCCATGACTCTACCACATGCAATCTGTGTGATCTTGGGCAGGTGACTTCTCTAAATCTGTTTTTCTCTTGGGTAAAATAAGGTTGGACAAAATGATATCTAAGGTCCCTTCCAGCTTTGTATCCTGGAAATCAATGATGCTATGTTGGTAGGACAAGTGTCATCCCCACTATACAGATAAGGAAAGACTCAGGAAGGAGAAATAAATTGTCCACAATGACACAGTAAGTGGTGGAACTGAGATTAGAAACCAATTCTCCTTACTCTTGACTTAGTCTTACACATCTATTTCTGAGGATGAGAAAGAGAGACCTGGAGTCTACTGGCTCCAATCTGACAGGCATCTCCAAGGTAAGGGGCAAGCTGGTAATCAGATTCCTTCTCCCATAGACTTGGGGTTCTCAAGCTAGGAGTTCAGTTTGGTGGAAGAAATATTGAGATGGTGTCAGGCAGTTCAAACAGATCTGGAGAGGGGAGAGGAGAGAACAACAGAGAACAGTAGTCTTTGGGAGACGTGGGGTGAGAAAAAGGGATGTTGGTGGGTGGCAAATGCCTGTGTTCACTGATCTTCGTGTTTGTGCTAGGGGAAACCAACGCTACCCACATCCACGAAGATCTGCTATGCTCTGGGAGGAGCCCCATACCAGATGACTTGCAATAGCATTTCCTTCTTTCTGCAGATCTTCCTCTTGGACGTAGTACAAGTAAGGATCCCAAGGCGGGGGAGGAAGGGCATAACGAAATGTCCGTTGCCTTCCATTTGGCACCATCAGCAGTTCTATATGTTGAGAATATTGGGAAGTAGCACATTGTGATGGGTTCCCAGGGAAGCAGAAATTTAAAGAATCCTGGAATGGGAATCTAGAGACCCAGGTTCAGGTCTCAGCTCAGCCATTGACTCACCATGTAACAACCTTAGACAAAACTTTTCCCTTCTCTGGGATTCATTTTCCCCAGCTCTAAATTCCAGGTTTTGTGTTACAAAGACCCTCCCAGCTTTGACTCTGTATGTAACATTTTTGCATCATGGACTCCTTTGACAATCTGGCAACACCTATACATGCCTTCTCAGAATATTTTTTTTTAATGTACAAATTAAAATACATAGGTTTACAAAGGAAACCAATTCTATTGAAGTATAATTATTACGATATTAAAGTTCTGAGTTCACAAACTCCTTGAAATCTTTCCATGGATCCCAACTAAAGACCCTCAGCTCTAAGAATCTTTCATTGCTAACCTTTTCTATTTCAAGGTCCATGCCAGCTCAGACATTCTATGTTCAAAGGTCTCCTCCTTTTCATGCATTCTGTATTCAAAGGTCTTTTCCAGCTTTGACGTTCTATGTTTCTGTGATTTCTCTGGTGAAAGAGGTAAACCCTGAGTCAATCATGTGGAACTTTTAATTTGGTCATAGATGCAACTGGAGAGAGAACGAGATGGATTTGACTTTTGTCCTTAAGTGGTATTATAACTGGCATTGTGATGAATCCAGGCTCACATTCAATCATAGACTGTTAGAAGTACCAAGAACCTTAGAGATCATCTACTTCCATCACCTCCCCCCATTTTACAGATGAGAAAACTGAGGCCTGGACAAAGGAAATGACTTACCCAAGCTTACTCAATGAGTCAACCCATCAGAAAGCATTTATTACAAAAACAAAAGTGAAAATCTGTGCTCCTTGGGGAGCTCACAGTCTAAGGAAGGAAACATGCAAACAATTATTTACAAATGAACTATATACATAATCCATTGGAAATAATCAACAGAGGGAAGACACTGGAATTAAGGGGGACTGAGAAAGGCTCCCTGTAGAAGGTAGGATTTTAGCTGGGGCTTGAAGGAAGCCAGGGAAGCCGGGAGGTATAGATAAGGATAGAGAATAGCCCAGGCCGGTGAGGACACCTAGAGTCAAGAGATGGAGTGTCTTGTGGGAAAAGCAACAAATAGAGCAGTGTCACTTTATCAGGGAATATAGGGAAGTGGTTTGGATGAAGAGTGTAAGGAGACTGGAAGATGAGGCAGGAGGGCTCAGATCATGAAGGGCTTTGAAAGACAGAGAATTTTATGTTTGATCCTAGAGATGATAGGGAGCCATTGGGACTTATGGAGGTGGAGGGAGTGGGAGTGACATAGCCAGATCTGCACTTTAGGAGAATCCACTTGACAGCTGAATAGAGGATAGATGGAATTAGGAGAGATTTATGTCAGATAAACCAACAAGCAGGTTATTGCAATAGTCCAGTCATGAAGTGAGAAGGACCTGCCATCAGGGTGGTGACAGTGTCAGAAGAGAAAGGGAGTTTGTTTATTTATTTATTTGTTTGTTTATTTTTGTCTTTTGGAGGGGGAAAGAAGGGAAATTGGGGCTAAGTGACTTGCCCAAGGTCACATGGCTAGTAAGTTTTAAGTGTCTGAGGCCGGAATTGAACTCAGGTCCTCCTGATTCCAGGACCGGTGCTCTATTTACTGTGCCACCTAGCTGCCCCCAAAAGGGGTTTATTTGAGAGATGTTGCAAAGGTAAAATGGATAGGCCTTAGCAATAGACTGGATATTGGGGACCGGGAGGGGGGAAGAGAAAGTGAAGAGTTCTGGATAACTCCTGGGCTGTGAGCCTGGGTGACTGGGAAGATGGTGGTACCCTCAATAGTAGTAGGGAAATTAGAAAGAGAGGCAGGTTTTAGGGGGAAAATAATGAGTCCAGTTCTAAACATGTTGAGTTCAAGATGTGTGCTGGACATCCAGTTGGAAATGTCTAATAGGCAGCTGAAGATGTGACTCTGGAAGTCAGCAAAGAGGCTGGGTTTGAGGGTCATCAGCATAGAGATAACTGAATCCATGGGAGCTGATTAGGTCACCAAGTGAAATGATAGACAGGGAAGGAGGTCCCAGGACAGAACCCTGTAGGACACCCATTATTATTAGTGCATATGACCTAGATGAAAATCCAGGAGATTCAGGAGTGGTCAGAGAGTTGAGAGAAGAACCAAGAGAAAGAAGTGTCCTAAAAAATAGAGAGAGAAGACAGTACCAAGGAGAAAAGGGTGACTGACTATATCAGAGGTTGAAGAGAGGTCAAGAAGGACGAGGGTTTAGAAAAGGGCATTAGATTTGGTGATTAGAGACTATTAGTAACTTTGGAGAGAGCAATTTCAATTGAATGATGAGGTCAGAAACCAGATCGTAGAACATTAAAAAAAGAATGAAAGGGAAGTAGAAACACCCAACTCTTTGAGACCCTGTTTGGGGTTTTCTTGACAAAGATACTGGAGTGGTTTGCTCTTTCCTTCTCCAGCTCATTTTCTAGATGATGAAACTGAGGCAGACAGGGTGAAGTGACTCACTCAGGGTCACACAATTAGAAAGTGTCTGAAGCCAGATCTGAACTCAAAAAGATGAGTCTTGCTGACTTCAGACCCCGTGCCCCGTTCTGCTGTACCACCTAGCTGCCCCAGGGAAAGGGAAGTGGAAATACCTATTACAGACAGCTTTCTTAAGGAGTTTAGCTCTAAAGAGCAGGAGAGAAATGGGATAATAGCTCTCAGGGTTGGATGGATCAAGTGAGGATTTTTTGAAGATGGCAGAGACATGAGTGTGTTTGTAAATAATAGGGAAGGAGCCAAAAGATAGTAAAATATTGAATATAAGTGAGAGAGTAGAGAAGACAGAGGGGGCAATCTGCTGGAGAAGATGCGGTCACTTGTGTATATAGTGAGCGGTCTTTGCCTTGACAAAGAGAAGAACCACCTTTTCACGTGAGCGGAGGTGAAGAAGGAGATAGTGGGAGAAGGTATCTGGGTGAAATGAGATGAGGAGGAAGAGGCTAGAGGGAGCCCTTGGTGAATGGACTCAATTTTTTTAGTAAAATGTGAGGCAATATTCTCAACTGAGGGGATGGGAGACAGGGGAACCACAGGAGGTTTGAAGGAGGATGAAAAGATTTGGAAGACTTGCTGGTGAGTGGTTGAGTCAAATAGGGAGATGTACAATCATTGGCTTGCAGCAGTGAGGGCCCCAGTTGAGATTCTATAAGAAATTTCTAGTGGGCCAGTCAGCTCAGTTTCATGATTTTCCCCAGCTTTGTTTAGCAGCAAGTGTGTAGAAACAAAAGCAGCACATGGTGGGAGTGAGCCAAGGCTAAGGTTTAGCAGGGCAAGACCCAACGTATGGTAAAGGAGCAACAGACTTAAGAGAAAAGGAAAAGATTTCACTGAGGAGTCAAGATAGGGAAGAGAGGAGAGTGTAGCTAATGGAGGAGTGGTGGCCTGTAAGAGAACTGTGGGGTCAAGGGATTGGCAGTAATAGCATGGACAAAGAATGGGGTTTGGGATTGCAAAGAAGAAGGAGAGGTAGAATGACAATACATTGTGATCAGAGGAGAGAAATCAGAGTTCATGAACATGGAAGTGGTGCATTTGTGGGTGATGGCAAGGTCAAAGGTATGACCATCTTTGTATGGACGGAGGTAGGACGGAGGAGTAGGTTATGTGGAATGAGGGACTCTGAGGTTAGGGTGTTTGAAGACATTAGTATGTGTGTTGAACGGTCCTATATTATGAAGAGCTATGAAGTCAGAATTTCTGAAGGAGTATTAGTATGTACATTGAGGTCCCATATTATGAGAACAGGAGCTGAGGAGGAAAGAAAAATGAAAAGCCAAGCACTGAACTCATTGAGAAAAGACAGGGAGTGTCTTGGGGGTCAGTAGATAACAGTTACTCAGTTTTGATTAGGTGGTAGATATGGATTGAGTGAACCTCAAAGGAGGAAAGGTTACTGAGTGATAGTAGGAGGGGGAAAAGGATGGATGGATGTGAACCTAGCAAAAACCTGCTGGGACTTCCTTCATTTCTGATCACCAAAGAGCCCCTCAAAAGTTTATCATCACTCATAAACAAGACAAACCCATCTGTGCAGCTTCCAAACCACTGACGTAGTCTATAGTCACAAACCTTCCTGGTTAAGCAAGAACCCAGGCTTTCTCAGGAGCTTTTGAAATCTGTTAGCTTCTTTTCTATTAGAAAGCAGCAAAAATCTTTCACTCTTGTGCCAGAGAAGGAAGTACTATACCCTAAAGCAGTGATTGCTTCTGTCGACACCAACTAGTGTCCCATTTCCTTATTTTCTCCTTCCCCTCCTGTCCTTCCTCCTTCATTCCTACTTGTTTTTCTCTCCTCCTTCCCCTTCTCTTCATTCCCATAATTAACCGCCTTCTTCCTTCTTTCCCTTTCTCTCCTCTTTTCTCCATCCTTCCCTTCTCTCCTCCTTTCCCTCTGCCTCTTTCCTTTCCCTATTCTTTTCTTATGCTTCTTCCTTCTTCCCTTTTTACCTCCTCTCCTTCCTTTGTCCCAGCATTTCTTAACATTTTTCTTTTTTGGTGTCATGGACCCCTTTGGAAATATAGTGAAACCTATGGACTCCACCTCAGAATCATGTTTTAAAATAGTTGAAAAAGCTAGATGATGAATCTTTTCTCCTTAAGTCCAGTCAGAGAAAGAAAGGACAAAGAACACGGAGTCTTTGCTGTTAATTTCTCTTAACCACTAAAAGATTTGGATCCTTAATCTCAATAACACTAATTTAATGTCCTTGAATGTTTCAGTGTCGGTGTGTTGCTACTAGATAGGAATATTCTGACTCTCAAAGATCAGTCCTAACAATGATCTTAGTAACATCTTAGATGAAAGTCTGAACATAGCAATAATTGGGTTTAAATTTAAATTTAAAAATTTTTTTAAAATTTCTGGAAATAATGTAGCTGTTGACACAGAGAAAGCTGCAGAATAGAGACATGGTACTAATGAGTTTTCTTGGAAGCTCTTAAAATTACTATGACAATCAGATACTAACCTCAGACTTGTAATTCTTTGTGGGCTTTGTTTTGTATTTAAGTTATGGATATATTTAAAATAAGACCTTTTAGTTTTTAGTTATTATATTGATATCCTTTTTGGCTTTCTTGCCTCAAAGATATACTTTTCATTAATATTCAACATCTCCTAAACTGTTACTGGAAGATATCATAGTATCTCGGGGAAATTTGGGGGAAGAGGGAAATATCCTAAATTTTCAGGAACTGATGTAGCATATTTAATTCTGTGCATTAAATGCATACACTGTACAAACAATTTCTGAAACATGTGACTTATAATTCTGGCCTCAAAGCCTCACTGCAAACTCATACTACAACATACTAGTAAAAGTAATCACTATTTCTACTTGGTGACAAAACTGGAATCTCACAAGCAGAAGAATATGCTGTATAAGTTACAAGGGGAGGCTGATTTGAAATTATGTACAAATAGGAAAAGGAAAATCTAGATTGAAAGGAGAAGAGACTGTGCCTCTGTGATAAGCCACTGAGAGTCACTGTACGTCAGTGTTTTGTTTTCAAGATAAAGAAAATCTTTAGTAAAAAATTGTTCATAAAAAAGTTGAAAATACCAAAATTCATTTAGAGGTTAGTGAAAATAAAGCTGCAATTTTTGTCCCATACAAGTCCTAGAAATCTATTTATGAATCACAGGTTAATACTCCTTCTCTATAGCCCTTCTCTTCTCCCTCCCCTGGTCCTTTGTCCTTCCTCTGTCCTCTTCTTTTTTGTTTCTTCTCTTTTTCTCACCTACCTTTCTTTTTCTATCTTTCTTCTTCTCTTTTCTTTTACTCACTTCTCCCTCTCTTTCCCTCTCCTCCTCTCTCCCCTCTCTGATCAAGTAATGTCCATGGCTCCTGTACTCTCTAACTCTGCCATATACCCCTTGTGCTGTTCCCCTTCCCCTGGGAGCCATAGCACATCCAACTCTCCATTATCCAGAGGAATTTTTTTCCACTTTGTGGATTTTTCCAGAGTAAGGAGCTCCTTCCAAACTGACTGCTATTTTTTATCTTAACAGCCTTCTCCTCTACCACACACACCTCCAACAGCAGCACGGTCTACTTGTGTTTAATCACAGAATTGTAATTTTTAGAGCTGGTCCAGTTTCTTTCTTCTCCTTTCATTCTCATCCAGTTGGAAGGAAACTTAGAATACAGAACACAAAGTGTCAAAACTGGAAGGACCTTTGACTTAGAATGGGAGAGCAGAAAGGAACTAATCCTATCCTTTTACAGATGGGGAAACTGAGGCTGGGGAAAGTCAACTAGAAAGTCAGTGACAACCAGGAATAGAAACTTGACCTTTCTCTTCTCCCATCTCCTCTCCTTCCCATATCTCAACCCTCTAATTTGTATAAACATTTATATGACAGAGCTTTACAGAATGCTTTCACTCACGAGAGAAGAAAAGTAGGTTGTCGTCTCCATTTTAAACATGGGGAGACTTAGACTTAGACAGCTGAGGTGATCTGCCCATGATCACTCAGCAAGTCAAGGCCAGCTCTCTAGTCTATTCCAGGAGACGATGCTGGCTGTCCCCCAGTGACCCAACCCTGGTCTCTTCTTCATTTCATTCCAGCTGGATCCCTTCTGGGCTTCCTTTGTTATCTTCTTCGGCCGAGCATGGGATTCAGTGTCTGACCCTATTGTTGGCTTCCTGGTGAGCAGGAGCCCCCGGAGAAAGTATGGCAAACTGATTCCATGGTGAGCAAACTGGGTCCTGTGGGCTGGGAAAAGCAGTATTCCAGGTCCTTTCCTGCCACTGAATGCTCAAAGACTGAGTCATTCAGCAAACATTTATTAAGTGCCAAATGTGTAGGGGGACACCAGGCTGGTTCCTAGTAGATATAAAAAGTTTAGATGAGACTCAGGCCCTGCCTTCAATCTAGTAGGGCAATTAGACACAAACATAATAAGACATGTTAAATGAATTAGAGAGGATCTGGACATAATGTTACAGTTATTGACCAGAAGGATTAGGGAGGACTTCTGCAGGAGTTAGCATTTGAGCTGGGCTTTAAAGGAAAAAAGAAAAATTAAGTAGGCAAAGTGGGAAAGGGAGCATATTCCAAGCAGAGGGGAGACCCCAAACAAAGGTGGACGAGGCACAGGGTATATACAGAGGCAGAGTTCAGCTGGGGCATAGAGTGTGGTTAAGGGAATGCTATGTATGAGATAACACATAACAATAGTAGGGTAGAGCACCAATTTATGGAAGGCCTGGAATGTCGAACAAAGGAGTTTGAGCTTTAATCAGTAGACAGAAGAAAAATAGTAAAGGACTTTGAGTTCAGATTTGACACTATTTCAAAAAACTACATCAAACATTTATTAAATGTCAGTGTTCAAGACCCTGACCTAAGTGATAGGAACACAAAGCAAAGACTGAAAACAATACCTTTCCTCGAGGAGCTCATATTCTTTTGGAGGATATAACATGGAAGCAGATACATAAATACAAGATGAATTAAGGCAAGAGAACATTTGGCAGCTCAGGTGACCGGAAAAGAGGGTGGTCCATTAGTTGAGTCATGACCAAGGCTAAGGATTCCAAGAGGCAGAGATGAGGAAGGACGGCATTCACACAGCTTGTGCTGAGTTCTGGGGCGAGGAGATGGCATGTTAAGATCAGGGGACCTCCTAATTGTGCTGTGGAATCAAGGATGCCTCTCTGGGTTGGCCCCAGGTTATTCTCCAACCACGGGAGGAGAAACTCAAACTTTCCCAAGAATAAGTTTCACCAAGCAGGGACATGGCAGGATGAAGCTGCATGCTCAGATGGGGGACTCTGGCCTAGGAGTCAGGAAAAATGAGTCCTAGTCATTCATTTATCCATTGGTCCAGTCAGTATTTATTAATTGCCTACCATAGGCTGAACACAGTACTGGGTGCTAGGATGGATACAGGTTTACACAGGACACAGAGTCCTTACAGCCTTGTAGGGGGATAAATACAGTAGCATAGTTTCACTAGAACCCAGAGTATAGGCAGGGAACTACCGTGAGATAAGGCCAGAAAGTATGCTGTGATAATTGCATTAGAAAGATACAAGGCGAAGTATAGTGTGAGGTCTGAAAAGAAAATCTACTCCTGATTAAAGAGATCAAAGAAGTCTTCATGGAAACGTCAGTATTTGAAATAGACTTAAAATGAAATTGGACCTTACTTTCCTTCTCTGTAAAATGAGGCACCTACCTGGTATAGATGCTAGAATTCTGGACTTAGAATCACTAAGACCTGAGTTCAAATTCTGTCTCAGCCACTTATTAACTATGTGACCTTGGGCGAATCACTAAGACCTGAGTTCAAATTCTGTCTCAGCCACTTATTAACTGTGTGATCCTGGGCAAGTCACTTAACCTTTCTCAGTCTCAGTTTCCTCATTTGTAAAGTGGGAATAATTATGGTAGCTATTTAATAGGGTTATTGTGAAGAACAAATGAAATATTATATTTTAAAGTGCTATATAAATGTAGCTATTATTATTAACAAGGGGGTTAAACTAAATGAGCTTGAAGATCCCTACCAAGCCAGACAGCCTTTCTTTGGGTCTCAGTTTTTCTCTTCTGTAAATTGGGAATAATAATCCTGCTCACCTCAAAGGACTGTTGTGAGGTACACAGTGGAGGTAAAGCATTTTAAAACCACAGAAATCTAAGTGTAAGTTGTTATAGTCCCAGTGGAGTTGCCACAAAGGGTATTTTTCTGACCAAATTTCAAGAGATGTTCTGATCTTAGAACTCTCAAAGCCCCAGATGGCATCTTCATCAAGCCAGCTCTGGACCTGAGGAGGTTTGTGTTCAGAGTTGTGGCATCTGGGGCAGGCTGCTTCCCTCCTCTGGACCTCAGTTGCCTCATCTACAATCAATCAACATTTATTCAGCACTTTCCAAGTGCCAGGCACTGTGTTAAACACTGGGGGATACAAAAAGAGTCAAAAGGCATTCCCTGCCCTCAAGGAGCTTACACTCTAATGATTGTAAGATTCAGAGCTTGGAGCATGGACTAGTGCTAAGATTGTAATAGTAATTACAAAACTAAGATAATGAAGTCTTTTCTGCCCCTAAGGCAGGGGGGCTGGACCCCATTATCTCCCTAGCTCTAAGGACTATGATCTGAAGGTCCTGAAGGCTAGAAGAGAACTGAAGTCTTGATAAGCTGGAAGTCTTATTTGGGGTGGCAGTAGGGGTGGTGCTTGTACACTACATTTGGAAGAATGCCTGAAAGGCAACTTTTCCTGCTTTGCCCCTTTGAAAGTTGTCAGAAATGTCGAATTTTACATTTCTAATTTATTATAGATAAGATGAATTTTGCTTTGTTTGGTTTGGGGTTTTTTTGCTTGGTTTTTTTTGGAGGGCAATTGGGGTTAAGTGACTTGCCCAAGGTCATACGGCTAGTTTTGTGTTAAGTGGCTGAGGCTGGATTTGAACTCAGATCCTCCTGACTCCAGGGCTGGTGCTTTATTCACTGCGCCACCTAGCCACCCCCATCTTGCTTTGTTTATTGAGCTCCCATAAGGGATTCAGGGGACACTAGTGGTAGAAATTTCCCAGAAGTTTGTTCCAGATAATGGATCATTTTCTAGTGACATTTTTTAATCATTAAATTGAAAAAAATTCAGTTATTTGAGCTGCCATTGTGTTGGATCCTAGTTAATTGAGGTCCCTCTATGCCAGGCTCTGCCCCCAAAATACCCACCCGTTCTGCAATGAACAAAAATCAGTCAGTCGTATCATCAGATTCCCACACACACACTCCACTTCAGATCATAGAACACAGTGTAAGAACCAGGAGGGCCCTTAGAACATAGAATGTCATAGCTAACAGAGACATTTAAACATAAAGCATAGAATGTCAGAACTGGAAGGGACCTTAGGTCATAGAATATGTGTGATGAGAGGTATCTTAGAAATCATCTGACTTCTTTTAAATCAAATAAAAACAACACATCAGCAAAATGAAATGGCTACTGTGTGTAGAGGAGTCTATTAAGTGCTAGGGGAAATAGACTTTATAGAGGATGAGACTGAGGCCCAGAGAGGAGGAATGATTTGTCTAGGGTCACATAGCAAGTTGTTTTTTATTCTAGGACTAGAAGTTGAGTCTCTTGGCTGGTCTAGGTTCTGAATATGGCCTCTGTGCCCTGCCTCATTGGGTACACCCCATTCTTTCTCTGTTTCACAGGATTTGGGGCTCTACTCCCTTTGGTGTTTTGTTGTACTGCCTTCTCTGGTTCACCCCACCTGATATCCTAACCGCCTTCTGGAAATTCTTCTGGTACCTGACCACCTACTGTTTCTTCCAGACATGTCTAAGTGTAAGGTAGTTCCAAGAGCTCTAGGGGTTGGGCATCACTTGGGACCCTGGGGATGCAAAATTTGGACTAATGTATGAATTGGAGCTGAAGTGGAGGGAGGGAAAGGGAGATTCAGAGCTTGAAGTATGACTGTCTAGTGCTAAAAGCACCAGAATGGATGTAAGAGTGAGAGTCAGGAGGTCTACATTTTAGTCCCATCTCTGCCACTGATTTACAATGTGACCTTGAACAAATCACTTACACTCTTTGGAATCCAGGTCCCCTTATATGTAATCAGTCAATCAAGAGATATTTATTAATCACCTGCCATGTGCTAGGTGCTGGGGATTCAAAAGTGAAAATAAAACAGTCTCTATCCTGAAGGAATTTACATTCCATCTAGGGAAACAACATGTGCACATATGAGTTTTAGCCAAATAAATAAGTAAAATATAGGGTGATTTTGGAGGCGAGGTGCTAGCAGCTAGGGGATCAAGAATGACCTTATGTAAGAGGTGACACACGAGCTCAACTTTGAAAGAAGCCAGGAACTTTAAGAGGCAGAGGTGAAGAGAGAACATATTCCAGACATGGGAGGCCAGCCTGGGAGAAGGCAAGAACACAGAGATGCAATGTGGTGTGTGAAGGAACGTCAAGGTGGCTAGTCTGTCTGGACTGAAGAGTACTTGAAGGAGAGTAATTGTAATGAACCTGGATTGGAGCCAGGTTGTAAAGGACTTCAGGTATCAAACAGAGGAATTTGTATTTGATCCGAGAGGAAACTGGGAACCTCTGGAATTTCTTAAGCAGGAGACCAACATGGTGAGACCTGTGCTTCCAGATTCTCACTTTGGCAGCTGTGTGAGTGTGGGGTGGAGAGGGGAGAGATGGGGCGAGGAGACCAAGGAGGAAGCTATTGCAATAGACTGGGCAAAAGGTAACGAGGGCATGACTTTAGATGGTGACCACATGACTGGTGAGAAGGGGTCAGACACGAGCAATGCTGTAGAGGTAGAATTGAAAAGACTTGGTAACTGTGGTAATATGTGGGTCCAAGAGACCCACAAGAGAGCCCAAGGAATGCCTCAGTGGGACTGAAAGGACTCCGGTACCCTGGACAGAAGACATAAAAATTTAGAAGAGAGGTGTGTTTGGGGGAGAAAATAATGAGTTCCATTTTAGACATGTTGAGTTTGAGATGTCTATGGGATATTTCAGTTTGAAATGTCTAATAAGCAGTTGGTGAGGTAGCATGAGAGACTCAGAGAGGATCCAAAGCTGGATATGTAGAAATGAGAGCCATTTACGTAGAGATGCTAATTCAATTATCATAGATGAGGAGATCCTCAAAAATGTAGTAAGAAGAGAAAGGCACCCAGAACAGAGCTTTGGAGAACATTCATCAATGAATGGATGGATGGATGGATCAATGGATCGATGGATGGATGGATGGATAGAATGATAGATGGATAGATAGATGGATGATCCAAGAATGGAGACTAAGAAGGAGCCTTCAGATAGGTGAGGAAACCAAGAGAGCAATGTCACAAAAAAAAATCAGAAAGTATCCAGGAAGAGAGGGTCAAATATTACAGAGGTCAAGAAGGATGGAAAATTTTAATTAGATGGTATCTAAAGTTCCTTCCAGCTCCACCATTCTGAGATAAAGGGTAGATTTGGAAGTGGAGGGAGGCAAGGTGAGGATGGGAAAGTGGAGAGGAAAAGGCTATCAAGACAGAAAGCAACTAAAGGGCAAAATGAGCAAACTACCACTGGATAATGGAGAGTTGTCTATGCTCATTAACTATATGTGCACCAGCAGTTTGGGGTCCTCTCCTGGCAAAGCATTCCACAAGAATCAGGAAGCACATCTGTTTTATGTCTAGAAGTGTTTATTGCTACCTGTGCACTATGGCTCCCAGGGGAAGGGGAACAGCACAAGGGGTATATGGCAGAGTTAGAGACTTTAGTACCCATGGGACCTTGCCTCTGCAGTGCTACCATGTGCCATACACTTTGATGACCATGTTCTTGGGAGGAAGCCAGAGTGATCGAGACTCTGCCACTGCCTACAGTAAGTGCCAACAACCCCAGAAAGGGGTGGGGAATGGGGTGGATTTTTTCTGATCTAGGATGGCCCTGAGCATCTCCCAAACACATATTGTTTTGAGAACCCCAGAATTAACACAATGCTCCACCTCATTACACCTTCTCCCCCAGTGACCCCAGAGACTAGTGGCTGCCTCTTGAATTTTCATAGAATTTTACTGCAACCTTTGCTTAAAAAATAAAATAAATAAAAATTTAAAAATAAAATAAAGTTCTTCATTACTGGAACTGAAATCAGGAGAATTGGGTTCAAATCCATGCAGTAACACTCACTGATTATGTGGCCCAGAGTAAATAGTCATTCTCCCCTTCCCAACCTGTTTTCCCATCTGTAAAATGGTGATAATGATACGTATATGACCTACCTTCATTGTCTTTTGCTATTGAGCAAATCAGTTCATCTTGATAAACCTCTGCTTCTTCATCTGTTGAATGGTGTGTAATGCTGTTTGTTCTATCTGCCTCCCAGGATAATGAGTTCAGTCTTGGACGTGTAGAGTTTAAGATCTACAAAACAGCCGGTTCAAGAATGTTAATGGAAAGTTGGAGGTACAAACAGGACATCAGCAGAGAAATTAGGGCTAGATAGGGATATCGTCAGCATAAAGATGATCACTGAATCCATGAGGGCTGATGAGATCACCAAGGGAAATAGTACAGAGGGAGAAGAGAAGCAGGCCCAAGACAAAGTCCTGTGCGACACCCCAGTTAGCAGACATGACCTGATGAATATCCGGCAGAGGAGGCTGAGAGGAAACAGTGAATGAGATAACAGGAGAGCTGGAGAGAGCAGTGTACTGGAAACCTAGAACAAAGAGAATATAGGAAAGAAAGGCATGATCAGCACGGTCAAAGGCTGCAGGGGGTCCAGAGGGATGAGGATGGAGAAGATGGAGATGAGGATTGAGAAGGTGAGGACTGGGAGCCAAGAGATCATCAGTAACTTTGGAGAGAACGGTTTTGGTTGAAAGATGACCTCAGAAGCCAGAATAGAGAGAGCTGGAGTGAGAGGGGAGGAAGTGGAGGCCCCTGGAAGAGATGGCCTTCAAAGGAGTTTAACCACAAAAGGCACGAGGCATGGGGCATGATATCTAGAGGGAATGGAATGATCAAGGGAATATATTTTGAGCATAGGGGAGACATGGGCATATTTATGAGCAGTACGGAATTAGTCAGTAAACAGGGAAAAATTGAAGAAAAGTGAGAGTGGGGATCATAGAGGGAGCAATATGCCAGAACATACATTGATCACAAAGTCCATAAGCCAAGGGAATTAGCCAGTCAATAAATATTTATTGGGAATGGGATCACTTGTGCACATGGAGAGATTTGCCTAGACAAGGAGAAAGCGTCACTTCTTTGGGTGAGACAGGAGATGGTGGCAGAGGCATCTGAGTGATCTGGGATGAGGAGGAGAAAAGAGGGAGCTTTCGGTGAATGGCCTCAGTCTTTCAGTAAAATATGAGACAAGGCTCTCAGCTGAGAGGGTGGGGAGGGGAAACCATGGGAGATTTATGAAGGAATGAAAAGGTTCGTAAGAGCGGCTATGGAGAGTAGGTTAGTTAGTTAATTAGGAAGGTACATAAGGATTGCCTTGCAGCAGTGAGGGTCCAGTTGAGGCTATGTAATGTGAATTTGTAGTGAACCCAGTCGGCATGTTTTCATAATTTTCTCCAGCTTTGTTTAGCAGCACGTGGTGGGAATGTTCTGAGATTCATATTTGGCAGGATACAATTGACAATATGATAAGAGGATGACTAAGTCTAGAAAAAAGTATATAGTTGAACTGTTTCACAAAGAGTTCAAGATGGGAAAGGGAGGGAAATGTAGTTTGTGCAGGAGTAAAGGCCTGAGAGAGAACTGAAGGGTCAGGGGAAGGACAGTTAGTATGAATGAAGGTTAAGGTTTGGGGTAGTAAGGCATAGGGAGAGATGGAATGACAATAGATTGTGATCAGACGAGAGAATTCCAGAGTTCATGAGCATGGTGCTGGTGCATTTGTGGGTGATCAAAGATCTGACCATCTTTGTGTGGCTGAGGTGGGGTGGAAGAGGTGGTCATGGGAAATGAATAACTTGAGAGATTCTAAGGGTAGGGTATTTGAAAAATTATCAATATGTATGTTGAAGTCCCATAGTATGAGGGCAGGAGTTGGGGACCTGTGAGCCAGGCACTGAATTCATTGAGAAAGGAAGGGGAGTGTCCTTGAGTTCTATAGACAACAGAATCTGAAGTCAAATTTGAATTCAGATCTTCCTGACTTTAGTCCCAACACTCTTTTCACTGTACCAATTAGCTGCGAAGAATGGGAATACTGGCTTCTGCTCCCCTTTCCCCAGCCTCAGAAATCTTAGATCTTAAAGGGCCCATAGAGCAATGTCTGAGCTGGAGAACTTTAGAGAATGGAATGTCAGAGCTGGAAAGGACCTTAGAACATAGTAGAATTGAAAAGCACCTTAGAATATAGAACAAGCTGTTATCCATCTCATCTTATAGATAAGGAAACTGAGGCCCAGAGAAGAAAAAGTCAATTGTCCAAGATAACACAGTAAGTAAATGGCAGAACTGGAATTAGAAGCCAGGTCTCCTGACTTCCAGCCCAGGGCTTTTTATATTAGATGAAGTAGTTTCTATAGAGAAATAGAGTTGGGGCAGCTCAGTGGCACAGTGAATAGAGCACCAGTCCTGGAGTCAGGAGACCTGAGTTCAAATCCAGCCTCAGACACTTAATACAAAAACTAGCCCTGTGACTTAACCCCACTTGTAAGTCACTTAATCCCAATTGCCGTCCGCCCAAAAAGGCAAAAAGAGAGAGAGAGAGAGAGAAATAGAGTTAATGAGTGAGCCTATTTCAAGTCTCCCATATTTTTTTTGCAGAGGTATCTATAGTTAAAAGGACTTATATGTAGCCTGTGATTTTGTGGACAGAATCAAGTGAGATGAGATAAGATTTTAGGATGAGAGCAAGGCTCCCACATCCCCCAGGTCCACTTGTAGCTTTGAGCAAAGAATTCTTTGAGTGGGAGCCTGAGTCACAGAAGGCTCCTGGTGCACCACAGTGACTCACAGCTGCCTCACCTGAGCCAGGGGCTCTGCAGCCCCCGTAGAGCTGAGGCTGAGTCACAGAAACCCACACACTCCACAGATCCCAGCTGTCTGGTGGCTTGACTGTGCCATTCCCACAGCCCACCTCCAACCCAGAGCCACAAGCCACTCCTTTGAGCCTCATCCCTCACCCACACAACAGCCTACACTGTATTTACAGAGCCACGATGGAGCTGAGAGAGACCATAGAACGCAGAATGTCAGAACTGGAAGTGACCTTAGAATATGAAATGTCAGGTTTGGAAGGGCCCTTCAAACATAGAATTGTCAGAACTGGAAGTGAGCATAGAATATAGAATGTCAGAGCTAGGATGACCCTTAGAACATGGAATATTGGAACTGGGAGGGGCCTTAGAACATAGAATGTCTAGGGACAGCTAGGTGGTGCAGAGAATCAATCCACCAGCCCTGGAGTCAGGAGGACCTGAATCCAAATCAAGCCTCAGACACTTAACACTTACTAGCCATGTGACCTTAGGCAACTCACTTAACCCCATTGCCCTGCATTCCCCCCTCCAAAAAGCAAAAAAAAAAAAAAGAACATAGAATGTCAGAGCTAAAAGGATCTTTGAATATGTAAATTTCTTTCAAACATAAAATATCAGAGCTGGAAGGGACCTTAGAACATAGAATGTTAGAGCAGGAAGAGACCTTAGAATATGAAATTTCAGGGCCGAGAGGGCCTTCCAAACATAGAATGTCAGAGCTGGGAGGTACCTTAGAACATAGTGTCAGAGCTAGGAGGATCAGTGCAGGACAGTATCTATAAAATGAAGAGTTTGGCCTACATGGTCTCTCTCCAGCTCTGACATCCTAGGAACATTCCTTCATCAATTTAAAGTCCAGGAGCATTTCCTAAGCCTCCCTTCAATCTATGCAGAGGTGAGAGACTATGGGTGTGAAATATAACATACGCTGCTACACTCTTTCGGTCTTTGTTATAGGGGAACGGTTCCCTGGTTAGGAAGCAGGAGAGGCCTATTTGGAAATAGAAGTGATATAAAATCAAAAGATAGCAATATTTTGTTTCTAAAGACAGAGGGTTGACTGGAACACTTAGAAGTCAAGTGACCTGTCTAGGATTATATAGTCTCTCTGTGTCAGAGGTAGGATTTGAACCTGCATTTCCTTCCTCTAACAACTCTCCATCCATCATGTCTCCATAATCACCATATAATACCTTATCTTACAATAATAGCACATTTTTATAGCACTTTGCAATTCACAAAACACTTTGAAATCATGTACCTCATTTAATCCTCAGGATAGCCCTGGAAAAGACACAGAGCAAGACTTATCAGGACAGGTTTACAGATTAAAAAACAAAACAAAACAAAACCTGAGGCCCTGGGAAGGGAACTGGCTAACCAAAAGTCACACAACTGATTAAGTAGCAAATCTGGTCCTGGACCAAGCCCATGTCCAGTACTGCCTATGCCCTATGCTATACCAGGGTATGGTTACCAATCTCTCTTTTGACACTAAATTGCTGTGTGATCTTGGGTCTCCTCTTCCCCGTCCGTAAAGTAAGGGTGTCACTAGATCACTTCCCCGTCCGTAAAGTAAGGGTGTCACTAGATCAGACTTTCTTACCTTCTCTCGCTGCTCCTGATTTTTTTGCCTTCTCTCCTTCCTTCCTCTAACCCTACCTGTCACAGCTACTTTTACACATCCATTTCTTAGCTGTCTTCAGATTCAAGGTGGCTGCTTCCCCTGCCCCCCACTCCCATGCCAGACTGGTGAATCTGAGCCCTGGTGCTTCTGCCAGAGCCTGCTTGTTTCATTCCTGAGACTATGTCTGTTCTTCCCTCCCTCGAGGATGTTCTGAAAGCCTTGGCCATAAGGAAATGGGAGAAGGGGGAGCCAGTCTGTGCTTTTCTCTCTCATTTGAAAAGCAGGAGTTAGATGATATTATGGCAAAAGGCTTTTCCAGCTCTAAATCATATGACTTCCTAAGACAACCCCTAAGGTCAAGCAGAAGGTTTATTAGTAAGGATCTAAGGCTGGGGCTTACTCACTTAGAAGGGTGAAGGGGGAGATTTACTTAAATGAGACTGGGTTGGGGTACTGATAAACCAAGGAAGCCCTATTTTGGGCCCCATTAACTCTGATGTCTCCCACCCACAGGGATGGGGGTGGAGGTCCTGAGTAGTCTCATTGGCACCAGCCTCCAGGGGCTGATTGTGGGCAAATATCACGCCAGCATGACTTTGAACTGCCAGGGACTCAATGGATCCTTGTCTAATGAGACCATGGGCAATAACACCTCCCCACTCCCTGAAACCTTGGAAAACACAGTGAGTACATGTCACCTACCTCCCGATAATGAGATGAACTCAGAGTATAGAATGAGACATTTTCAGGCACAGCCAATGTGGGAATGTGTTTTGTTCGACTATGCCTTTTTTTATATGAGTTCTGTTTTTCTTTCAATGTTTGCATGTTGAGGGAGGGGAAGGGGCTATGCAGGGGAAAGCAGTACAGTTGCCAAAATGAAAAAAAGAAAGAAAACAAAAAGTAATTTTAAAAAGGTCCATTGAAACATTTTTTAAATGCACAGAAGAGAACAGAAGGAAGGTCAGTAAGAAGACCAGGCAGGCAGGGTAGCTTTGAAAATAATACACTGAATTTGTTTTATACTTGGAAGCCATCTGGGGTACAGTTTCATGACTGCATGTGTAATCCTCTTTTTCTCTTCTGATTTGTCCTTAGAAATGTTCATCTTATTTGGTGTTTGTGATATTCAAAATTTTAAAGAAACCTCCAAAACAAAAACCCAGAGTGAGTTGTCAGCAAGAGGTGTCTAGTTTTCTGCTCCTCTGATGGTTGACAGCCAGACATGAACCCCAGGGCCTGGGGGACTGATGAATTCTTGCTTCCCCCATTTTGTGCCCAGTTTTGTACTTCATCATAATATAGGAGACAGGAGCAGGCTCAATCCCTTCCCTGGAGAGAGCTTACTTTCTAGCTAGGAAAGTGATATACATACACACAGGGGTGTGTGACCTGAGGCAAGTCACCTAACCTCTGTTTGCCTCAGTTTCCTCATCTATAAAGTGGGGATAATAATAAGAGCATCTACTTCCCAGGGTTGTTGTGAGGAGCAAATGAAATAGTCATTGTAAAGCCCCTAACAGTGCTTGGCACACGGTAGGTATTACATAAATTTTAGCCATTATCATTATTATTTTTATTTACTGGAGAGTAATTAAAGAAGCTAAGTGTGGGTGAGGAGGAAGGTAGAAAGAATATTGGGCCAAGGGTCAGATCTGGTTTTGAGTCCAGAGCTTACCCCAGCTCCCTGTGTTGGGGAAAATTCCTTACTCATTGTGGACCTAAGCTTCCTCATCCATAAAATAGATATAGATCTATAAAAGTTTGTCATAGATACAGATGAGCCTGAGCCCTTCTGCCCCTGGTGCTCTGTGTTCTAAGCATGCTTCCACCTCTCAAGTTCTGTGTTTTGTTTTCTAGTTCGGATTGTCTATGTGCTATGTCCTGAGGCATAATTCATTTGTGATAGAGGTTCTGTATTCCAAGGACCCTTAGAACGGATATTCTGTGTTCCCTCATTATTGCAAAGTGTCTTACTGTTCTTTGATGACATATGGTAGTTAGTGTGGCATGGACTAGTAAAAGTGTTCCCATTTTACAGATAATGAAACTAATGCTTATAGAAGCTGGCATGACTTTCACATTATCACAGGTAGGACTCTCAGGTCTTTGGATTTCAGGTTTTAGGTACCCTGCCTGTCCTGGGCTTCTCAGGGGAAGCTTTTTATTGGAGGTCAGTTGAAAGATTGAAAGATTTGATAAGAGAGGTGGATAGCAGAGAAGGTTTGGTGGTTAGGGAAGGCTGTATTTGAAGCCGTGGCATGTAAAGGACCTTGCAGGATGGGTAGAACAGAAACATGACAATGGAGGTGGTAGAAAACGCTCCAGGTGGTGGGTGTAGCATGAGTAAGAATGTGAGTTAGGAATAAACCTGATGCCTGCAAGAGCAGTGAGGAGTGCAAACTGACAGGTGCCTCTCCTTATTCTGCAGCAAATGGCGTATCTGAAGGCAGCCATGGTCATCGGGGCCCTCTACTGCTTGTCCGGCACTGTCCTTGTTCTCGGGGTGAAGGAACAGCATGGTGAGAGCACTGGGGATGTCTGACTTAGGCCAGCTAGAAGGTGTGGGACCCTGGTTCCATGACCCTGGGCAAGTCACATCCTCTCTTTTCCTCCTTGGCAAAATGGGGAAGTTGGACTAGATGACCACTATAAATAGAAGGTCCCTTCTATTTCTGACCTTCTGTACTTTTATTAGAACCTAAGTTTCCTGAACCCCAATCCAAGGTTCTTCCCCTCCCCCACATCTCACTTGACTGCCTTATGCCATAAGACATACTTCAGAGTACCATGGTACCTCCAGGCCTCACCAGATGGACTAACCTGGCCTGACACCCCAGGCAGAGTCCACATCTAGGCCCCACACTGTGAAACAGACAAGATTTGCCCCCTTGCTTCTCGGCCTTCCCCACCTTGGTAAATCCCCTTCTCTCTCCAAGGTCCCCCTCCTCTGGGCTCCTCAAAATATAGGTTGCCTCTCCCTCCGAAAAGCATGCCCAAGAAACGATCTTAATTCATTTATACTGCGAAATAACTAAGAACCCCCTTCCACGGAGGTTTTCATTTTAATAGGAATCAAAACCTTTAACCAAAAGGGTAGAGATCCCCACATGACATACTCTAGTGGGCCCTGAAGGCCAAAATGCTCCTTTGAACATAACTGAGCCAGGGGTGCCTGAAACCTTCTGGCATTAGGAGCACAGACACATCAGGGAGTCCCAGATAACAGAAGTTAAAACAAAATAGATCCATGAGTGTAGAAAGTGGGAGAAGTCTGGCCCTAGAACAAAGTCTCAAATCAGAAACTGAGACTGAAAACTGGAAGCATTCTGAGAGGTAGGAGGAAGCTTTGCCCAAAACCCCCTGTCACTATGCCTCTGAGTTCATGGTTTTATGTGGGGTTTTCTTGCTGAACTCCTAATGCCCTTTGGCTTTGTGATAAGGTCTTGTGGTAGGAGCCACCCACTTGAGGGAATTTAATGCAATTCAACAAACATTTATCAAATGGCAGTCAAAGTGATTGCATGATGTGGGAGGTGCTAGCAAAAGGCTGCCCAGTATGGCATGCCCACATCAGATGAGGCGCTGGGCTCTTTGAGCAAAGCAAAATTGCAGGAGCTCAAAAGAAATGTGAGATGCACAAATTTTGAGAATCTGCCCCAAATGTTTCCATGGATTTTTGTGCCTGACCTGTGGTAGAGCATTCTGAGCTTGCATTGGTCTGATCAGCCGCAGTCAGAGGCACTGAAACTTGACTCTAACATAGTGATGCCATTTTGGTCCTCCTGGAGAACAAAGGACAACAACCAATTATCCAGTGGCAGGTGTGTGCAGGGCCCTGTGCTTATTATTAGGGAGAAAAGACAGCTAAGGGACATAGCCCCTGCCATCACAGAACCTGGAGTCAAATAGAAGCATCAACAAAAACAGAACTAAGTATGATACCAGTTAAGGGCAGCTAGGTGGTACAGTAGACAGAGTGCCAGGTCTGGAGTTGGGAAGATTCTTCTTCCTGAGTTCAAATTTGGCCTCAGACACTTACTAGCTGTGTGACCCTGGGCAAGTCACTTCACCCTGTTTGCCTCAGTTTCCTCATGTGTAAAATGATTTGAAAAAGGAAATGGCAAACCGCTCCAGTATCTTTGTCAAGAAAACCCCATGTGGGGTGATGAAGAGCTGGACACGACTGAACAACAACAAAATGGTACAAGTTCAAATGGGATCAGGATACAGATTAAAGGTTGTAGGAAAGTTAGAAGAAGGTTCTTTAGTTTCCTACCCTAACTCAAGATGAATGGCCCTCTGGGCGCTTGTCTTCCTGGATTGCCAGTCCCTGGGCCCTCATTCTTAAAGATCTCTTCCTTCCTCCGTTAAATTCTAGCTTCATCTCATTTCTCACTCATCGGTTCCTGCTCCTTTCCCTTTTATTCGCTATTTTCTCCTATCTTCTCCCTCTCCTCTGACCTCTCCTTTCTCTCCCACAGATGTATCTTAGCTGGGTGGCTCTATCTTCTTCTCTCCCCACCATCTGTCATTTTTTTAAACTTTAGTCAAGAAGCCCTTGAAGATTCTACAATTCAATTAAAAGAAACATTGAAGTGCTTACTAAGTGCTAAATACTGAGGATACACAAATTTTAAATGACATAGTCCCTAACTTCAAAGAGTCTATAATCTTAATGGTGAATCACAACTCATACACAGACAAATAAATGTGATACAAGACAGAGTGTGATCAAACAAAGGAAGAGTCTAGAAAAAGAGCTTAGGAAGAAAATTGGGGAACAGAGAGCTCACAGGTAAAGTCAGCCAGAAAAGCTAGCAGCCCTCTGGTTCCAGGGAACCAGCCTGTGCTTGTGAGTACAAAGGCCAACCCACAGTAGGATCAGACCCCTTACCTGACTCCTTCCATTGCAGGGCCACTCAGCACCTTGGACCAGTCCAGACTTCCATTTGTTTACAGCTTGTTCACCATCATGGGCCACAAGCCCTACACACTCCTCCTAAGTGGATTCTTCATTGTCTCCATGGCATTCCAGGTAAAAGGACAGGGTCTACTGAGACTGAACAGTGGCCTCGCAGGAGTCATAGGGGTTAGGAAGTGTTGACTCTAACTAAACCAGGAGTAGGGGAATTTGAAAGATAGTTCAGTATCATGGAATAAAATTGGGTTTGGACTCTGAAGACCTAGGTTCAAATCCCCAGCTTTGCCCATTACTACCTTTTGACCTTAAATTGAGTCACTGACATGCATCTGGCACTTGATTTCCTCATCTTTAAGATGAAGAGGTTGGACTGGATTGTCTTTAGAGTCTAATACCTATAAATCCTATCTGAAGTGGAGAGGACTAGAACTGAACCCTAGATCCCAATTCTATACTTTACTGTCTTCCCTTCCCACCCCATTCAGGCCACAGCTGGATTTCATTTATACTATCATGGGAAAAGCCCAGGAGACTTGAGATGTACTCCTAGCTAAGCCAATAAATAATCACTGACAAATCAGTTCTTCTATGAAATGAGGGCTGTTGATAAAAACTAATATTTATATACCAGTTTAAGGTTAATGACATGCTTTCCTCATAACAGTCTTACCAGGGAGTATGTTTTCTTCTCTGATTTATAGTTGGGATAATTGGAGTTCAGAGAGGTGGGATGATTTGCTGGTAGTTAAGTAGCTATACATATCAGAGATGGGCATCAATGCCAAGTCCAAATACTGTGCCCTTTCTGCTACATGATATTGCTACCTCAGTTTCTAAGTTCCTCTTCAGAAACTCCATGGAATCCTTTGAGAAGGAGATTCAGCCAACCCAGTATACTTAACTTCCCCCATTAGCTCCTCTAACCCTGCAAGTAACTGCATCTGCCTGAAGACAGTCTCCCTTCTCTCCCACAGATGGCCCAAGGGATCTTTGCCTTCTTCTTCATCCACGCTGCTGGTCTTGCTGGGAGCTTCCAGTACCTGCTACTCATCCTACTGGTACAAAGTTTTGTCATTTGTGGGAAAATCTGGGTGGGCCTGTTCCCCCGTTGTCTGAATCCCAGCTAGGAATTTCCAGATGGGTCTGGGCTGAGAAGGAAATTCACGTCCTCTCAAAGGACCTACTCTCAGTTGTTCCTGGGAGTTCTCTGGAGTGGAATAATAATTGACATTTATATTTCACTTTAAAGTTATCAAAGCACTTTTGGTACATTAAAGAAGTGTGTGGTCTTTGAAAGTGTACTGGACTATTCAAGTTTGTACGGCTATGGGAAAGGTCATACGGCGTCCTGGCTCTCCTGCATTTCCAGCAAAAATATAAAAATAGAACAAGGCTGAATAATGATCGAGAAGTAAGTGCCTTTGCCCATCCCTGAACTGTACAAAGACAACCAGAAGTCTTTAGCAGCCCTCCTCGGGGAAACTAACACTAATATGAGTAGACAAGCTGGAAATTCCCAAGCACTCTGACCAGAGACATTCCAGGGACACCTGAATGAATGAGAAAACATTTATTAAGTTTTTACTATGCCCAAAGCACAAGGAATACAGATCTAATAGTAAGACAGTCCTTGTATCTGAAGCCTGCAGCATTCTTTACTCAGGGGCAAGAAGCCAGGAATGAGTAGATGAAGAAGTCAAAGGTGCTTCTGAATCCTGCATCACTATAACTGTGGATCAAGGACAAAAGCAGGCAGAACTCTGACCACGATGTGGCAGAAGAGGGGGCGGATGCAGAAGCCCACTCTGACCAGATATCCCAGAGAACCTTGAAGTCTGCAATCCTTTGTGCCAGAGGACAGAAAGCCTGAAATGCTTGAACAGGGAAATGCCAAGGGGGTCAGGGTCAGAAACCTACAGTCCTCTGACTATGACTCCCTGAAAAGTTGGAAGTATACAAGAATCTAATGCAAGATGTTCTAGAGCAGTGATTCTCAACCTGTGGGTCACGACCCCTTTGGGGGTCGAACAGTCCTTTCACAGGGGTCACATAGGTCATCTAAGACCATAGGAAAGCACTTATTTCCGATAGTCTTAGGAACCAACACACTGCTCCTCTATCTGTCTCCAGGGGGGTCCGCCCACATACAGATACACCCATATACAAGTATTAAAGAGTCAAGGTATTAGGAAGGTTGAGAACCACTCTTCTAGAGACTCCGAGTGGGCGGAGGCAGCAGCGGTAGCAGCGGCGGTGGCAGCAGAGCGGTCGACGCGATGGAGAACTTCACAGGGCTTTTCGGTGCCCAGACTGAGCCGCCGCCACCACCACCAGCCACGCTGGGCTTTGGGCCGGGGAAGCCTCCCCCTCCGCCGTCTCCTCCCCCTGGTGGGGGCCCAGGAACGGTCCCGCCGCCCGCCGCGGCCCCAGCTCCTCCTGGCGCTGACAAGGCCGCAGCTAGGTGCGGGCCCTTCTGCCTGATGCGGGAGCTCCCAGGCAGCACAGAACTGACAGGTAGCACCAATCTGATCACACACTACAACCTGAAACATGCCTACAATAAATTCTGTGGAAAAAAGGTGAAGGAGAAGCTGAGTAATTTCCTGCCGGACCTTCCCGGGATGATCGACCTGCCTGGCTCCCACGACACCAGCGGCCTCCGTTCTCTCATGGAGAAGCCCCCGATCCTTGGGGGCTCTTTCAACCCCATCACCGGCACCACGCTGGCCGGCTTGCGCCTGCACTCTGGCCCGCTGCCAGAGCAGTGTCTACTGATGCACATCCAACCCCCCAAGAAGAAGAATAAGCACAAGCACAAACAGAGTTGTACCCAGGACCCTGTCCCCCCAGAAACTCCATCCGATTCGGATCACAAGAAAAAGAAAAAGGAAGAAGATCCTGAGCGGAAAAGGAAGAAGAAAGAAAAGAAGAAGGAGAACCTACACAGTCCAGAGCACCCCGGTATGGGCAGCTCCCAGGCCAGCAGCAACAGTAGCCTCTGTTAACAAGACCGCTGGACGACAGACAGGCCAGGGGAGCTCTTCTCCTACGCTGAACTTGCCAACAGAAGCAGCCTTGGAAGCTAGAGGACATAGTGCCCTTGGAGCATTCCCCTGTAATTTGGGGGAAATGCACGCCAGGCCAGCTCTGGCTAGGGGTGAGTGAGGTGGATTCATTAGGGCTGAGAAGGGCAGTGCCTTTGTAAGACACAGCCCAGTCAGCTCTCCCAGTGGAGCCGCTTTCCCCTTTCCAAGGAGCCTTCTCTCCATGTCTTTTTGTACAGTTTGTCTGCTTTGAGATTTGGATTGGTTTATTAGGGCTTGGTTTCTTTTTTAAAGATTCATATTGTACCAAAAAAAAAAAAAGAGACAACCACTCTTCTAGAGGATCCTGAAAACCTCTCTGCTCTGGACACAGATGATCCCAGGGGGCCTGAAACTTGCCAGTATTCTGTGCACAGGCATACTGAGAAAGACAGAAGAAACTAGTGGCCTAGGTAATTAAGGTCAAAATCAAACAGGCCCTTATCATCCCTTCTAAGAGTACAGAATGGGGTGGAGTCTGACACAAGACTGGACTATAATTCTAAAAGTGGAGGGGAAGAGTTTTAATAGAAAAAAAACTTTCAAGCATTCCTAATGAAAAGACCAGAGCTGAGTAGATATTCTGAAATGCAAACACAGGAGTCAAGAGAAACCTAGAAAGGTAAATATATTTGAGTAATTGAAAGGCTAAATGATGGTGACGTGCTTATCTTCTAATAGGATACATAAAGACAAACATCCTTTTAGAACTCCAGGAGCTTAAATAAAGCTACGGCTTTATGGGAGTTAAATAAAACAGATGGCCTGGAGGTGGTTATGTTCTGTTTTGATAGTCTTAAGAGGGGAAAAAAGGAAGGGAGAAGGGAGAATATACTAGAGAAGAAAAGAGGAAAGGGGGAATAGAACTTTCTCTTTTTTATAATTAACATTCTTGAGAAGAATACACAAACATGGAGGAAGGGGATGGGGGAAGTGGGCATCACATGAACTTGATGCTTATCTAAGCCAAAGGAGAGCTAGCCCAACAGACACACAGAGAGAAATAAGCAAAGGCTGGGAAATGCGGAAGGCAGAATGCACCTTATGGGAGAGGGTAGAGTCAAAGAAGGAAGAGCCAAAAGAAACTTAAACACTGATGTTTTGATCATAAAAAGGGGATTAAAAGGAAATAAAGGAAGGGGAAGAATCAGTTATCAGAGTCTGGGAAAGAGGAAGAAGAGAGGTGCAAATATAAGGTAGCAGATCTCTTCAGTTACAAATCATTAGTGTTGATCATGTTACTTCTCTTTCATCATGGTCTTTGTAAAGAGGAGTGAAGGGGCAAAGAAAGAGAAAGCAATAAGATGATATGATGAAGAGAAATACACAATTAACAGTCTTAGCCATGAATATGAATGGGGTGATCTCATCCATAAAATGCAAAGGGGTAGAATGAATTCAGAAAGCAAAATACAACAATATGTTTTTTATGCAAAAAAAATTTGAAACATTCACACTGGCTTAAAGAGGAGTAGAAGTTAATATGTGCCAGGGCAAAAAAAAAAAAGCAAAAGCAGAAATAGCAATTATGATCTCAGACAATACAACAATAAAAATATACATGGTTAAAATAGAAATTCCATAATACCTAAAGGTACTACATACAAATACATAATATCAACACTTAATATGTATGCATGAAATATTATAGCATCTAAATTCTTAGGTAAAAAGTTAATTAAGTTGCAGGGAGAAATAGCCAGCAAAACTATAATAGTTGGGGACATCAGTGTAACCTTTCAAACTTAGACAAATCTAAAATCTAAAAGAAAACAAGACAGAAATTAAGAACCTTAATAGAATTTTAGAAATTATAGATCTCTGGAAACTACTGAATAGCATAGGAGGAATATATATATATATATTTCTCAATTCTGCATGCCGCCCTTACAAAAACTGACCATATGCTAGGGCATAAAAACCTCATAAACAAATTCACAAAAGCAAAAAATATAAAACGTAGCATCCACTGACTATAATGCAATGAAATTGTAATGAATAGAGTCTTTCAAGAAAA
>CM053595.1:67246816-67289729 GCA_028646575.1 Pseudocheirus occidentalis
CCCTCCCTGCCCTACCAGAAAGTAAGAGAGCAGAGCAGCAGAGGGGCTTTACAGTGGGACTGCTGTTTTAGGGTTGGGGCAGGGGAAGGATGGGGAGAAAATTTGTAATTCAAAAATGTCATGAAAATGAATGATGTAAACAAGAAAACAAATTTTAAAAATTAAAAAAAAAGAATGGGTCAAAAGATATCATAGAAGCAATAGATAATTTCATCAAAAAATGATGATTAGACATCTAATGCTAAATCATTTAGGTTGCAGCCAAAAATCACTAAGGGAAACATTTATCTCTACAAGCTTTTTATCTATGAAAGAGGGAAATAACAGACCAACAAGTTGAGCATGAAATTAAAAAGAAAAGAAAAACCTAAAGAACAATAACTCAAAGAACTAAAACTTCCAAAAGTAAAAAAGATCTATTTGAAAGCAAAAGAAAAAAAAAGAATTGATAAACAAAATTAGGAACTTTTAAAAAAGCTAATAACATTAGCTAATGTGATGTTTTAAATTAGAGTAAAAAAATCAAATCACACATTTCAAAAATGAAAAGGGAGAATTCATAACAAATTAAGAGGAAATAATTGGTAACTATTTTCCATATTAATTGCCAACAAATTGATAAACAAAATGTAGAAATATTTTAAAAACAAAATATTCAGATTAACAGAATAAGAAGTAGAAACTTTAAATAGCTCAATATCAGTTTTTTTAAAAAGTTAGACAAGCCATTAATGAACTACCAAAGGAAAAAAAATCCCAGGGCTTGTTCTGGGCCTTGAAGGAACTACAAATTTTTGTTTTTAAGAGTAGATTCTGATTCAAGGGGAGAGCCTGGTATAGCCCTGGTACCTTTTGCCATCTAAACCGGGGATCACTTGAACTCTATCTGGTTTCTACTCTATTTTCTCTTTTTTCATTCTCTTCTCCCATTCCTTACTCTTATCCTTCCCTCCTTTTCTTTTTTTCTAAATTAATGTATTTGGTTTTAGTTTTCAACATTACTTGCATAAGATTTTGAGTTTTAAATTTTTTCCCCTTCCCCCTCCCAAAGAAGGCATGCAATCTGATATAGGTTCTACATATACATTCATATTAAACATATTTTCACATTAGTCATATTGTATCCTTTTCTTTTTTTTAGCTATTAAATGTAATGTTTCAATGTGTTTAATACAAATCTAACATTTTAAATGTTAACATTTGTAAAAAAGCTGCATAGATCTCAAATATTCTTTTACTGTAAACCCCCAAAGGATAAAGAAATAGCCTCTCTCCTCTCTGTGTTTTTGTGATATGGTTCTTTTCTAGTTTTCTTCCCATGTCTAACCAGTACTAACTCGGATCACCATTCATGACATGCCAACTATCTTCTATCATCTTTCTCCTTCTCCTTCTCCTTCTCCTTCTCCTCCTTCTCCTTCTCCTTCTTCTTCTTCTTCTTCTTCTTTTCCTTCTCCTCCTTCCCCCTCTTCTTCTTCTTCTTCTCCTCCTCCTCCTCTCCTCTTCTTCTTTTTTTTCTCCTTCTTCTCTTCTTCCTCTTATTTCTCCTCCTCCTCCTCCTTCTTTGAAACATTAGTATTATTTGAAACAACTTTTTCTTCTCTTCTTTTCCTTCTTCTGGCAGCTAAGGCCTGAACTGATCTCCCATCCCTCTTTTCTCCTCTAGGCAAATGAAGCACTAGTTTAAATTATCCTAGCACTTCAGAAGATGTGCTGGACTGAAAGTCAAGAGACCTGAGCTCTAATCCCAACTTTGCTGTAGTAACTAACTCATTCAGTGACCTGATCTATGATGCCCTAATTCCAAGGTCCCCTCCAGCCCTGACCTCCTCCTGTTCTGCTCCTAAGCTCCAGTACTAATTCTTGCCCATTCTACTTCTTCCCTCAGGTGGTAGCCTCCCTCTCTATTCCATTCTGGCAGTGGTTCCTGGTGAAGTTTGGGAAGAAAAGTGCAATTTTTGTTGGATTTTCAGTAAGTCTGCTGGGCTTTCCTGGCTAATTTTCTTAATTTCACTGGGGCCTTGCCTGCTGACCTTTTCCTGTGATGTTTCTGGCCAAGACTCCATACACCCTTTATGGAGGTGGGGGAAATACAGATTGGGGGAAGGGACCAAACTCAGCTGGCTTTCTGTGCCTGAACCTTTGGCTCCTCCATTCCTGGAATCTTGTTACTTCAGGGATCCTTCCTGTAGGGAGAACTGCCGATTTCAACTTCACAGACAGAGAGAAACAGTACGAGAGGAAGCTTAAAAGATTGTATAGCCAGATTCTTCAACTTACCCAAGGTCACACAAGTAAGTGATGGAGGAAGAAGAACCTTCTCATTTCACTTTTGGTCACAGGAAGAAAACTTGGCTTAGGAAATGAGGCTATAGGATCAAGGACTATAATAATTCACGTTTCTCTACTAATGGCTGGCATTTATATAGGACTTTTAGGTTTACAAATTGCTTTATACTGTCTAATTTTACCTTCCAAACAACTCTGGGAGGTGGGTGTCATTATTATTCCCATTGTATAGATGAAGAAACAGAGGCAGGGATAGGTTAAACGACTTGCCTAGCCTAAGGTTTACACAGCTAGTGTCTAAGGCTGGACTTGAACACAGGTCTTCGTCAATCAAGGCCCAGCTTTCTATCCACTGTGCCACCTAACAGTCCCAGTAGTACTTTAGAGTTTGCAAAAACCTGCCCCCCATAAAACCCCTGAGGAGCAGGTTAAAACATAAAATATTATTTGAGTTTTACAAGTGAGGGTACTGAAGCTCAGAGATGAACAAATGAATGGCAGAAAGGATTCATAGCAAACAAAATGTCAGGACCTGGATTCAAAACCAAGTCTTCTGATCAGAAAGGGACCCTAGACATCATAAGATTGTAGATGCAGAGCCCTAAGGTCATGTAGTTCAACCTTCTTATTTTACAGAGGAAGATACTGAAGCCAAGAGAAGTCAGCTAGGAAGTAAGCAACAAACAGAGCTGGGATTCCAACCCAGAACCTCTGCCTCCAGACCAGTGGTTCTCAACCTTCCTAATGCCGCAACCCTTTAATACAGTTCCTCATGTTGCAGTGACCCCCAACCATAAAATTATTTTCGTTGCTACTTCATAACTGTAATTTTGCTACTGGTATGAATCATAATGTAAATATCTGATATGCAGGATGCATTTTCATTGTTACAAATTGAACATAACCCACAGATTGAGAACTGCTGCTCTAGATGTACTGCCATTGTCCCACACTGCCATTGTCCCACACTGCTGGCCAGGGAGTCTGCCTGGGATCAAACCTGATGGCAGAGGAGAGAAAAGGACACAGCCCTACCCCCTCCCTCCATTTTCAGTAATGCTATCCCTTTGAACTCCCCTTTGCTGCCTTCCCTCTCACTGTCCCCTACTCTATTGCCTTTGATCCCCAGCTCATCATCCCAGCCTTCATTATTCTCGTCCAAGTGACACACAACTTCCTCACCTTTGCTCTCACCATGATCCTGGTGGGCTGCAGCACAGCCGTGTTCTTCTTGTTGCCATGGTGAGTATGGGTTCCTGCCAAGACTGCTCCTAGTCTTCAAAAGGAGATGGGAGTGGGGTGGCAGGAGGAAGGGAGACTTTTGTACTGCGGAGTCAGGATCAGGGCTGCATTGAGAAAGGATTCACTGAAATTGAGCTGAAAATGTTCTGGGGTCAGAAAGCATTAGAGGTGAAAAAGGCTCTAAGAATATAAAACAGAAGATGAGGAAAAGACCCTAGCACATCAAACATTGAGTGAGAAGAGGCCTTCAAGATTATTTGGAACAGGGGTTCTTACTCTGGAGGCTAGGAACTTGGTTTTTAAAAATATTTTGATAACTCTATTTTAAGATAATTGATATTCTTAATCCTGTGTATTTTATTTTATGCATTTAATACATTCTGAGAAGGAGTCTTCAGACCTCACCAGACTGCCAAAGGAGAAAATATAAAGAACCGCTGGTCTAGACGGACCCCCTCATTTTTAAGAGGGGGAAACTGAGTGAGGCCTGAGAATGTCAAGTGGCTGGCCTCGGGTCACATAGTTTCAGCCTTGGCTACACAAAAATACCTTGTTGTATACTGTGGGAATCAGATATATTAGGAGGGATTCCCTACTAATTGACCTCTGGGAATTATGTCTACAGGCTATCGTTACCAGTACTATGTCTAACCAGTTCTGATATCTTAAGGCAAGGGAAGTACACTTGGGGCCTGGAAAGAGGGAAGATGTCTGGGAAGATCCTATTACCATGGAAACACTCATTGCTACTAAGAGATCTCATCCCTCTAGCACCACTCTCTTCCTAAATTAAGGCTGCTGCTTACTTCCTAACATAAGCCAGAACAGGCCCTGACCTGGGAATCAGGAGCTCTGCCTTTGGGCTCTAGCTTTGCCACTGAACCACTTTGTGACCCTTCCCTGAGACAGAGTTTTCTCATCTGTAAGAGGAAGGGGTTGGTTAAAGGAAGTGATCTCTGGGGTTCCATTCACTGCCAATCATGCATGATTCTAAGTAATAGTTTACAAGTGGGGAAACAGAGACTTAGGAGGGTGAAATATGAGGGCATACCAACAATGTGTGGCAGCATCATAGTTTTCAGGCTTTCCATGAAAGCATGCTCCCTTCAAGGGCAGGGGGCAGGGGAGCATTGTCTGACTTGCCAGACTTCTTTGGCACTAAGTCAAAAATGTAGGACTAGGTGGGCACATATCGTAGCATTTAGAACTAGAAGGGGCCATCTTTTGTGACCTTCTCATTTTGAAGCAGTTAAAACAGAGATTCAGAGAAGGGAAATGACCAGCTAGGAAGTCACCCCACCCAGAAAACAAGTCATCTCCACTATTTCCAGTCTTTGCCTTCGCTTCTATAGGTCCATGCTCCCAGATGCCATGGATGATTTCCAGTTAAAAAACCCCAGCTGCCAGAACCTGGAAGCATTCTTCTATTCTTTCTACATCTTTGTCAACAAGTTTGGAGGTGGTCTGGCCCTGGGGATCTCTACCATGAGTTTACAGTAGGGCTTGCTTTATTCTTCTTGTTTGTGGATGGTTTAATAAGGGCACCTATGATTCTCTCTGTGAAGCAGCTGCTTCGGCATTCTTCTCCTCATCCAGGTGGATGGCTAAATTCGGTTGATAGGTCCTGGGAGCACTGAAACCCCAGTAACTCTTATAAGGGGATTTGCCAACTCACTTGTGACTTTTTGGGTATGAGGTTTCAGGGCCTTCCCTATAATGGATGAAAGATCTGGGGTGTTCCTAGAAGAAATGATAGATCTAAGCTTTCTCAATGATGGCGCTAGAAGGTTATTACTGTGGATGTGAAAGGTCTGGGCCTGTCAGTAGCTAGGGGTTATTAGGGGTTAGGGTATCCCTAAGGGGATTTCCAGACCCATGGATGTTCCTTATAACCTAGGTTACAATGTCTGGCCCAAGCCGCATTGTATGTTTTTATCCTGATGGGTGACCTCAAATGGGAAAATAAAGGGAGGAGAGGTCACCAAAGAGAGAATGTAGCCAGAGGTGGCATGAAGGTAAGAAGGGCTTTAGGAAAATGCTAGGATACTGTGAGCATTACTATAAAGCCTCAGTCCTGTTTTGGTGGAGAGATGGGGAATAAAGGGTTAATGTGAGTTCTGACTCTGACCACTTCTTCCTCCCTCCACCCCCAAAGTATTGCCATGCAGCAAATAGCATAGAAGTTGACCCACAGGGATTTCCTTGGGCATAATATCATAACTCTCTACTGTGTGTTTAGCTTTGCAGGCTATCAAGCTGGAAGCTGTGAGCCAAACCCTATGGTCAAACTGATTCTCCGGGTGCTCATGGCCCCCGTTCCTATCACCTTGTTAATCATTGGCCTGACTATCTTCTGCTTCTACCCCATTGATGAGAAAAAGAGGAAGGAGATCAGAGCAAAGATGGAGGCAGCCAAGTGAGTCCTCAAGGCTCTATAAAACAAAAGGAAGGGTCTGATCCCACCTAGACAGCCTGGTATAGTGGAAAGAGAATGTCCCTGGACTAGGAGTGTGAAAAAAGGAGATAAAATTCACAATATACAACAGCTTCTATTTATAGAGTACTTCATAGTCTCTAAAACTTGTCAGGAAGACAGAGTACAGACTAGTGCAGATGAGAAAACTGAGGTCCAGAAACAGGAAATAACCTGTTCAGGGTCATACAGCTAGTAAATAGAAGAGTCAGGTCTTAAATATGGGTCTCCTAATTCCAAAAATAGACCTCTTTGTTCTGCAGCATACTATCTCATCACACATGCAACAAATAGTTGCCATTTTCGAGAACATCTAATTCAGTTCTGAGTTGGATGGTACTGACATGAGAGTTCAGAGAAGAAAGAAAGAGAGCAATATGAACGGGAGAAAATCCAGAAGGCTTCCTAGAGTAGGTGGACTTTGCCATCTTCTTCAGAGAAAGCACTTAGGAGGAAGTTTTCCACCAGATATCAAGACAATAGCCAACTCATTCTCAATTCATTCAATCAACAAATGTTTATTAATTGTCATTTTTGTACAGGACCAAATGTTCAGCATGGGAACACAAAGGTACTCTCTTTCCTTGGTGTCTATGATCCTGTATCCTCAAAGCTCTCCTGAAGGAGTTTATCACCCAAGGAAAGACGAGGACACAAACAGTAATGATTCAAGAGAGAGTAAGAATAAGTGCTGTTAGAGGTTCCGTTACAGTGGAGAGAGAGAACAAGGATGTCAGAGAAAGCCTTCATTGAAGTGGCATCTGAGTTGAACAGTTAAAAAAAAATGGAGGTTGAAATAGGTAGGAGAAATCCATTCCAGGCACGGAATATGATGTGGGCAAAGTACAGAGATGGGAGAGGACAGAACTAAAACAGGAGATGTGAAGAATTCCAGTTTGAATTCAGAATATATGAAAAGGAGTACTGGGACTGGGCTGAAAAGGTTAGTTAAAGTCAAATTGTGGAGGGTGTTGAATACCGGGATTAATAGTTCCTTCTTCATTCAGAGGACTACAGGGGGAACCTTTGAAGATTTCTGAATAGAGCTGTGACAGGCTTATAGTAGAGGGAGTGGAAGACCACTTGGGCGACTGAATGGAGGTCAACATGGAGTGAAAAGAGACTGAAAGTAGGAAGACCAGTTGGAAGCAGTTACAGTAGTCTAGAAGCCAAAAGAGGGCAAAGGGTTATTGTAGTGCAAAAATGAAAGGAGACACTTGATTCAAAATATTTGGTAGAGAGAGAAACAAGAGATTATGGCATCTGTTTGGATCCAAGGGCCACCACCTGGAGGAAAGGAAAACAGGATGAAAGGGATGTTGAGGATTAGCAAGACAATGGGAGGGGTCAAAGGTGACTTCAAGGTTAGAAGCCTGGATGACTTTAAGGGAGACCCTTTGTGAATAGCAGAGAAACTGGTGGAGGAGCAAGCTTGGGAGATGGAGATGATGTGTGCAGATTTGGTCCCACTGACTTTCCCCTCTTGGATGCCAATGGAACATTCAGGCGGGAGCTATTCAATTGAAGGAAGAGAGGAAGGTAACAGACATTTATTAAGCACCTACTGTGTGCCAGGCATTGTACTAAGCACTTTGCAAATGGTATCTCATGTGACCCTCACAACAACCCTCTGACATAGGGTTATTGTTATCCCCATTTTACAACTGAGGAAACTGAGGCAAACAGAGGTTAAGTGACTTGGCCAGGATCACACAACTAGGGTGTGAGGCTGGATTTGAATTCAGATCTTCCTGACTCCAAGCACAGTTCTATCCAGTGCGCCAATGTCAGATTGCAGTTTTAGGGAGGAGTTATAGATTTGGAAGTTACCTGTATAAAGGTTATAATTAAAGTTGTGGAAGTGGATAACATCACCAAGGAAAACAGTGTAGAGAGAAAAGAGAAGAGGGCCCAGAATAGAGTCTTGGGAGATACTTACCTTTAATGGTCAGGAGGAAAGTGAGGAGCCTGGAAAAGGGAAAGGGAGGTAGAAGATAGGTGAATACAAACAAAAAAAAGGAAAAACTCTAAAGGACCTTACATTCTACTGGGATGGTAGAATATGTACACAGATAGGCAAATACCCAACAGTGTGGAAAAGGGAAAGAGCATTTGACAACAAGGACGTTGAGTTTAGGGCCCGAGTAGGAGGTAGGACCTAAGCTGAACCTTGAAGGAAGCTAGGGATTCATTCCAAGCATGCGGCATTCCCAAGTCTGTGCAAAGGAATGGAGATGGAAGATTGATTGTTGAGTTTGAGAAATGGCTAGCACACCAATTTATAGTAAGAAGGATGGTGCAGTCCGCAGTGACGAGGGCTGCCCAAAGGTCAAGAAAAATGAAAACAGGAAAAAAAAAAAAGTACCCATTAAACTGGTAAGGAGAGAATAGCTTCTGCATAATGGAGGGATAGAAGCCACATTCCAGGGGCTTGAGGAGGGAGTGGTGAGGAAGTGGAGGAATTTGGTAGTAAAGGGGAAGGGGAAAGCAATGAATTAAAAGATTAACAAGATAAGGGAAGGCATTGTTTAAGGCTAGAGGAGACCCAGTTAGGTGGTGCCATAGAGCACAGAGCTCCAAGCCTGGAGTCAGGAAAACTCATCTTTATGAGTTCAATCCAGCCTCAAACACTCACTAGCTGTGTGACCCTGGGCAAGTCACTTTACCTTTTGCCTCAGTTTCCTCATCTGTAAAATGAGCTGGAGAAGAAAATGGCAAACCACTTCAGTATCTCTTGCCAAGAAAACCCCAAATGAGGTCATGAAGAGTCAGACACAACTGAACGACAACAATGAAGAGGAGACCCAAGCATGTTTATAGCTTGAGAAGGGGAAGGCCGGTAAAGAGGAACATACTAAAGATGCATGACTTAGGACAAAAGCGATTGATAGAGCAAGATTTCAAAGCAGAATGGGATCTAGTGTGTAACTTTACAGTATTATGAACTGTATAATTTTAGCTCTAGTAAGGAGGGGATCTTTTCCATTGAGACTGGAAGAAAGAAGATCAGGATTAGTGAGGACATTGACAGTGAGGAAAATGGAAGGGTTTGGAGGGGGATAATAACATGGGATAACCTCAATCTTCTAAGTAAAGCAAGAGGCCAAGTCATCCGCTGAGGGCAGCTGGTGGTAGGGAGAATGGACTCAGAGACTTGAAGAGAAAGGAAAAGGTTTGAAATAACCACTTTGGGGGAAATAACCACTTTGGGGGATATGAAAAAGAATTCATAAAAGAACGGTAAAAGGTCTGCCATGGAGCAGTGAGGGTCTAGTTAAAGTTGGATAACACAATTTTATAGTATATGCATTGATATTTTCTTCAACAATGCTTGGCAGGGGTTGAGAGTTATAACAGGGTAAAGAATGGAGATGAGAGATCTATGACAAGAGATCAGGTGCCTGAGTTTGAAGTTGCAGTGTCCTGGGGCCAGAAAGCAGAGTCCAGTTCTAGGAAGGAAGGAGTTAAACACCCTCGCCCCCCAGGACCAGCTCTGATGGCTGCTTCAAATGGCATTTGCTTCTAACCTTTCCCTGGAAACTCTCATTCTTCCTCCAGGGACCCATTAGCCTGCAGTCGTGATCCCAGGAGCTAATTCCAGAAGGAGCCCAAGTTCCACTTTTCATGATCATGAAGATGGTGCTGCAGCTGGAAGAATGATAAACATCTGGTGGGGCCTTTTCCTTGCAGCAGGAAGGTTCCTGTTTAGTCAGCCATCAAGCTGTGTCAGTCATTTGAGGATGAGTGCCAGACCCAGAGGGGAAGAATATACTCAAAGAAACTCCAGGATATCTCCTTGCATCCTTCCTGCTTGAAAACATGACCTCAGCAACATACACTGTCAGTCCTAGAAAGAACCTTAGAGATCATCCAATCCAAACTTCTTATGTATGGAGGAAGGAACTGAGGCCCAGAGAGAACAGCTGATTTATCCAAAGCCCCACAGGCAGGACTAGCACCCAGGTCTGACTCCCCAATCTCATGTTCCTTCCAGGACATGGCATTCTTTCTCCTTAAATCTCAAGTTCACTGGGGACATCGGAATATATTGACATAAAGGAGGTTGCAAACAGTGGAGCACAAGCATGGTTTTAGCCCTGTTTCCAGGAGGCCTGTGATGATCAAAGCCTTCTAGAATGCTTACCTTTTTGACAGGGCTAGGTGCACAAGCCCATCCTCTTCTAAAAAGATCCACCTTTATATAGTACTTAAAGACTGGGGACATCAAAGGAAGCTGCAATTCAGAGGGGTAAGAGGATTTGCCCGGTTGCACAGCAAGTAACAGAGCTGGCATTAAAACAAGGATCCTTTGTCTTTAAGCTTTGTGCTCCTTCCTCTTAACTTCTGTTGGCCCCAGTTTCTTCATCTGTAAAATAGGGATCCTCATCTGTAAAATGGGGCAGCTAGTTGGCATAGTGGATAGAGTTGCTGAGCCTGGAGTCAGGAAGACTCATCTTCATGTGTTCAAATGTGACCTCAGATATTTATTGGCTGTGTGACCCTGGGCAAGTCACTTCACCCTGTTTACCTCAGTTTTCTCATCTGTAAAATGAGACAGAGAAGAAAATGGCAAACCACTCCATTCTCTTTGCCAAGAAAACCCCAAATGGGGTCACAAAGAGTCAGACATAACTGAAACAACTAAATAAGTTGTTTCCATTGAATTCAGCTATCCATTGAAAGGCTATGACAAAATTCCAGGGGCATTCTAAACAGTGAGCTCCAAGTATTTAATACTGGTTACTTCCATCCTCATTACCCAAAGGACTATAGGGCCTTTTCTTCTTCTTTTTAATATTCGTTTTGTTTTATTTTAATTTTTTTTCAGTTAGTAAAACTATTTTCTCTCCCTCCCATTGGAAAAGAAAAAGAAAAACAAATCCCTTGGAACAAGTATGTATAGTCAAGTAGAACAAATTCCCACATTGGCCTCATTAACATACACACACATGTATGTGTGCCTGAGTGTGTGTATATGTGTGTATACGTACATGTACATACATACACATGCATACACACGCATGCACATATACACATGCATACACATACATATGTGCATACATACACTGAGTCCATCACCTCTATATTAGAAGATGGGTAGCATACTTTATTATCAATCCCTTGGACCTCTGTTTGATCAGAGTTCTTAAGTCTTTCAAGAACATACACATTAACATAGAGAATATCTCTCATAAGGGTGGTGCTGCATTGGGGATCACAGAGACATTGGTCCCTTCAGCAGGAAGGGGGTCCTTCAGTGCTGGAGGGGAGGGTTATTCTAAAGTGCTCTTCGGAGAGTGGGGTTTTTATACTCTGATTTTGAGTGCCTCCCTCCCCAGAGCTGGTCAATATGTATATCAGAGGTCAAGGCAAAATATTTTGGGGTTTGTTATCAAGGAGAAAAAAAGACAAGCTGGTAATAGACAGAATATTATTTGGAATACAGGTGTGCTAATAGTAAAAAAATATTGTTGTTAATATTTTTCCATAAGTGTGTTCTGTGAGCTTATAGCCTCTCTTAAAGGGAGACCATCATGATGGCCTCAAAATCATTGGACATAATCTCATAACAATGGTCTCAATGCATAAATTCTTTCAACTACAGCCTCCCTTAAGGGGAGACTGGTAATGGTGGTCTCAAGACCACCAGGCCCAATCTTATAAGAGATCCTTATCTGAAAAACTTGCTACAAAGATTTCACCCCCCACACACACAATTACCTACTTCCCTTATAATTTTAGGTGCATCAGTTCTGTTTGTGCAAAAACTTTTTAATTTTGTGTTATCATCTGTGTTCTTCTCTATCCCTCATTTGGTCCTGAATTCTTCCTGTATGCATAGATCTGAAAGGTACTGAAAAGTAATTAATTCCTTGCTTTTCAAATCTGTTTAGTATGGTATCCTGTATGTCTGGGTCATATATCCATTTGGGGCTTATCTTAGTATAAAGTGTGACATGTTGGTCTACACATATTTTCTGCCATGCTGCTTTCCAGTTTTCCTAGCAGTTTTTGTTGAACAATGAGTTCTTAGCTCAGTGATTGGTATCTTTGGGTTTATCAAACACTAACCTCCTAGGTTCATTTGATCCTCATCTGTTCCACAAATTGACTTCTCTATTTCTTGGCCAGTACCAAATAGTTTTGATGATAATTGTTTGTAATATAATTTAAGATCTGGTTCTGCTGGGCTCCATTCCTTCCCATTTTTTTTCATTGTTTCTCTTGAGATTCCTGACCTTTTCTTCCTCCAGATGAATTTCATTATTTAAAGGATATTTTCTTTATGGCTTTGGTTTTGGGAAGATTTTTCTGGTTCTTTTCTTACCCTCTTCAGGAACTACTTATCAACAGTATCACATTCAACTGGCTGTTTAGAGTGCAGTGAGGGCTTTCAAAGGCAAATGATAGTACTCAGTACCTACAGAGTTCAGCCCCTCCCAGGCACAGGTTCCCCTCTAATCAGGTGCCTTCAAAAGTTTCATTTCATTTGTTAGTTCCATCTTACTGTCCTACCAGTCTATCTTTCTCTGTTCAAACTTGAAATAAATGAGGTTCTTTCTGGTTCTAGTTTTCTATAGCCTGAAGATCATCATGAATAGATAGTTATTGCCCTCTCTGGTCCTTGTGCCCCCAAATCTGTCAACTTCCAAACTGCCTTTTTCCTGTTCTATATTTTAACTATTTAATTCTTAGTTTCTTTTCTGCGAACATTTCATAGAATCATAAAATCTACAAGGGACCTCAAATGTCATCTACACTAGCTCAGACTCACAGGACATTTGATCTAGAAGGACCTTAGAACATTAAGTACTAATGCTAAAAAAGATGTTAGAGATGATTTAATCTAAGTTAAGGACTTAAGAGGCCCAGAAAAGAGGAATGATTCACCCACGGTCACACAACTAGCCAATGGCTATGAAGAAGTATAGTAGGTAGAGGTTGTAGAGGTTTGTAGATAAGTAGGAAGTGCCGGGTGTCCAAGGGATATCATATAATCTCTCAGACCTGGGTTCTTGTCTGGAAAGAATTTCACTAGGCCCCAGGCTGTCTTGGCAAAGTAACAAATTTTATTACACTTAGCAGCAGGCAGGACAAACTTAACTGACCTGTAGAAACCTGCAAGGTCCTGCAGGGTCCTGCAAAGAACTTGGGCTTCAGGAACAGTATTTATAACCCTATGTTCAATATGGAGTCTGGGAACTAGGTTGATTAGAGATTCCCAGAGTTAGCATATTGAAACAGAGTTATGTTGTCAAGGCTTTCAGTATGGCTGTAGGGAGGATGACAACAGGGTTTCACTCGGCAGATAATGTTAGGGTGTTAGGAGGATGTGCTAGGACATTAGGGACCATATTGAAACATATTGAGGGAGCTAGGACACAGGGTATACTGAAACAAAGTTATCAAGGCTTTTGGGTGCAGCTGAGCATGTAGGCAAAGTTTTAGCTATGGGAAACTCTCGACTGGGGGAAGGGGAGAAGCAGGGTTTGTGTCTTTATGGCAGAATTACACAGGCTTGTTACAAACATATTACATACATACATACCTGAACATAAAGGAATTTTACAATACAAAGGCTACAGAAAAAGGCATCCCATACCGCATCAGCTAAACCAGCCTAATGCGTAATTCAGTGCCATTACCACTAGGTAGAGACTTTAGGAGATCACTTGTATTTCTCTTAAAAGGATTTATCTTTAAAAGATCAGTCCTCAATTATCCATTTTGTAGATTACCTGTGAGCAGCCTTTAATCCTTAGTTGGCTCCTTCCTGCCACTAAGGAATATAGCCCTGCCCATTGGCATATTCCTGACCATCAGAGTCTATTAGACTGTTGATGTTAATAGCAACACAATCTCTTTACCTGGTCCAGATATTTGCAAAATAAATGTGTATCCCTAAAAATCATAATATCATCCAAAATCAAATTCAATCATTTAACAAATATTTATGGAGCATTTAATCTGCATAAGCCCCTATACTGGAAACTGTCAGGGATATGAAGATGAATAAGACATAGTTCCTTTTATTACTGAATTTACAGTCTACTAAGGGGAATAAAATCTATAAAACAAAGGGCTTAGACTATAGATGGTCTCTAAGCTCTACCCTTCTATGTTTTCTGTTCTAGGATCTTTTCCAACTCTGATATCCTATATTTTCTAAGGTACTTTCCAGCTCCATTAAAAAATATGTGAAATGAATTTAAATTACAAGAGTCTTTCTAGCTCTTACAAGCTATATCCTAAAGTCAAAGGATTATGGGATTTAAAACTGAAAGGATCTTAATAATCATTGAATCCAGCCCCCTCATTTCATAGAGAAGGAAACTGGGGCCCACAGAAATCCCTTCCAGATCCAGCATTCTATGTTCTAAGGTCTCTTCCAGTTTTAGCCTGTTTTTCCCACATTCCAAGGTCCCTTCCAGCTCTAACATTCTATGAGTATTTCTGGGATTATTTACTGAGTAGACACGTAATTATACTACCAGCCATAATATAATGGTTTTACAAGAGCAATAGAATGTACTGCTATTACTTCCAGCTGGGGAGAAGGCTTCCTTGGAAAGGTCAAATTACTAGGAATTAGGTGGTGCAGAGGACAGATGACATGAGCAAAGCTGTGGAAATTGGGAAGTTATAATGTGTGTCATAGTTGAGATTCTTGGTTGCAGGATTCAAAACATTTCCACTCAGATTATTTAAAGGACACAACCTTCTCTTGAGTTTCCTGGCAAATGGTTCTTTTAGCATATCTTTTTTTTTTCCCTTGGGTTTCCACTCCTCTAATGTTTGATTATATTCTTCCTACATAGAAATAATGCTGGATTCAGAGTCAGAAGACCTTGGTAAATCTTGGATTCACTATTGCTTTCTTCTTTGACCTTGGGTAGCTAGGTGGTGCTGTAGCGCAGAGTGCTGGACCTGGACTCAGGAAGACCTGAATTCAAATGTGACCTCAGACATTTACTAGCTGTGTAACTGGGCAAGCCATTAAGCGCTGTTTACCTCACTTTCCTTAACTGTAAAACGGGGATAATAATAGCACCTACCCCTCAGAATCGTTGTGAGGATAAAATAAAATAATCTTTGTAAAGCTCTTTGCACACTTTCAATTGCTTTATGAATGCTAAGCTATTAATATATTGAACCTGTGTCCCACAGCTCTTTCCAGCTATAGATCTTATGACCAAGGTTCCGTCTAGCTTTTGGATTATTCATACCACTTTTCTCTTCCAATCTTATGGATAATTGAGGATTGCACGCATTTTATCTTCTTACTCCACCTCACAGGTCTGAAACTCTAAAATTTTCATTTCCTAGATCTTTCCCCATTTATTAACATGTACATGCATAACTTACTAGTCCACTAGATAACTGGGTCTGTACCCCCAATATCTGTCAGAGCTAGAAGGAATTAGAGACCACCTTATCCAGTTCCTTCATTTTGCAGAAAGAAAAACAAATCTAGAGAAGAGAAGTGACTTGATCAAAGGCACAGTCAGTAAATGACATATCTAAAATAAGAACAAAGATCTGCTAACTTCCAAACTATTCCTTTTGTCTCTACTCCTAGATATTTAGTTGAGGAATAATTTGAAATTTTTTTAGAATGATAGTTCTTCCCTCTCCAAAATAGGGGGAAAAGTAAAATTCCAGAATGTTAGAGCTAAAAGGAAACCTGGAGATCATTGAATCTACTATCACTATCTACTTAATTTATAGACAAGGAGACTGCAGCACAGAAGTTAAAATACACAATGACAGCAAAGTTTGAAAACCCAAAGCACAGAATTTTAAAATATACAGGTAGTAACAGAGCAAAGTTAAAAAAAACCCAAGTTTTAAAAATTCCAAATACTGTATCCTAAGCCAATGAGCCATACTGCCTTTGAAGACAAGATAAATTATAATATAAAGTAGAAACGGATCAAGATAACACTATGAAGAAGAATTCTGTACTTTGAGGAAGAAAGGATCCACCTCAGGGAATCAGAGAAGGCAACATAAAGGAAGTGGCACCCAAGCTGGGCCTTGAATGAAGGAGAAACATGACCTGGGCTACCATATAAGCATGTTCCATCTCTTCTGGTGGGAGCTGCCACACCAGCATTGTATGCATCAAGTGGAAAGCTTATGAGTTGTGCCCAAAAACCCCATCTAGCTTACCTGTACATCTTCCAGGTCCTCTAGTGCATGCCAAACACAAAATGCTTTTATAAGTCTGCAAGTCTCACTCCTAAATACAAGCTGCTTTCCTGTTCCAGACTTGCCCATGGCAAGGAAATGGTTCATCTTGTTTTTAGGGAGTTCTCTGTGCATCTTTCCAAGTTAGGAAGAGGCCTCCTAAACACTGCAAGATTAACAATTTTGTCTCACTTGGTGCTGTTTAGCACAGCATGTGACTTCCTCAAATTCTAATCTGTGGACAATGTAGTTTGTCTGGTCTGAATGAAAGTTTAGCTAATCCTAAAAGTCTTATTTCTGTTAATGTTGGATTAAACTGTGACATTGCTCATTTTGTACCTTAATTTCTGAATTCCAAAACAATGGCTTTGTAAAGTGTGGGGAATAAATATGTTTTGATACCAGTCATGAATTGATACCCTTCTCCATTAAATCTCCTATGAGAACCCAATACTCATGATAGAGTCACAAGGTCATCAGTCCTCTTCCAACCGCATTCCAGCTTGTCAATGTCCCTCTTAAAACATGGCACCAAGAACTGAACACAATATGTTCCAGATTTCAGTCTGTTCAGGGCAGATTATAGCATACAGTATTGTCACCTTCCTTTCACTGAACAATAAACATCCATGATTGCAGCCTAAAATATCCATTGGTGTTTTTTTGCCTGCCTAGTCATACTGTTGATTCATTTCATTTGCCTGCTAATTCCTGTCAGAATAGAGCCAAAGAACAAACCACCCACACTCACTACTTACTGGTCAAATCAAGCAGCTTATTAAGGGAAAAATGCAAGGTAGGAACATGTGCTAATCAGCCACACAGTCACCCTCAAGTCCCAGAAATCCTAAATTCTGGAATGCATAGCAGAATTAATATAATTGAAGCATTCAGCAGCCAGGACATGGCTAAGCACCATTTGGAACACATGGTCCTGGCTGAGGTGACCCAAGAGCCAATCATGGTTGTGGGTTTTTAATATAGCTTCCAAGTAGCACAGATCCACACAAAAGCTACTCATGAGACCAAGGAATGACTCAATGAAGATCTATCACAGCAGCCAGATCAATAGTGGACAAATGACTTGGCTGATCAGGACAAGTGAATTAGGCAATATCTAATTTTAATTGAATGGATGAAAAATTGGGCCTATGCAAACACTGGAAGAAACAAGTCAGAGGATTGTAGACTTGGAACTGAAACAGACCTTACCAAACTCTTCTGAATATTCTCATTATTAGCCTTCCAGAAACCCAGGCTTAAAACCTCAGTTTTATCCTTGACTCCCCATTCACCCCACACAGCCAATCTGTGGCCAGATTTTTTTGTTTCACTTTCACATCTCTCCCACATCTCCTTCTGTGAGCTGACAGTCACCACCTTGGTTCAAGTGCTCATCACCTCTCACCTAAGTTATTGAATTAGTTCTCAAATTGGTCTCCCAGTCTCATTTCTCTCCATTCCAATCCATCTTCCACTCAGATACCAAAGTGATTTTTCTAAATCATAGGTCTGCCCTAGTCCAATGTTCTTTATTTTATATATAAGGAAATTGAGGCCTAAGGGCAAACAGGAAATGGAGAACCTTAGATTTGAACATAGGCCCTCTTGACTCCCATCAGTATGTCATATTCATAGCTTTGGAACGGGGTATATATATAAAGCAAGACTGAGATTCTTGGCTTCTTTAGATACAAACATAGAGTTATACATACATAGTCATACATAGAGTTAATAGCTACAATGGACCTTAAAAATTATTTTACAAATGAGAACACTGAAGCTTCAAGAGGTTAAGTGACTTTCCCAAGATTATATGGTAAACAGTGGCAGAACTGGGCTAGCCTATTTTAGCTAGATTGCTTGGCTAACTGAAGTCATTGAGCTTGCTATTTGCTAAGACTCTAGTTCTACCCTTTGATTTTCCAGAAGATAACCTTGAGATCCAGAGAAAAGGAGTTTGCCTATACAATGAATACTATGCATTGCATTTGTTTTCAGAGAGACCTGCTAAGTTGTCTGAGTGGACTGAGAATGAGTTTTAGTTTACCAGAGTGAGTGGCCAGAAGGTCCGAGATGACAAAACATCTTGGATAGTACGTTCTGATCTGTAGAATGTGCACTGGACTGGTGTAATGGCAAGCAAAGTGGGGGCTTTTGCTGGTTGTGTTACTCAGTTTCCCAGCCTCAGCCTTACATGCCTCTGTGCTGAGCCAAACAGTCATGTACAAGTGGGCTCTAACCAATCAGATAGGTACATGTGGGCTCTAGCCAATCAGATGCTGAGTAGAAATATATATATAAAGAGAGCTGGTGTTGAGAAAGTAGACATTAAGGGAGCCAGAATTGAGAGGGCAAGTCAGTATTGAGAAGAAGAAAATCAGAAGAGGCCTATAAGAGCTGGGGGGAGACCTCTGATGGCAGAGACTTGCTGAGGGAGCCTCTGAACTTTGAAAGTCAATAGAGCTGTGGGGACTGTGGGGTAGATACCTGCCTATGGGAAGGAGGCTTAGCTTAAGCCCCTTTTGAGAACTGTTACAGTGAACTGAGGTGTTAATATAGAGCTTCTAGACTTTGGAGGTGAATTGAGATGACAGTGTTAGTACAATATTGAATAACAATAGTGATAATGGACATTCTAGTTTTACCCCAGATCTTATTGGAAATGTTTCTAGTTTATCCCTATTATACATAATGCTTGCTGGTAGTTTTAGATAGATTCTGCTTAACATTTTAAGGAGAACTCCATTGATTCCTATGCTCTGTAGTGTTTTTAATAGGAATGGGTGTTGTATTTTGTCAAAAGTTTTTTCTGCATCTATTGAGATAATCATATGATTTCTGTTAATTTTGCTACTGATATGGTCAATTATTAGTTTTCCTAATATTGAACCAGCCTGCATTCCTGGTATAAATCCCACCGTATTATCCTTGTGATAAGTTGTTGTAATCTCCTTGTTACTATTTTATTTAAACTTTTTGCATCCATATTCATTATGGAAATTGGTCTGTAATTTTCTTTCTCTGTTTTGACTCTTCACAATTTAGGTATCAGCACCATACTTGTATCACAAAAACAATTTGGTAGGACTCCTTCTTTGCCATTTTCCCAAATAGTTTAGATTTTAGTTAATATGGAATTATTTGTCTTTTAAATGTTGTTAAAATTTACTTGTAAATCCATGTGGCCCTGGAGATTTTTCTTAGGGAGTTCATTGATGATTTGTTCAATTTCTTTTTCTGAAAAGTATTTTATTTTCTCTTCCATTAATCTGGGAAATTTAGACTTTTGTAAATATTGATCCATTTCACTTTGATTGTCAGATTTATTGGCATAGTTGGGCAAAATAGCCCTTAATTATTGTTTTAATTTCCTCTTCATTGATGATGAATTCACACTTTTCATGTTTGATACTGGTAATTTGGTTTTCTTTCTTTTTTTTAAAAATCAAATTAACCAAAGACTTATCTATTTTATTGGGGTTTTTCCCCACAAAACCAGATCTTAATTTTATTTATTAGTTCAATAGTTTTCTTCATTTCAATTTTATTAATCTCTCCTTTGTTAAAATGTCTAATTTAGTATTTAATTGGGGATTTTTAATTTGCTATTTTTCTCGCTTTTTTATTTGCATTCCGAATTCATTGATCTCTTCTTTCCCTATTTTTTTTATGTAACCATTTAGAGATATAAAATTACCCCTAAGAACCACTTTGGCTCCATTCCACAAGTTTTGGTATATTATCTCATTATTGTCATTCTCTTAGATGAAGTTATTGATTGTTTCTATGATTTGTTGTTTGACCCACTCATTCTTTAGGATTAAATTATTTAGTTTCCAATTAATTTTTAGTCTATCTTTCCATGGCCTTTTATTACATGAAATTTTTATTGCATCATAATCTGAAAAGATGTATTTAATATTTTTGCCTTTCTGCACTGCATTGTGAGGTTTTTATGTCCTAGTTTTGTTTAGGGGCCGTGTATTGCTAAGGAAAAAATACCTTCATTTTTATCCCCATTCAGTTTTCTCCAGAGGTCTACCATATCTAACTTTTCTAAGATTTTATTCAGCTCCTTAACTTCTTTCTTGTTTATTTTGTGCTTAGAGTTATCTATTCCAGGCCCTGCAATCCTTTAATGTAGAAGCTGCTAGGTTCTGCATAATGCTGACTATGGTTCCATGATATTTAAATTGTATCTTTCTGGTTGCTTGCAATATTTTCTCCCTGACTTGGTAATTCTGGAATTTGGCTATGATATTCCTTGGAGTTCTCACTTTGGGGTATTTTTGGGGGGAAGTGATCAGTGGATTCTCCAATGACTATTTTGCCCTCTGGTTCTAGGATGTCAGGGCAGTTTCCCTTGATAATTCTTTGAAAGATGCAGTCCACACTCTTTTTTTCATCATGGCTTTCAGGTAAACCAATAATTCTTAAATGATCTCTCTTGGATCTATTTTCCAGGTCAATTGTCTTTCCAATGGGATATTTTACATTTTATTTTATTTTTTCATTCTTTTGATTTTGTTTGACTGATTCTTGATGCCTTTTAATGTCTTTAGCTTCCACTTGTCCAATTCTAATTTTTAACAAATTGTTTTCCTCAGTTAACTTTTGCACCTTCTTTTCTATTTAGCCAATTCTACTTTTTGAGGAGTTTTTCTCACCAGTGAGTTTTTGTACCTCCTTTTCCATTTGGCCAACTCTACTTTTTAAGGTGTTATTTTCTTTGGTGGATTTTTTTTTCTCCACTTGACCAATTGTATTTTTTAAGGAATTATTTTCTTCATTCAGTTTTTGTCCTTCCTTTTCCAAGTTGTTGACACGCTCTTGCATATCTCTTATTTCTGTTCTCAATTTTTCTTCAAACTCTTTTATTTACTTTTTATATCCTTCTTGAGCTCTTCCAAGAAGGCTTTTGGGGCTTGAGACCAATTCATATTCCCCACCAAGGTTTTGGATGTGGATATATTGACAATGTTGTCCTCTTCTGAGTTTGTGTTTTAATTTTCCCTGTCTCCATAGAAACAGTCTATGGTCAATGTTCATTTTTTACTTCTTGTTCATTCTTTTGGTCTATTTCATGGCTTTTAAAATTGAGCTCTTCTGCTAGAGCATGGGGGTCACTGTTCCAAACTCCTTGTGCTGAGATCCAGGGGCCTGGTCACCAGCTCTGTGCCCTGGGGCCTCAGGTGAGGCTATTGGAGTCTATTGGGGTCTAGCAGCTTACCTGGTGCTGAGCTGGAGTAGTAGAGGTCAAGTGGTATTTTTCTGTATTTCCCTGGGGCTGTGCTGAAACACATAATGGTCTGCTGCCAGAGGACACCTGCCTACCTGCCTAGGACTGTGCTGAAGCACGGGGAGGTCTGTTGCTGATGGAGGATGCTTGCCCACATCGGGGCTGCACTGAAGCATGGGGAAGTATACTGATGGAGGAAGTCTGTCTACTTAGGGCTGCATCAGTCCAGGTGGTAGTTCTCTGAGCTGGAGTCTGCCAGTTCCCCTGGCTCTGCTAAAAAATGTGGGAGGTCCTAGTGTTAGCAGTTTACCTGCTCCACTGCTCTGGGGCTTGGGATCTCCCACTGGTTTGTTGAGGTGAAGCCTGCCACAGGCTTGCTGGGATGCTTCCTGTCCTGGACTGTGCTCCCCTTTTACCCAAGTTATATGAACCTAATTTGCCAATCCTCTAATCTCCCAGATCAAAAGACTGCTCAGCTCCATCTCTCCACTGGCTCCACTGTTCCAGGATCTGTTGTGGGGTGCTGTCTGATGAGTGTTCAAGAATGAGAAGAGGAGAGGGACAGTGATCTACTGCTTACTCCACCATCTTGGCTCCTGTACTTTAACTTTTTATTAAGTCAATAAACATTTATGAAGCACCTATTATATGCTAAGTGCCAGGGATTCAAAGAGAGGTAAAAGGCAGTCCTTGCTGTCAAGGAGCTCACAGTTTAATGAGGGAGATAACATGTAAAAACATGTATGTAAAAACACACATACAGGTATGTACAAACACACCATAAATTGGAGATACTCAACAGAGGGAAAGCTCTAGAAATAAGGTCAGGAAAGGCTTCCTTATAGAGGATTAAATGTTCACTGAGACTTGAAGGAAGCCAGGGAAGCCAGGAGGCAGAGCATTCCAGGCTTGGGGGACAGTCAATGAAAACACCCAGAGTGGGGAAATGGAGTGTTTTGCTCTTGAGAACACCAAGAAGGATAGTGTCAAGTATGAGGAGGGGGATAAGGAGGAAGGCAAGCAGGCAGGATGTAGGATGTATGAACTCCAGAGAGGTGGGGCAATCTGAAATGAGGTTATGAAGGGTTCTGAATGCCAAAAAGAGGATTCTATATTTGTTCCTGGGGATGATTCGGAGTCACTGAAGTTTATTGCATAAGTAAATGACACGGTCAGAGCTGTGTTTAGGAAGATCACTGACAGCTGAGTGGAAGATGGACTGGAATAGAAAGAGATTTGTGTCTAGGCAGACCAACCAGAAGGCTATTGCAATAGTCCAAACGTGTGGTGATAAGGACCTGCACCAGCGTGGTGGTAGCATCAAAGGAGAGAACACAGATGTGAGAGAGGTTACAAAGTAAAACCGAAAGGCCTTAGCAACAGATTGGATATGGGGTGTGAGTGAGGAGTCGAGGATGACACCTAGGTTTTAAGCCTGGGCCACTGGGAGGATGGTGGTATCTTCTATAGTAATAGGGAAGTTAAAAAAACGGGAGTGTTCTTCTCATTACACCTGATTCTTTTTATTATTATTACTCCTATGAGTAGGTCACACTTTACTGGTGAATGAATATAGGAAACCTTTATAGGATATTTGAATTTTTTAACCTTTCTGGAAAAACACCTTATATCTAATAACAATCCTCTAAAATTTCCCAAGGTACTGTTATTTTCAACATATTTGAATTTTAAATCACAGCTTCTACCTCTGCAATTGCTTCTGAACTGAAGGTGGGATTTCATTTGCTAATAGTTGTTCTTAAGTTAAAAAGATTTTTATGTTCATCTGGATCTTAGAGTCTCCAACTCTCCAGGTCACGTAGGACCTCAGGCAGCTCATTCCAGCTCAATTTACATTTATTAAGTGACTCCTGTATGAAAGTCACTCCCCTGGGTGCAGGAGGGAGATATCAAGATAAGGTAGGGTCCTTCTAGTCCTAACTCACTTAATAGACTCACTGAGAAGCAATGTGGTGCCTGGAGATTTGAGACTAGGATTTGCATTCCATCTCTGCTACTTATCAGGTGTTTACTTGGCTGAAGTCACTATCTCTTTCTGGGCTCCAGTTTCCTAATTTTTAAATGTGGCAGATAATACTTCAAAGGGTGGTTGTCTAAATCAAATAAGATTATGGATGTGAATAGATGTAAACTTCACACAAATGTGAAACATTAATATTCCCAGAGCTATGAAGAAGGAAGAAGAAAGGTGATCCCTGAATACAATAAATAAGTGTTTAGTATTCTTGGCCACAGGAGAGGAAGGAGCTTTAAAAACCTTGGTTATTTATTTACTAGGCAGCTAACCCTGGGCTAGCAGAAGCTGCTCCCAGACTAAGCTTCCTAAAACACAGTTTTCATTCACCACATAAGCAGTCGTTTCCAAGCTTGAGAACCCAGAATATTCCCTTTAGGCTACCATATCAAGGTGAAAGGGTGACTTTGAGGCCTGTAATAGTTTTGACACCACCCTAAGAGAGTTGATAATCATTTATATTTGTATTTGAGACCACTAGGTGGCGCAGTAGATAGGGCACTCTACCTGGAATCGGGAAGATTCAAGTTCAACTCTGGACTTGGACATTTACTAGCTCTGTGTCTAAGCAAGTTATGCAACCTGTTTGCCTCAGTTTCTCCAGTTGTAACATAGGGAATATCTTCTCCCTTGCCAGATGGTACAGTGGATAGTGCGCCAGAACTGTAGTTCACAACCCAAATTCAAATCCAGCTTCAGACACTTGGCAGCTGTGTGACCTTGGGCAGGTCACTTAACTGCCTGCCTCAGTTTCCTCATCTTTAAAAGGAACTGGAGAAGGAAATGACAAACCACTCCAGTGTTTTGGCCTAAAAAACAAACAAACAAACAGGGTCATGAAGAGTCAGACAAAACCGAAGAACGACAACAATAAAGCATAATAGCACCTACCTAGTGGAATTGTCATTAGAATCAAATGAGTTAATATTGTAAAGTGAGTAACAGTACCTAGCATATAGTAGGAACTTAGTATCTTTTCCCCTCCCTCCTTCATTTGAGCACCAAAGTCATCCTAGAATACAACATTAAGAACTGAAGATATAAAGACTTACAAAATTGTTCCTGCCCTCAAGAAACATACATTATTCTCAGATTAAGGTTAAACATTATTTACAGTCATATAGCTAGGAAATGTCAAAAATTAGGTTTGAATGCAAGTCCTCTTGATCCCAAATCTAACACTCTATCACAGCTCCATTATTCTAGCCTGCACATAGCAGAATCCCAGACTGCCCTCTGTGAAGCTTTCTTATCTTCAGATAGAACCACACCCAGAACCTGAATTATAGAGTATCCTCCATTGGCTGAGGCTTTGAGAACCCAAGATCACATCCTCCCTCAACGAAGCAACAGAGGCCGAGGTTATCCATAGTGTCTTCATTACTTCAAAAGATTCTTGACTTAATTGGTGTGGGGTTTCAACAACATTAATACACAGATAGCAATCCCTTCATGTCTTAGATAAATATTTAATAAGCACTTACTCTATGCTAATGGCCTTTATGAGTTTCTATGCCAATTTTTTGTTCTTCCCTCAGTGATGAGGGAATTACCATCATTACATTTGATAATAATAATTCCTCCACTTAAGTCTTCAGTGCTCCATTTGACATGAAATGACTCTGTTACAGTGGAAAGATCATGGGATTTGGACTCAAAAAACACAGTAAGTATTGAGTATGGAATGTTTAGTGGCTCTGCTACTTATAATCTGTGGAATCACAGGAAAGTCTCTTTCTTTCTCTATTAGAAAGGGAAAGAATTGGACTAATTGATTTTAATCCACCTTCAAGTTCTAAATTCTATGGAAGGCCATGCTAGTGGGACACAAGCTCTGGTACAGCCTATCATAGTAAAAAGATTACAAATAAAAGTAAGTGACCAACTGCTACCTTTTACTGAAATACCAGTTGAGCTAAAGTGAAAGAAGCTCATTACCAGAAGACTTTCCATCAGTGAGGAATTTATTTTGGCTGCAAAAATTTAACCTGGAGAAGAGAGAATAGAATATGAGCAAAAGGATCAGACCAACTAATTGAAAGACTACTTATTATATGGAAGAGGGATTAGAATTGTTCCACTTAGTCCAAAACAGGAAAAACTAGGAGCAATAAGTAGAAGTTACAGGGGTAGATTTTGATACTGGGAAAAAAAACCTCCTAAAAACAAGAAGTATCCAGAATTGGAACAGGAAGCCTCAGGAAGACCCCCTTCCCCCAATTACTGAAGGTCTTCAAGTGATGACTAGACAAGCCCTTGTTAGGCATGTTGTAGTGTCTAACAAGATCCTGTTCAGATCCTGGTAAGGTTGGATGACTGAGGGTAGCTCATGACACTGGGATTCTGGGATTCTCTAAGGTGTGTACAATGCAGGATCTGCCTTAGTGAGAAGATGCACTCATACAGCGAAATGCACTTTTGGATCTGCCATACTTAATAATTGGTATTATGGGTAAAATTGAGAATGATTTGGAAAGCTTAAGAAAAATAAACAGGCTTAAAGTGTTTTAGAGGTTATAAAAAATAATTATTATATCTTGATTTTTAAAAAAACACAGCAGCACATTTCATTGAGCAAAATAATGGCAAGAGGAGATCCAAGATGGTGGACCCCATGGGAGAAAGTCAAGAGTGGGGAAACATGTGTCACAAATAGGTCATTTCCCTTCGTCGCCGCAGCGGGGCGCGGCGTGCAGTAGGGACGGCTGCAGCCGGAGAACTCCGCGCGCATACGCGCGCGCGCGCGCCGGTGTTTGCGTCAGTTCCTCAGGGGTCCGAGAGTGCACACACGCTTTCTCCGTCCAACAGTACCTCCCACCCTACCCCATCTCGTGGGAGGGCGTTCCGGGCGGAGGTGGAGGGAGGGGGAGAGAGTGGAAGGGTGCGGCGGCGTGGCGGCGTGCAGGGCGGAGGCGCGCATGCGCGCTGGGGCGCTGAGGCGGGTGCAGAGCGGGGCAAGGCGGGGTAGTGGTGAAAAGCTGCCTGGGCCGGTGTGCGAGCTAGTCTGTCCTTCTGCCCGCCGGGAGTCGTGCGTGAGGCCGCGTCGCCGTTGGACCCACCGGGCTCCCTCCTCACCTCGCCTCGTGCCCGCGCCCAGCGGAGCTGCGACCCCCGACCCGCTCAAGGCCGGCCGGGATGGGAGTGCAGGTGGAAACCATCTCCCCCGGAGACGGTGAGTAGCCCGGGCCGGGGCCGGTCCCCCTCCCCCCGTCGCCTGCCCCTCGCTCACCGTGTCTGTCCCCTCTGTCTCCTCAGGGCGCACCTTCCCCAAGCGCGGCCAGACCTGCGTGGTGCACTACACGGGTGAGTGCGGGCCCCCTCCCCGGGCGCCCTGCGGGGGAGGGGGAGGTCTGGAGGTGGTTGAGGGCCTGGGGGAGGGCTAAGGGGGCTTTATTCGGGGAGCCTGGGAGGAGTCTGCCGCGGGGTGGGGGCAGGACTGCGCTGGGAGAAAGGCTTGCGGGCGGGGGGAGGTGGTGTCTGGGGGCGGAATGAGGCCCTGGGGGCAGTCTGTGGATGAATGGGCCTCTGATGGGGCTCCGTGGGAGGGGCGAGAAAAGGAGGTATGCGTGTGGGGGTGGAGTGGGGCTTTGTGGGAGAGATTTATGGGTTGGGGGTGTCTGGGGTTTGGTGAACTGGGGGCCCCTGGAGTTTAGAGTGCTAAGGGGATTCTGGCATCCATTTCTGACTCCTTGCAGGTCTAGATCTGTTTGTTTGTTTTTTTACCTTCTCCACATATTTCCTTAGATCTAGTCTCCACCTGTACATGGCCCCCAGAAGGGAATGAAGCAGGAGGGGGAAGTGCTTTCTGTCACTACCACCGCCCACCCACCCGTTAACAATTAACATTTGTATATCTGAAAGGCTTCAGATTCTTACTGGGTAGTACTTTGGGGGGAAAAAAAAAATTTAAGTTCTCTGCCCCATTGGAAACGCTGCTAAGCTTTCCATCCATGGTGCTGACCCATATATGGTGACCCTGGCCTGGTTTGGCTCTTCCTATCATAAAATGTGGTGTACAGTCTAAATGGGTCAGTGGTGTGTCCTTTACACCAATCAAGCTCCAAGTCTTAATGCCCGGTTATATCTTTCAGTGCTGCCACTCTGGAGTGCTCGTTTAATCTCCGTTGAATTCCAAGCTTTCCCAGCAAAGAATAAACTTTAATGGGGAAATTTTAATAGAGAGATGCTTTATTCTCTATGGGGATTCAGAATTTTTTTGTTGTCTCAAAAATAGCAAAATGGATATTTTGCAAATTGTTTTGAAACTCTCTTTTTCCTTTCCTACCTTCTGCTCCTGAATAATGGTAACTGTCCGTTGCTTCTTCTCCCCCCCCCCCCCAGTTCTCCTTTTCAGAAGAAATAGGGATAGTGGGGAGTGTTCTCTCAATCATTGGGCCTCGAAGCTGTCTCTTTCCAAGTCTTTTAGTGCTTGAGTTCTTTTCCGGCGTTGGGTGGGTCTATTTCCTTGGGGCCCTTAAAGTGTTTTCCCATCCAAGCCTCTTTAGTCATGGATTAGCTTCCTCCAGAGGAAGTGAGATGGTATTTGCTCTTTCTCCTTGTTTTGCTGTTTCCAAATCAAAATTTTACTGTACCACTGAGTTTGAACTATAGCCACTTGGCACTCAGCTGCTGTAGGTGGAGACTTCTGTCAGATCAGAAGATCACTCGAATGGTCTTATTTGATTGAATCCTGGTGGGATGGTCTCTCCCTTGGTCCTCTGTACTATTGCTTCTAAATCTGTGCTACCTAAAATTCATCAGCTAATGTTCAAGCCATCATGCCCAAATAATTTGTATTATGTGATTTTTAAAATGTTGATGGTCACGCTACAGTGATTTCACCATATGGAGCAGTTAAACTGGTTGGTGAGGAAATCTTAATACTTTGCTCCTGTTTGATTTTTTTTTTTTGAGGCAGAAAGATAATACTAATATTTCAGTTCCTCACATTGAGAGAGAGAGAGAGAGAGAGAGCAGGATGGGTGTGTAGCTACAGTCACTTAGATATGAATAATTGGGCATCCTCCCCCATCTTATCAGGAAATAGTTGGCAATAACAGTAATTCTTATAGAGGAAGCTCTTCTACCTCCTGTCCAGGATTTTGAGTAGATCCATTTGTTTAGGGGCAGGGAAGAAATGACTTGTTGTACAAGAATGAAGAAATGTTTCCCTTTTCTGTTTTTCTTTACCTGGAAGTAGGCTTTAGGGGAAGGAAAAAAAAAAAACCTAGAACCTAACAGAACTATCTGAAAGGAAACTATTTCAAAAGTTCTCAATGAGGGAAATTTTGTGCTTTGTGTCCCAGACTTCTACTGGTCTTATACATGGTGCTAAATTAAAATTTCTTGATTTCTAAGAAACCATTGCAGAATCAACAGAGTTGAGGAGTGAAAGGAATATTAGAGCTCATTTGCCAAACTTTTTTTTATGAGAAAAATGGGTCCTAGAGAGATTATGTTTTACTTAAGATTACACAGAAAATTAGTGGCAAAATGACTAAAACGTAGATCTCCTGATTTCAGTAGTCTTTCCACTACAGCACACTGTCAAATAATGTCAGCCATTTATCATTGACTTGTGTATTAGACATATAGGTCAATATTGATATAAGGAATATAGTGAAAGATGTTTGTGCTGTCAGGATAACAGGAACCATAAATGTGAGTATAACCAAATTTCACTAAGTGCCATATTTGAAATGGCACTACATGTATGTAGCATTTTCATAAGAGAGCAGATTGCTATAAGACTTAGAATACCATCAGATCCCTACTGTGTCTTTCCTTTGAAGCTGTATTTTCCTCCTGGGTTGTACTTACCCCCACATCCCGAGAACAAAAAACAAAACTGCTCAGCAGTAAGACCCTGATGTGGGTATGTACACTAATACAAAAGCTTTCTTTTTATTCCATTTTTGATAAGCTACACAAAAACACAGCAGTCATAAGCCATCTCTGCCTTGTGCACACTAGAATAGGCTGTTCTTGCTTTCTCAACAGGCATTGTTCCAATGGTTATTTACCACCAGCCTCACAGGAATAACCTGTTTAAGACTTGTGTCTTTTTAAGCTTGAGGATGGGGGTGAAAGGGTGGTGTAGAGGAAGCTACTGTCTGACGTCAAAGTTCTGTGTTATTCATTAGTGGTACAGAAATTATGGTGGGAGATGGAGATTATAAATGTTCTTACACCCTTCTTGGAACAAGAAATCTCTGTGAAGTTCTTGTACATAATGTCTGGCAGGGAATCTACATGCTCCTCAAGGAAAATACAGAATGGGTGAAATGTTGAATATAGTTTCAAGCTGCTTCAGCCTCTTTTTGAAGTACCCTGAGGGAGAGTTAAGCCACTTCTCAACCAAGCATGTTGTAGCATCCATGAATAGCACAGTGCCAGGCACATGATAAAATGCTTAATAAATGCTTACTGACTGAACCTAGCATTTGCAATTTTGTTTAGAAGGTAGAGCCCTGAATAGGTTATCTCCCCATCTACATTATTAGAACAGTCTCTAATCCTTACATTTGAACATGTTCTGACATATTGTGCTTTTTGTTCGCAAAAACTAGTCTGCCATTATGAGAGCAATGTAGTAGAATTGGTGGAAATTTTTTTTATCATTTCATAAAACAAGTATCTTCTGTTTATTGTGCATTACAAATTCTTCTAACTTCATGAAGAGCACTGACTATGAATATAGAGAACCTAGGTTCATTTCCTCCCTGGGATGCTTACTGCCTTTGGAACCTTGGGCAAGTCACTTATCTTCCTTGGGCCTCAGTTTCTGCATGTGGAGAAGGGAATGAGACAAGATGGGCCACTGAGATCCCTTTCAGCTCCAGATCTATGATCCTTTGACACTTCTGCCTCCCTTGGTGTCTTGGTTGGACAATCTATGACCTTAAGGTCATTAAAGTAGAATATGAGGTCATTGTTAGTAACAGTCATTCCCTGAAAATGCAACTGTCTTTTTTTTCCTGTCTTTCACATATATAACACCGTCTTTGTTTTTCTGCTGCTTTCCTGTTCTTCAAATCCAAGCACAGGCACTTAACATAATTGGTAAAGCTTTACTAAAGCCCATAGAGGTGATGTGATGGGCCCATACAGTAAGTTAGTGTTCTAACTGGAACCAGAATCCAGGTTTACTGGATTTTTTCCCCTGGTACGAGAAGTTGTGACTTGACCAGAGTGACAGTACCAGAATTGGAGCTAGAATCTGGTTAATAAATCTACCTAAAATGTTGCCAGATATTGTTAGATGCTATCTTGGCTTTGGGGGTGAGGTGTGGCAAAAGGGATGGTCGCCATTCTGTAAACTCTGATAAAACTTGTTGGGGCCTAGACAGCTCTTGCCACCCAGGCCAGTATTTTGGAATGATCTTTATTATGCCTCAGTTTCAAGGGGGGGGGGGGAGAAGGGAAGGATTTCCTCCTATACCCAGATCCTCAGGTATTCCTTTGGCTGTCACAGTTTTATTTAGATCTTGTATAGTAAACACCATATGGTAACTAACTATCAACCAAGGCATTTTATCCTGGTACTATTTTGCTAGTCTACATATAGTTGCATTCTTAAATCACAGTGTTGCTATTACTAGTCTTGTGTATCATTCTTCCATGAGGTAGCAGGTTTCTATCTGATATTTTAATTACTTTCAGTGAGAAGATAATGAGAATTTTGTTAGAGCAGAGGTTCTTAACTGTTTTTGTCGGTCTAGTGAGGCCTGTGGACCATTTTTGGACTGTTTTAAAATGCATAAAATATAGAGGATTACAAAAGAAAATATATACGTATATATGTACATATATACATATATATCTATATATATTTTTTAAACATGTTCAGAGATCACAGGTTAAGACTTCTGAGTTTAGATTTGTTTTATTCAGGAGGATTAGAGATTTTGTTTTATTCAAGAATTCAGTAAGTTGTAGCATTGTTCTTATATTGGAATGAAGAGAATTTTTTAGTGGGTTCCATACCAACCTGGCTTTTCATGACTTGGAGGTAGGTATTGTACCACACCAACCTGGTTGTTTAATACCAGTCTTTACTCATCTGTGAGGGAGAGAATCACTCTGGCAAAATGGATAGAAAGTCCAGTCTTGGAACTACTGAGACTGGAGTTTAAGTATTGCCTTTCAGTTATGCTAGTTTTGTAATCATGGACAAGTCAAGTCTCAGGGCCCCCAGCAACTCTCAAGACCATAAATTGCAGAAGAGTTGTTAGTCTGCAACATTATCACAGTAGGAGTTTCCTTCTCAGATACAATCAGAGGTCTAGACTTTTTTAAAAAATGAGATCATTCTGTTTTTGGTTTTGATACTATCATAAGAAGATTATTAAACTTGTTTGCCCATTGAAATATATATTGGTTTTAATCATACAAACCATTTCTATTCTCTATGCATCTGACATAGAATAAAATAATATATAGTTACCTTGCTACATCCCTTTGTATGTCAAGGCAAACATTTGTCTGGAATGGAAAATGGCAGAGCAGTTGGGGTTTAAGTGACTTTACCAAGGTCATACAGCTAGTATGTGTCAAGCTGAGGCTGAATTTAGACTTAAGGCCTGCTGATTCCAGAGCCAGTGCTCTATTCACTGGGCCACCTAGCTGCCACTACATAATGTACTTAGTTAACTTGTAGTGGTGAACACTTTGAAGAGGTGACTATTTGGGGGAAAGTTCTTTTTCATTTTCCATAGAAATCGATAGGATTATCATAGGTAAGATTTAAAAAAAAAAATTCATATCTTTTAGCCATCAGCAGCAATTTTCTCCCACCTAAACTTTTACCAGAGCAACCACCAGAATACTTCATGTTTTTATGTGGCTGTATCCATACTTCATCAGTGTGGATAGTCGTCTCCCACCATTGTAGGTGATTTTTCACAAATGTCATTGAACTGAAAAATTCTGTACAATGGAGCAGACCTGGTGATGCGCGGGTGCAGATTTAGCTAAGCTGGGGGGAGTTTTGGGTTTCTGGGTGTTTTTTTGCTTATTTGGAGGGGAAGGCAGGGCAATTGGGATTAAGCGACTTGCCCAAGATTGCATAGCTAGTAAGTGTTGTGTCTGAGGTTGGATTTGAACTCAGGTCCCCCTGACTCCAGGGCCAATGCTCTATTCACTGTGCCACCTAGCCTCCCCTAAGTTGATTCTTGAATGGCAGGCATCCAGGTGATACACATAACAGTCAAGAGATGGTGTTCTACTGTTGTGACCTTCAAGAGTCCTGGATCTCTTCCATGCCACATGGATGTTTAAGATGTTAGTGGGAAGTGGGAAAAGGACCAGAAAACATTGTGGCAAAATTAACTATTATTGCCCTTTTTTTCTTCCTTTGTTTAGTTCCTGGTAAGGGTACTTTAAAGCCACGAAGTGAAAGATGTAAGGAGGGAGAAGCAGTAAAGAGCTTAAATATTGGAAAGAAATCCTAAAATAATTGAAATTTAACTGCAGTTGAAAAGCACAAGTCTTTGATTCAAATATCTGCTGCATGTCTAGATGCCTCGTCTAAGGATACAGAGTAGGTTGATGATATCTTGCATTAAGAATATCTGTCCCTTAAAGGGCTGCCATATGTCATCTTGTTTCAGTACCTACAGAAGCTATTATAAATTAGGGGCTTAGAGCAGCTCTGTGTCAGTAGATGAGCTGTACTCTATGCATACATACATCTCAAAATACAAAGGTATGATGTTTGTCTTCCAGAACATTTTTCAGAGCTACCTCCTTATATTTGGCTCGTATGTGTGTTTTTCAAGTTGGGGAATGATTTTAATGTTTGAGAAATTGGAGAGTGGTTCATTCAGAGGGCAAATGTTTTAGATCATCCTACTTCTCTGGTACTAGTAATTAGAGGTGGTGTGCTATGCCTGGGAGCTTTAGGCAAACTTTCATGTTCTATCATAGGCCTCTGGTGTAGACTGCCTGCCAACTGTGGCAAAGACCTGGCACGTATATACTGTCTGCAGTCCTAGAAGCAGAGCCAAATACTATTGAGATAATGCTTGCTATCAGATCTCTAAGCTAAGGACAAGGTTGTCTTTTTCCAAATGCTTCCTGTAAATAATACAGGGGTGTGGTTTTTTTCCCTTAGCAATACAGTTATGAAGATACTAATCTTTGTCAGAAGGGGAAATGTGTTAATGGAGTTAAAACACCAAAAGTTACATAACTATATTTTTAATATGAATAATGATTTACATTTTTAGCACTTTGTTGTTTAGTTATGTTTGACACTTTGTGAGCCTATTTGGGGTTTTCTTGGCAAAGATACTAGAATTTGCCGTTTCCTTCTCCAGCTCAGTTTACAAATGAGGAAACTGAGGCAAACAGGGTTAATTGACTTGCCCAAGGTCATACAGCTAGTAAGTGCCTGGAGCCAGTTTTGAACTCAAGAAGATGCCAAGGGACCATAAATTTAGAACTGTAAAACAGTTTACAGATTTAAGCCAACTCCTTCATTTTGTAAATAAGAGAAACTGAAGCCCAGAAAGATTGTGACTTGTTGAGGGTCACATACCTAATGAGTGACAGAGCCAGAATTTGAGCCTAGGCCCTCTGACTCAAAATGCACTGTTAATTTCTGCTAACTACATCATGTTGCCTTCTGAGGCAAACATAAAAAAATATGCAGGAAGTCACCTCTACTTTGAGAAAGCAATAGTGCTTGGATTGTTGTACTTTTAAGTATTACATACTTTAATACTTATTCAGAGATATACTTTAAGAGACAATAAAGCTACAAAAGCCAGGATTTAAAAGGAAAGTGTAAATCATTAATCATCACTTAGAAGCCACACAGAAAGCAAGGAGCACTATATACAGAAGGAAAGAAGATAATCTGATAGAAATGGACAGTGTAGACCTCTGTCTTAAAGCTATTTACAAGTATTTCCAAAACCTTTTCCTTTCTTCTGATAGGGTAATTTTTACTTTGAATTCTCTCTATAGGTCTTAGTGTACGGCATTTCAGTTTTAAGTAAAAAACATTTTTATTATTTAAATGTAGAAATTATTTCTCAATAATAATTGAACAGCATGTTGTAAGCATATTTGGGCTATTTCCATGTTTTGGTCTCTGAAGAAAGTTGCCTCACTTTTTAGTTTATATGGACAATTTGCTGAAAAGATAAATCAGCAATCGAACCCATGTCATGAATCATCTCTTTTTTAAACATAATAAGTACTGTAGCAGTTATATGGAAATTGTTAACCAGTTTTGTTTTTTGTTTGTTTGTTTTTCTGGTGGGGTGTGTGTGCACGATCTTTTTGCTTTAAAAGCAAACAGGCTTTACTTTTTTGCAAGAGATGGTCACTTGATATATAGGGAAAGTATATCTGGAATTTAATGTAATAGAAAAACAAAAGACATTTATTTTTAAGTGAATGAGATTGTTAGAATTTGAGGAAATTTCTCCATGTACTGGGATGAAAATGAAATTTAATGATGCCAGTGAAAACTACTTTTCTAAGTAACACCTTTTTTTTCTTAGTTCTATCTACTGGGCAGGATCTTTTTTTTATATGGTTTGAACAGAGCAACACTAGCACTATGTAACCATTTCCTCAAATGAAATCCTGTCTTAGCCCACTTCCTTTTGGTTTCTTCTCTTTCCCATTATCTCATGATACATAGCTAAGTGATAAGGAAGAGGGGGTGGCGGGTTACAGTTTTAGAGAAAGATACCCAGTCTCTTCCCATTCATTCCCCAGGGAGCATAAATAAAATGTCTTCCTAACCAGTAGACATCCTAAAGAACAGCTGAACCAAAGTTGGAAGAGGACAAGAACAGATTTCCATCAGCTGTTTAGTTGTGGTACAGGACTTTGAGCCTCTTTTTAATAGTGCTGTTTGTGACCTTTGTTCTTTCCCTAGATTGTTTTCCACTTTTGGTCTAAAATTTCCATTTTTCTCTGAGTTTTCTGTGATTTAGAAATAGAAGCTCTACATTGAGCATTAGGTTATGTGTTATAGGAGTAAACGTCACCATTCCCAAAATTCCACTAACCATATAAGGGAAGACGGTGGTGTTCAACCAGTTTTTTTTTAAATGAAGTTCTTTTAATAAAATCTAACAATATATTTACTTAGCATCTACAGCATATTAAAAGATTTTGCGAAGATCTCTATGAAAGGATAGGGAAGTGTAAGGAGTAGTTCTTGATGTTGGGTTGTTTACAGTATAATCAAAAAGAGAAACTTAATGCGTAGAGCAGTAAGGCATATAATTAACATTCTGCACTTATATAGCTACATCTAGAATATCGTGTTTGGGTGCCATATTTTATGAAGAATATTCACACGTCCAGAATATGGTGTCCAGGATGGAAAGCATTCTAGCAACTACCACAAATAAATGGTTGAAGGAATGATCAATGTCTTCAGTAGTTAAAACTATCCAAGTAAGTAATGAATCACTAAAGGTCTTCAAAAAGAGTGAGCTAAGGGTTACTTGAGATCTTCAAGGAGAAAAATTAGCCAGGGATGATCACTTGGAAATATAAACAGTATTCATGTTTTAGGTAGGCTTTGGAGTAAGTGGCCTGGGAATCCTTTAAAATAAGATTTTTATGTTGCCTTTTTAAAAGCACAAAATTACTGCCTTAAGTAAAAGTTCACGGAATTCAGCTAATGAATTTTCTTAATATGGTTTTAGCAAAGAGTAGGTAAATTTTACCTTGCAGTGGTTATTGGTGTCAGTACAGTGACAGGTAAATGCTTCATTTGCCATTCCCTTCATAGCATGTATAATGTTTCTCTAGTGATATATAGAATTAACTTACATCTGGTTAGTCTGTTAAAAAGCACCCTAGAGCAAGGATTCCTGACTCACAGATTAATAACAATTGCTGGAAAGCCCCTATTACATTTCCTTCCATTCCAACCAACAAATATTTGGAATCCACTGAGGACTTAAGGATTTGCAGAATTCTGTAAAAAGATTTGCTGCATATATCTGATAAATCAAATATTTGGTCTTACACTCTTTTTATACCTTTTCTCTTTGTAAATTTCTGACCTGGGCTAGACTTGCCTATTAACAGTGGCTTAAATACCATCTCCTTTATATACATGAAATGCCTCCTTTCTCTTTACACCAATCCAAATCCTTTTATTTTAGAGTTAGTTTAGTTTCTTTTCCCTTCACAAGAACCTCCTTAACCACTGTCATCCACTGATCTTTCATCTGTGAGTGTAGAGGGACTCATTTTGCATTTTCATACCACTTTGTAAAATTTTGTCTTACTACTTGATCATGGCTTTCAAATAATCCATTAATTCTTCAATCATCTCTCCTCATTCTCTTTTCCAATGAGATGTTTCACGTTTTCATTTGTTTTTCATTCTTTTGGTTTGCTTTTATTGTTTCTTGATGTCTCATGGAATCATTAACTTCCATCTTAATTTTTAAGAAATTATTTTCTCCTTTGAGTTTTTGTACCTCCTTTTCATTTTGGCAAATTCTTTTTGAGGTGTTCTTTTCTTCAGTGAATTTATGGACATTTTTTTCCATTTGGCCAATTCTACTTTTCAAGGAGTTCTTGAGTGGATTTTTGTGACTCTTTTTGACTTATTCCATTCTGTTTTTTAAGGTGTTGTTTTCAGTATTTTTGGTTCCTCCTTTACTAAAGTGTTGACACTTTTATCTTGTATCACCCTTATTTATTTTTCCTCTACTTATTTGATTTCTGTAATCCATTGTGAGCTCTTCTAGTAACTGGGGGGGAGAGACTGATACCAGTTCATTTTTTAATTTTTTTGGCTTTGCACGTAGCTGTTTTGACTTTTTTGCCTTCTGAGTTTGTGTTTTGCTCTTCACTGTTACCAAAGCAACTTTCTCTGGTCAGGTGCTTTGTTATTTGCTCGTTTTTCTAGCCTATTTCTTGACCTTTAACTTTTATATTAGAATTGGGCTTTGCTCCTGGCGTGGAGAGGAACGCTGTCCCAAGCTTTGGGTTTTTTGTGTTGCTGTTTTCAGAGCTAATTCTGGAAGCGTGTAAGTTTTCAGTTCTTCCAAGGTGATATGATTTAAGGAAAGGTGTGATCACTGATCCTCCTGGCCTGTGTTTTTCTGCCCTGGAACTGTGACCAGGGTGCTTGCTCCCCTGCAGCTGTACACTGTAGTGCTAGAACTCTTGACTCAGGACTGTATAGGCAGTGCTACAGAGTTCAGCACCCAGGGCCAGTAGTCTCCTGACTAGTTGTCTACTTCCCTTACTATATGTGGGCAGAGACTCTGAAGGCTAACCTGCTGTGTGTTTCAGTCGCCCCGAGGCCTGCTGCTGATTTGCTGGGGCACAACTTGTGCTGGATTGCACTACACACTCAACTTAGTGAGACAGACCTTTCCTTTTGACCTTCTAAGTTGTCTTGAACTAGAAAATTGTTTCACCCTATCCTTCTGTTGATTCTGATGCTCCAGAATTAGTTTTGAGGTGTTATTTTAAAGTTGTTTGGAAAGGAATGTGGAAGAACTCAGGTGAGTCCCTGTCTTTACTGTCATCTTGGTTCCACCTCCTTATTACTTAATTCTTGAGTTGTAATTTTGAATGTTTCTTATCTTCCTTTAAGGCAGTGGTTCTCAACCTTCCTATTGCTGCGACCCTTTAATACAGTTCCTCATGTTGTAGTGACCCCCAACCATAAAATTATTTTCGTTGCTACTTCATAACTGTGATTTTGCTACTGTTATGAATTGTGTTGTAAACATCTGATATGCAGGATGTATTTAAATTGAACATAACCCACAGGTTGAGAACCGCTGCTTTAAGGTAAGGGACATTTTTTTTTAATTCCCCTACAATTTAGAGTGCACATTGCTCCTTGCAGGAAAGGTTTTAAATAAATTAATAAACCCAGAAATATACCAAAGTTTTAGGTAGTACTTGAATTCATAAAATGTTAGAGTGACATTAGGATATAAAATTTTAGAATCTTGAATTATGGGCTTAAGTCTTGCCTGGAAGAGGCCCTTAAGGTGATCTTGGCCAACCCCCTTCCTTATATCTCTTAAACAGTACTTCCAGTGTATTTTATTAAACTTTAATTGATTATAAGATGTGTTACTTATTCTGATCTGTTTCCATTTGAGTTTTATCATGTCTCAGGTGGTAAGACTTTCAAGAACAAGATACATCACTTGTTTGTTTTCCTTATAACACCTTGCAGGACTGGGTGTTTTATTTTGTGGGTACTGGCTTAAGATTTATATTCAGGTGCTACTTGTGATGGATTTGCATAGTGGATAGAATAGTTTGCTTTAGGATAAAACTAAGTTAATGGTGTACTTTTATTCAATTTCTTGGACCACGTTTGTAAATTAAATCCCTATTTGATACGTTTAAAAATATTAGATATCTAATCATTTACTTACCTGGGTTCAACCCAAAGAATTCAGGCAAAACTTCCTAAATCATACCCCACACCAGATGTCGAGCTAACTTGTGTTCTGTTGACACAGAAATGAGCTAAAAGGCAGAGTATCGAATCCCATATTTGGTATCCAACTCTAGGAACCATTAATAGATGGTGCCTCTAGGTAAATGTTTCCGTTGTTTGCAGGAAGACTGGAGATTTGATACTATGCCCTATTCTTAGATGTCTGGGATCTTTATTTTATTTGTTTTTTGTTTTTAATCTAAAAGTGGTAGTGAGTCTTGGTAAGTAGATGGGACACCCTTGGGACTTCATGTGCTAATTTAATTTGGTTTTTGAGTTACAAGTCACTGGCTATGAATTTGCTTTGGATGAACTTAATTTTTTTCTTTTCTATTCTTCTATTACTTTGCTCATGCCTCAGGCTTTAGTGATCAGAACCCCCGTGGGATACTGCTATTTATCTTTTCCTTCCATTACTCTTTGTACTCCATTAGCAGAATCAGTCATATTCTCATCTCTGACCCTTCCCCCACCTCCGTTTTTGTTAAGGTCTAGACTTTCTGGCTACTGTGATAAAACACCAGATTGACTTTTAACACTTTCTCCCCCATACCTTTTTGGAAGTAACTGCAAGATAGTTGTCTCTCTGGTGGTGGTAGATGGTTGTGGTGGGAGGAGGAGGAGTATTTTTCCTTCATCTCAACACATACTTTGTGGTGGTTTCACATCCTTCTAGGTACCTTATTACAAGATGTAACAGGCATATTAGTATCTGCTTTAGTATTCTCAGAAATACTGTCATCTGAGAACCATAGTAGTTTTTTTCCTGAAAGAAATTAGAAGTATAATATAATATGTTAATAATTTGAAGATAGTTGGAGTAGGGAAGGACTCATTGGCCCCCTTTTTAATGATCTCTTTGAGAGTGGGAATTTTTTTCAGTAGTCTAGTGTTCTGACCATTAGCCAGCACAAGATCCTGGAGAAGTTGGTTTCCTTTAATACCAGAAACTGTAAGTTTTGCTTTTTTTTCTTTTGCTTGAGTTTCTTCCGAGCTCTGTTCTTGAGATTTCCTTTCTCAGAGTTTTCCCTAATTGGAAATGAAATTCTGTTTCTTTAAGGCAATTATACTTTGATAATTGCTGAGGAACTTCAGAGTTCCTGGGAATGTTTTCTTAGGGGTGCAGATTCCAGTAATAATTGAGATCCTTTGCATAGTGTTTCATCACAGTTATTGGGGACTGAGAGGTCAAGGTGAACTCCTTCATTTTACAGCTGAAGATAAGAGACCTAGAGAAGGAAAGTGACTTTAAGGTTTTTCAGTTAGTCATGGACCCAGGTAGATTTGACTCAGGTTTTCTGACTCTTAAGTCTAATGTTTTTTCCATTACAAGATGTTCCCTAGCTGAGTTTATCACTTAATCTTTTCTATTTTCAAGAAAAATTCATTTGCCACACTGAATAAAATGAGTAAGAGAAGTAGGATGTTTATCTGGAATAAGCCTAGGACTGATTCCTACTTTTCCCCAAAAAGTTATGGAAATGTAAAGAAGTGGTCACAAGTTACACAACTTCAACCTGGGAAAAGGCTGCTTTGTTACATTTAGGGATGTTCTGTTGGCGAAAGTCTAGGTTACATTTTGCTTTGCATTATTCCACAGTGCTGAATCGGCTTTCTTAATTGTTGTATAAAGAAATAGCCTGTAATGGTAAAGGAAGTTGGAAGGATCACTTGTTCAGTAAACTCTGTAGTAGTAAAAGGTCTCCTGAGTGATAAATGCATGCAGGTAGAGAATCTGACTGTTCTCCTGGTTTAGGTGTCACTTCCAAAGAGGCGTTTTTACCATTTCCTTTAAACTTAGGTTATCAGACTTCTGACCAAGTGAAGAGTGAGGGGATAGTAGTTACTAGATATAGTAATGAATGGACAGTCCCTCCTCTTTACTTTAGATTCTCTTGTGTTGAAGGATGGGGCACAATGATATTAACACAGGGAAGAATCTGAAATATACTGGGGAAAGTCCTCTAATAAGCTTCTGTTCTTCTATATTCAGGCCAAGTCAACAAACTTTTGTTAAGTGCTTACTAGGCAGACACTGTCAGTCACAAAGAAAGCCAGTCCCCTTCCCATGAGAAGCTTGCATTCTAATAGGAAAATGAAAAGATGGAGGGACCAGAAGTATAATGCCAGGGTTAAGACAGGAATGAAGATTGGTAGGCCTGAACTCTTCCTCTAAATGGAGGTTCTGGGAGGAATTCAGCAATGGGAGAAGGAAGGTCCAGATTGAGAAGGCAGCTGGGGTTATCAAAAATAGTCATTGAAAAGTAGATGATATTTTACTATTCCCATTTTGCAGACAGAACTTAGGTTCAGAAGAAAAGTGTCGCCCAGGTCTGTAAGACCAGAAATAGAATTTGAATTTGAACCCAATAAAGAATAACTTGCCTATTGTACTTAATTTGTATTACTTGGTCAGTATTTCCCAAATACTTGGTCATTATTTCCCAAATAATATAAATACCTTGTTTTTTAGGTATGCTTGAAGATGGGAAAAAGTTTGATTCCTCCCGTGACAGAAATAAGCCCTTCAAGTTTGTGATGGGCAAGCAAGAGGTGATTCGAGGCTGGGAAGAAGGAGTTGCCCAGGTGTGTTTATGTTCTTGATGTTGTTCCTAAACATACAGTGTCTTAACTCTTCTGAAGGCTATAATCACAATGGAGAAAGCCTTTCCATTGATTGATAAGTCTTTTTTCTTCCTATAGTGTTTGTCTGTGCCCTGTCAATATTGGGACTCCCCACTGGATAGTAGTAAGCTCACAATCTTAATCAAGATATATCTTTTAATGAGCCTCAAATCTTTGTGTATGCTTTCCTTGCTGCATTAGTCCTGATCTGACTTTAGTAACCTATGTGGTCTGAGACAGTATTCATATTTACTCAGTAAAGAGTTAAAATCTACTTACCCAAAGTAATGAAGATTTAGCCAGGAAGAGAAGAGGTCAGAGGCTCAAAATTTTAGAGCCTGAAGGAACTTCAGAGATAATCTAATCTAATCTAACTTCATTTTATGGGCCAAAAGTTCACAGACTTGGGGGGGGAGAGGGTCTTTTGTCATAGATCTTATTTCTTTTTTCGAAGTAGATACATAAAATTCTATTTCTCCTAAAATATGTTGCTAATTAATCTCAAAATGTTCTAGATTCTCAGTGTAAACGATTTTTAAGAGACTTTTGCCAAGAATCATGCAAGATAGTGGAAAAGGATTGTGATTTGCATCTGCGAAATCAGAGGAGCAAAAGTATAATGAGCTTAACTTTTGAGAATCTTTAAACCCTTCACATTTTTTCTATCTCATCTAGGGAGATTCTTACACAATTTACCTTCTTGAGCTTTCCTTCCTTATTTTTTAAATTATTCATTTGACTTTAGTCATATTCCATAAAATCCTTCTCTAAATTCAGATGACCCTGGATTCTGCCGGTGGAGTAAAAATTTTGGCAAGTTTTTACCATTCGGTAGGCTTCAAGTGTAGCCCTGGCAGTAGACCTAGTCTAGCTAACCAGAGCCAGCCACTTGGTGGCTTTTTTCCTTCATGGTAATCCATAAAATTTTCCCCATCTCTCCTATATACATACAACTTTGTTCTTCCTTTGAAATAAGATCTAACATTCCCTTTCTGTTGTGGTCAGATTCACTGTTAGTCATCTCTTATGTCTAATGAATCATAGGATCATGGATTTAGAGCTGGATGGGACCTTAGAGGCCATAATGTCCAAATTCCTCATTTTACAGGGGAGGAAAATGAGGCCGGGAAAGGTTATGTGACTCTTGCCCAGGGTCACATAGCCATATTATAAATCTTTGAGACAGGATTAGAAATTAAGTCTTCTCCAACCCTAGCATTCTACCCATCCAATTCCCCATAGAATATAGACTTGGAGAGATACCATGGTATGAGAGAACAGACTGGGGGGCGGAGCCAAGATGGCAGCATAGAAGCAGCAAAGCACCACAGCTCCCACACAAACACGCTAAAAAAA
>CM053595.1:67290229-67349847 GCA_028646575.1 Pseudocheirus occidentalis
CTCAGCTCCCCTACTGCTGATACCCCTCCCTCCACCCCCACCTTCCTTCTCTCCCACTCCCACCCCACACCCCTTTTGCTGTCCTGTGTAGTGATTTGGTAAGAGAAACTGCCACCACCCACTCTCCCTCCACCACATTTGAGTTTCAAGTTTTATTATTGCAATAAAATGCTTTATGCTGGCTTTTCTCAACTCTGTGTATTGGGTGTTTTTTTTACACTCCTCCTCCCTGCCATTTGGTGCATTGCTAACTTACCATGCTAGAGAAGAAACTGGGGGAGGAAGGTTCTAAAATTCTCTCCAGCCGCAATCAAGTTAAATAAGAGATGACAGCAGTGAAATGTCTTCACTGAGGTTTTTTGGAGAGGTTATAATAGGTTTGCCTCTGGGTCCTACCACCAAGCTCTCACTTTTACCTAGTGAGGGAATGCTGATAGTCCGGTTGTTTAGACTGTTTGACTTCTGACAAATGCCAGTGACAACTTGGCCTATAGTTGACTTTCTGAAAGCCTTTGGAATGGGGTCATACTGTGAGCCAATCCTTTTGGCATTGGTGGGAAGTTTCCTTCTGTGTGATGCCACCACTCTAATATACCCCATGTTTGGAATACGCTTTACCCTCTCTCACCATTCAAGCCCAGCTCAGAAGCCTCCTCTGGGAAGCAGGCCCTGCATCCCTTCCCATTTAGAAGTGAATCTTCTCCCTCAGTTGATACCCTTTTAGAAATTTACATATTAATTTTTCACACTTAAATGTACCCAGGTGTTATGGTTCCTTCTGGACTGTAAACTCCATGAGGTTATGGACTTTGTTATCACTAAGCATTGTAATCAGTTCATTAAGTGATGAAATAATAATCACTGGTTCCATCAAATGTATTCCTTCCCAAGATAATCTCGTCTAGGTTCTTTATGAATTCTCAAAAGAGATGGATGTCCAAATATATGATTTAAGAGCAGTTATATTGTATAATTTCAGTAGCATAGACGGTGTTTGTGACAGTCTGTTGATTGTTCTGAAGTGTTTTTTTTTTCCCTATCCTACAGGAAAGTGATTATTCTGAAATCTAGATAGCTAAAAGGCTCGAATTACTAGATCTTTTTGTCTGTTTTTCATAGTAAAGAGATTTAATGAAGTAGAATAGTAAGAAAGTATTAATGGAACATTTCTACCATAAATGTTTCGTGCTACTGTTAATCAGTGCTAAGCATAGGGTTTTGTGCATGTTGGATACTTAATAAGTACTGGGATTCATTTGAGGTAGATGTGAATGTTAATCTATGGGGACAGTGCTGTACAGTAGAAGACACTGGATGAAAAGTCAGAAGATCTGGCTTAATACTGTTCACAACTTCGTTAGCTCGTTGCTTTCAGAACCTAAGTTTCTTAATCTAAAATGCAGTAGTCTTTGCTCTCTTACTGGGCTGTTGAAAAAAAAAATCAAACTAACGTGAAGTCATAGAGCCTAGTTCTTTGGGGTTTTATAATATATTCAATTCTAATTCACAAAAATCATCTGAGGTACGAGGTAGTGTAAATTTTACATTACCACAGGTCTGTATTAAGTTGTGAATGTGGGGCCGGCCAGTCATATGGTGTGAAGGAAAAACCTCATTTCAAGTCTTCAGGGCCCTACACAGTAATCACAATCATATCTAAATCCAGGGTTTCTTTTCACTGCAGACATTTTTATTTGACTTATACAAAGATCATTTCCCTTTCTCCACACCCCAAAAATGAAGTGCTTTAAACTCCAGTGCACGTATTTCAGCTTACAAAAAATCAGTGTAGAACAGGTGTTATTTCACCCAACAGAATGGGAGCAAACATTTAGAGCTAAAAGGATCATAGAGGTCATCTAGTCCATTTAATGGATGAGGAAACTGAGGCCCAAAAGTATATTATTGCACCATCTACATACAGTAACAAGTGCCTAAGTTGACCCAAAATACATTTTGCCATCTCAGAAGTATAGTCGTCACTCTCAAGCCTGAGAGCAGCTAAGTGAATTCAAGAACTGAGCACATGCTAAATGGGAGTGTGCTGTACATGGAGCAACAAAGGCTAAATGAAATGGTCACTGCCACAAAGAAACCTAACATTTGTGGTGGAAATCAAATAAGTGTACAAATGTATAAATAAATGCTAGGTAATTTGGAGAGGTGAGAGTATTTCAGGCAGTGGGGTGCTACAAAAACAATTGAGTTGGAATGTCAAATCTTCGAGGAAAGCTAGTAGAATAAGTGGACCTAAACAGTTCTTCTGACTTAGAGTATTACCCTGGATGCAGTTGTAACTAGAGAGTCTAGCAACCAAGGTTTTAAAAGTACATATTTTTAAAGATCCTTTTAAAAATTTTGATTTCTAAATTCTTCCAGCTCCTCCACACACATTGAGGAAGCAAACAATAATATTGATTATATACGTGACAATGCAAAACATTTAAATATTTACCATGTTGCACCCCCCCCCAGTAAAGCAAGAGGAAAAAAATTATATTTAAATCTGTACTCAGACTTCATCGATTCTCTCTGGAGGTGGATAGCATTTTTCATCATGAGTCCTTTTGAAATTTTTTGGATCATTGTATTGATCAGTAGCTAAATCTCTTGTAGTTGATCATTGTTAAAATGAGGAACCAGTGTCTGATGAGTCTTACCTTCCTGGTGTATGTCTACAGTTATGCAAGACTTATGGCACTGCTCTATAATTGAGACTCTGCCCTAGGCAGGCAGAGATCTTGGAGTAGAGTAAATTCTGCAAAAAACAATTTGCATGTGTGAAATCAGTTTCCTACACCAAATTAGTGTTCATAATGACAATATTGTCTCATTATGTTCAGTAGAGTTTGATAGCATTATTGAATCATTGTGGTTTGGTAGAAAGCATGGGAGTCAGACTTTAGTTCTAAAAACTAGTTCAACCTCTAACTAGCTATGTAGTTTTTGGTATGACATCACCTCCTGGGCTTCATTTTGCCTCACTTAAATCCAATTCCCTTGCAAGTCAAGACATCGCCCTCCTGATGTCATTGGTCCTCTTCCTGAATGAAGGACAAACAACAATCTTTTCTAAATCTTTTCCTTTCTGTCTTTGATGTTTTATTTTCTAAGTCTCCTTCCAGTTCTAACATTCCATGTCCTAAGGTCCTTTACAACTGTAAAATTCCACATCTTTGGAAATTGGTCATTCATGTGTTTTTTGAATTTTCTATTTTATCATTAATTTAGTCGTCAGCAAAGCAAACATAAAATTGCAAGATACAGAGAACAGGAAAGAAGATTCCATAAGAAACAACCTTACAAGTGTTTTTTTTTTTAATTTTTGAAGAAATATGTAAAGCTTAATAAGCTAGTAACAAAATGATTTGTGGCCCCTTTTGCATATGTTGTTCAGACAGAAACTAGATGACTTTGGAGTGTTATAGAAAGGAACTCAGTGAGTTGGGCTTAACAACCTGTCGACACGCATAAATTACTGTATGCCAAGCACCCATGCTAAATATCTCTGCATGCAAAGAACGGCAAAACCAGCCCCTGCCCTTAAGGAGTTCACGTCTCAATAGGGGAGAGAACGTGTAAACTACAAGTAATATGAATTATAGACAAAGCAGATGAAAAATAATCTCAGAGAGGAAGGCACCAGCAATTGAAGGGACCAGAAAGCGTCTCTGATAGAAAGTGAAATGAGTCATGACAAAGGCTGGGTAAACCAAGAGGCAGAGGTGAGGTAGCAAAGCAGTCTGAGTATGGGGCACAGCTAGCACAAGGAGAATGAGGCAGGATTGTGTCGCAGGAAATGAAGGGCTAGAAGGCCAGTAGCCACAGTGCCTGTGAGAAGACTGTAAAGGAAGAAGGGACCAGGTTATGGAGAGATTTAAATGCCAGAGACACCTTTTTATTTTGATATTAGAGCTAATAAGGAACTTGTGGAGGTAGCAGTGATGGAGGGGGGTGGGCAGTGGGTAGGTGATAAGCCTATGCTTTAGAGAAATCACTTTTTGAGCAGAACCAGGAGAATATTGTACACAGTAAAAGCAATATTGCATCAATAACCAACTATGACTTAATCATCAATACAATGATCCATGCCATGACAATTCCAAAGGACTCACAATGAAAAATGCTATCCACCTTCAGAAAGAAAATTAATGGGCTCAGTGTGGACTAAAGCAGATTTTCTTTCATTTTTTTTTTTTGGCAACATAGCTAACATGGAAATAAGTTTTGCATGACTTCATATGTAATAGTGGGTATCATTTCTTGCCTTCTCAGTGGGTGGAGGGGTAAGGGAAGGAGGGTGAAAATTGGAAATTGGAAATTTTAAAGATAATTTTAAAGGGGAAAAAAGAGAAAAATCACTTTGGCAGTTGAGTAGAGAAAGCAGTTAAGGAGCGACTCAACTAGGTGGTGCACATACAGCACTGGCCCTGGAGTGAGGAGGACCTGAGTTCAAATGTGACCTCAGAAATGCTAGCCATGTGACCTTGGGCAAGTCACTTAACCCTGATTGCCCTGCCCTCCCCCCTCCAAAAAAAAGCACTCAAAAAAGACAGTGATTAAGTTGGGATGGGGAAAGACTTGAAGCAGAACACCATTTAAAAGGCTGTTGCAGTTATGACCCCTGTCCCAAAATTCATTGGAATAGGACTGTCCTTATTGGTGGAGGTGAATGCCTGCCCTGTGTGAGGGGCAATTGGCAAGAACAGGAGAACTCCAGCCTTCTTCAGTCTTCAAGACTCTTCAAGCTTCTTTTTCTTTTTGGAGGGGGGAAGGCAGGGCAGTTGGGGTTGTGACTTGCCCAAGGTCACACAGCTAGTGTGTCAAGTGTCTGAGGCTGGATTTGAACTCCGGTCCAGGATGGTGCTCTATTCACTGTGCCACCTAGCTACTCTACTCTTCAAGCTTCTTCAAGCTTCAGGTCATTTCAGGTGCTTCTAGCTTCCAGCTTCAAGTAAGAAGATAGGGGAGGCCAACCCCGCTTTAGGTTGCTGAAGGAAAAGACTCTGAGAAGAAGCTGACATGGAAAGAACTGGCAGTCTCTGTCATGTCCCTATCTCCAGGTTGCTACACTAGATGTTTCAGGAATTGTCCCTTGTGCAAGAGTTGGAACTCTACTGATTGACGGGAGTTATTTCACTGCCAGTGGAAGATCTCCTTTACTTTCTATTGTCTTGCATTTATTCCCCTACATATATCTTCTCTGATTTATGTTTTGCTGTGATTTGAATAAATAGATTTCTTTCTATTCTCTTTGTTCCATGTTGGTATTTGATGGCAAAGGAGACAAGCCTATAGAGCTCAGGCTGCTCCTTCTCTTCAATAATTACACAATGATCAAAAGTTGTATTGAATCCTATTTATACATGTATGTATGTATATATGTATATACATACAGTCTATGTAATAGACTAAGTATATGTAAGGGAGCAGACAGATATAATTCTAGCCCAGTACCCCCTCTCTCAGAGGGGAGCAAAGTGGTGACCTCTGATCCCAATTTCTTGCCTCCTTTCCTGGCAGGAATTAAAAGTCCCTCTTGGAGAAAGGTGAAGGTAGAAGAGATTAGGGATGTGATTCTGCTCTCTTTGAGCCATACATGTGACACCCCCATACTACAGGCAGGAGACAGCCCTTGACATATGTGAAACTTGTGACACATGGTGCCTTCTGGATTCAATAATCCAGGCAAAACATAGTGAGAGCCAAAGCTTGGGTAGGGACTGTATGAATTGAGAGAAGAGGAATATATAAGAAATGTAAAAGTAAAAATTATTAGATTAGACAAAGGATTGGCTATATGGAGAGAGAGGGAGGAATCAAGGATTGCACTGAGCTTGTGAAGCGTAGGTGAGTAGGATCAGTTTAGTGCGAAAGGGGAAGGTTTGGGGAAAAGATACTAAAGTTCCTTCTTGGACATGTTGAGTTTGAGATGCTAATGAAAGTCCAATTTTAGATGTCCAAAAGGTGGTTGGTGATGTGGGAGAGTAGTTTAGAAGAGACATCAGGGCTAGATGCATAGATCCAGGAACCATCTCCATAGAGGTGATAATTGATGAGCTCACCAAATAATATGGTATTGAGGGAGAAAATGGGAAAGCCCAGGGCAGAGTCTTGATGACACCAGTGGTTAGTGGGAGGGACAGATGAAGAACTAGCAAAAAGACTGAGAAAGAACAATCAGGAAAAAGGAGAGCCTCAAGAGAACAGTCATAAAAAGTGGAATAGAGGAGTGACATCGTCAGACCTGAGCTTTAGGAATGTCACTTGTCTGGACAACTAGATGGAGGATAGACTGAAGAGGGAAGAGTTTAGAAGTGAAGAACCCAATTAGGATTCTTTTGCAATAGTACAGGCAAGAATGTCAGAACCATAGTTGGCAGGCATTGTAGGGTCAAGTGAGGGTGTTAAAGATAGAGGAGACTTGAGTGTAGGTACCAGGGCAAGAGCCAATAGAGATTGGGATAATGGCAGAGGCAATCTGCTGGAGAAGACAGGATGGAGTCCCATTGAGGCTGCATGTAGAGGGGTTGGTCTTTCAAGGAGAAGGGTCATCTCTTCATCTTAGACAAGGTTGAAGGGGGGAGGCAGCTAGGTGGAGCAGTGAATAGAGCACCAGCCCTGGAATCAGAAGGACCTGACTTCAAATGCAGTCTCAGATACTTGACACACTTACTAGCTGTGTGACCTTGGGCAAGTCACTTAGCCCCAACTGCCTTGCCTTCCCCCCTAAAAAAAAAAAAAAAAAAAAAGATTGAATGAGGGGCAGCTAGGTGGTACAGTGGATAGCACACCAGTCCTGGAATCAGGAGAACCTGAGTTCAAATTCAGCCTCAGACACTTGCTAGCTGTGTGACTCTGGGCAAGTCACTTAGCCCTGATTGCCTTTCCCCCTGCCCCCCAAAAAAGTGCATGAGGGGTCAGTAGGGGAATGAGGTCTAAATGACTATGATGAGGAGGGGGAGCTCTCAGTTAATGACCAGTTATGGCCTTCAGTAAAACATGAAGTGAAGTACTCTCCTGAAAGAGAAGGTGCCAGTCTCTAAGGTCTTTTCCAGGGTTAGTATTCTATGATTCCATAGGGAACACATGCGTATGTCTGTGTGGATGAAACTTAATCAACAGGTATTTATTAAGTGCCAGGCACATGAGAAGCTGAGTAACATAGTGGATAAAAAACTGGCCTTGGAGCCAGAAAGTTCTGAGTTCAAATCCCATCTCTGCCAAGCACTGGCTCTATGACTCTTGGCAAATCACTTTACCTGTCAGAACTTCAGACCAGTGATGTCAAAGTCAAACAGAAAGGATCCCTATGGGTAGTATATTAACTTAGAAAATCAAAAATTAATATTATCAGTGTTGTATTTTATTTTTCTAAGTATTTTATTAAACAGTTCTGGCACAGTTTCAGACTGTTTGGGGCTCCCAGGATGGGAGTTTGACGTTTGTGTTCTGGGGAGTTCTCTAAGACCTTAGTTGCAAAGAGGCTGCTAGTCTCTACGGTAAAGGCAGTTTCCTCACCCAGAACTTCTCTCTACTAATTAAGAACACAGGTCCAGGCCCTGTTCTTATCCCTAGGTGCTAGCCTTGGGTTTATAGAAGCAAATATGAAATAATTTCTGTTTTCTAAGAACTTACATTCTACCGGGAGAGATAATATTCATATATAGAAGCAGATATAACATAAATACTGGGTTATTTAGGGGGAAGGTAGGCATGTACAGAAGGGAGGATCAGGAAGGGTAGCACTCAAAACAAGAGTGTGGAGCTGAGTTCTGAAGGAAACAGGATTCTAAGAGGTGGATATGGGGGGGCTTCCGAGGTGGCGTAGGGACCCTCCAGGCATTGGGAACATCCAGTACAAAGGAACAGAAACAGAAAAAGTATCATGTGCAAGTAAAAGCAAGAAAGTTCAGCAGGACCACAGAATGTGTGAAAGGCAGTAATGTATCACAAGTCTCCAAAGTGAGGCTGTTGTCAAGATTGTAAAGGGCTTTGAATGCCAAGCAGAAGAGTTTGTATTTGATACTAAAGGTGATAAAGAACCCCAAAAGTTTGAGCAGAGTAACACGGTCAGACCTGTGCTTTAGGAATGCCACTTTGGCAACTAGCTGGAGTCAACTAGCAACTTGCACACTATACTTTTTCTGACTCTGGTCCTTTGTACTGGATGTCCCCAATGCTTGGAGGGTCTGCCCCCCCTCCTAAGCTCCCCCCTATTAACTTCTTGGAATTCTGTTTCCTTCAGAACTCAGCTCCACACTCTTGTGTGCTACCTTTCCTGATCCTCCCATCTGTACATGCCTACCTTCCCCCTAAATGACCCGGTATTCATGTTATATCTACTTCTATATGTGAATATTAACTCTCCTGGAGAGGGAATAGTTTAGAAGCAAAGAAGCCAATTAGGGGTCTATTGCAATGGTACAAGCAAAAAGTGGTAAGAACCTATACTCAGCTATTCCTATCTCATTTTCTCTGTATTCTGGATAAAAGTCAATTTATTGTTATTGTCACATGTGAGGCATATGGGATGTCTGAGGAATTATGGAGGTGTCAGATGAGTGAAGAATATGATTTAACCCTGAATTTCAAAGTAGGGCTTTTTGTTGGAGGTGGTCCTTTTGAAGCAGGAGCAGGGAAAGGGAAGAATGAGATGAACAATCTGGCATAGTGATATGACCATTAAGAAAACCTAAGAGACATAGTTTCTTGGTAATTTAATAATTTTATTAATAAAGCTAGCATGTTATTAATAAAAGTATGGTCGTTTCATCATCTCTCTTAGATCAAAGACCCCTAATGGCAGTGGGCTCACAGTTTATATGCCCTTCTAAGAGCAGGTGTTCCGTAAGGGTGGCAATCAACTCTGTTAATTAACACATTGGAAGGGGCTATATATAAAAATGAGGATCTTGGGGTATGTGACCTGTGTCACCCAAATCTTGGTCAAAGAGCCATCAATTTCCGTGTCACTTATTAAGACAAAAGATAAGATTGATATTTTCCCAGACCTATCTGAGTAAATATAATAATTAGGAATAATCCCATAGGCCCAAACTTAGAATTTCTTTTACTGTCTTTTTAGATCTTAGCCTGGGTAAATCTTTAAGGGAGATTTCCCACAGTGGTTGGTTTCTGGATGCGGAAGTAGAAAAGAGGAAAAGCCTTGGTCCTAATTCAACAATTAGTTATTAAATATAAGAGAGAAATATTTAATTTCTCACAGTGGATAGAACCCACAACTTGGGAGTCAAGATTGTGGATTGTGATCTGAGATCTGCCATTATGATACTGTTGAGGGGATTTGAATAAATGACTCCTCCTAGCCCTAGGAATCTGGTTTGGGGTTTGGGTTTTGGGTTTTTTTTTTACATTTAACATAAGTTTTCCAATGAAATAAAATCTAGAGACAGTGTTGTGGTTACTGCCTTGGAAGTGCCTAGGTGCATGTTCACTGTACAAACAAAACAATCCATCTTGAAATGTCTCCCACTGGGTAAATTTTATAACCTGTCCATTAGAGGGTTTGTTTTGAGCAGCTGCTCCAGATGGCACTTTCTGTTCATTTGTGGTATATAGCAGAGCAGCTGTTAGCTTCCATTGGGAAGGTGGATATGTAAACTCTGGTGTGTGCAGAACTGCAGTGTATGGTTTTGGTCTGCCTTCGCCACAATGGTTTGTTTTTCTGGGAACCACAAAACAATGACAATTCTCAAAAAACCCATTCTGGGACGAGAAGAAGAAAAGGGACTTGGCTGTGAGGCATTGCGTTCCAGTTTTTGTGGAAAGCCCATAACCTTACAAAAGAATATGGCATATGGGGGAAAGCATGGAAGGGAGGTTCTGCCACTAACTTGCTGATCGACTGTGGGTAAATCCCTTGTCTTCTATAAGTTCTTAACCTTTTTTTGTGTCATGAACCCCTTTGGCAATCTGGAGGAACCTATGAACCTTTCCCAGAATAATGTTTATTGCCTACATTCATAATTAAAGTAAATGCTAAATTTCAGTTAGAGGTTACTGAAAATAAGGATGTGATTTTTTTTTTCTCATCTGAATTCATAAACTTCCTGAAATCTATCCATGGATCCATGTTAAGATCACTTGCTCTAGAGTTTAAATTCATAGAATCATAGCTCTAGAGTTGGAAGGAACCTCAGGCCATCTAGTCCAAATCTCCTTTACAGGTGAGGAAACTGAGGCCCAGAACAGTTAAGTGACTTGATTAAGGTCACAAAGGCAACAGAGTCAGGATCTGGACTGATGTCCTTCAATTAAAATGAAAAAGCACTGTGCTAAGTGCTAGGAACACAAAAACAAAAATGACTTCAGTCTGTATCCTCAAAGCACTTATCCACCATATGGGAGTGATGGCTCAAGAAGGGAGTGTCTAAGGAATCATAGGGATGGTGAACTGATCCACAGGACAGTCAATGGACATGTTCTTTCCACCTTTCCGGGAGTATATATTAATTTGCTTACTGAGGTTAGAATAAGTATAATTGTAGTGTTGGTGCAGGGCTTAAGCTCAGTGTCAGGACAGTCAGCAAAATGCCTGGATAGGAAGTTGATCATAAACTAAAATGACCTATTGAAGCCATTGCAGGGAGCACACACCCAGAGTTTCTAGGGATTGCATGAACATGGTGACTGAGCATATGGGCTTTGTGGGCCCATATCCCCAGCTTATGGGGATAATGATTTCCATAGTTACTTCTAGTCCAGAACTAGAGAAAACAAAAATTAATCATTTTGGCATGACACAGAAAACCTGAAAGGAGTCTTTTGGTGTGTAGGCTGCGCCTGACTCGGGCTGGTCTGGTAGTTCAAGTTTTAAGCTAGAATAAAATGATGCACTTGTAAGCCATCTGTTGCTGTTTGTCCTTTGTTCTCAAAGAGGACCATGACATCAGGGAGGTGATGCCATGACATGCAAATGAATTGGAAGGGCTGTGCAAAGTCACCAGCCTCACTTTCTCCTCAGGAGTCATCTGGGTCCAGTGGTCAGATATAAACTTGACCAAAAGAAGATTGCTTTTAACCGTAGCATGGAAACAATACTGAGTAAAGTGATAGCACTGGTTCAGTAGCCACGACAAGTCCTTCCTTGCCTCATTGTTTCCATGTAGAAATCTCTCTAGTTATCAGGGCATGGTGATTAATAGGACAGTAAGATATCTGCCACATCTGAGGGGCGTTGACTCTTTGTTAGCTGACTTTTTTATGTCTTTAAGTGACCAGGCAGCTATGTCAAACACTCAAGCTCTAGCCCTCTGGACCAATCAGGTCTTGAGGATAGCTTCTTTGCCTTTTAGGAAAAAAAAAAAAGACTATCTTAGGCTACAGGACAGGAGTGCAGCTCCTAAGCTTCCTGGTCCTCCCTCCACTCTTTCACAGGCAGATGGACAGGTTGCTGTGTCATTTCAAAAAAGAGATAGCTTCTGGCTGGCATGCTTTCTTTCTTTTTTGCCTTTTTTTTTGGAGGGGCAATTGGGGTTAAGTGACTTGCCCAAGGTCACATGGCTAATAAGTGTTAAGTGTCAGAGGCTGGATTTGAACTCAGGTCCTCCTGACTCCAGAGCCACTGCTCTATTCACTGTGCCACCTAGCCTCCCCTGGCATGCTTTCTTCCTTAAATTCTGCCATGTGGCTGAGAGTACCCTCTGTCCCTAGACTCCCTGTGTGGGGACTGAGGGGATGGGATTGTGTTCCTCTCCCTATCTTATCCCCATTTCTACAAGGAGAATGGACTCATCTAGGGGAGCTTTTTGGAGCTCAGGTACACCTAAGTCCCCAGCTGCTTTTTCTACTCTGAATCTCCTTTCCTGATCAGGTGATCAGACATTATTCTTATTTTTTTGTTTGTATTTGTTTTTCAATTTATTATTTATTTATTTTTAACTTTGTTTCCTTTTATTTCCAGCTCCAAATTCTCTCCCTTCTTGCAGCCCCTCTCCATCCATTGAGAAGGCAAGCAATTAAATAGCAATTATGCATGTGAAATCATGTAAAACATATTTCCAAACTAGCCAAACATCACTCTAGGTGGTTAATGTCCAGGTTTGGAGGTGACCTGGAGAGTTCCTTGAGAGATCCAGAAGTCCTGGGTCTAAGATTTTGGAACTGACTGGCAGCAAAGAAAGCTTTTACAGAGAGAAGTCAGCCACCCATAAGGAGAGGACCTTGGCCTAGCTTGCCAGGAGACATGGACTCTGACAAAGATGATGTAAAGCCAAGGTGAAATATAATATGCCAAATCATCAGTCCTACAGACTATTTTAGGTTTAGATGGTTTTAAGTATCAAATTCCTTGGCCATTGTGACAGCAGTTATCACTGACACTTGTTTAGTTCTGGTCCTCAATATGCTTTCTTCTGTATACCATACAGAATAGTTTTGCACGTGATGTCTATGTTCAGAATCCCTCTTCCAGAACCAGGTCCATCTGACCTTACAGGTCCCTACAGGTAGAGAGTTGGGAAGAGATGTATGTCTCTTTCTCTACTTAAGAAAGTAGAGGGCTTGAGTCTCTACTGACTGGTTTTCCTTCTCCCTCTCTCCCCCAAACCAGTTTTTTCTTCTTTTTTGGAGAGGAGAAGACCGGGCAATTGGGATTAAATGACTTGCCCAAGGTCACACAGCTAGTAAGGTAAGTGTTAAGTGTCTGAGGCTGGATTTGAATTCAGATCCTCCTGACTCCAGGGCTGGTGCTCTATTCACTGTACCACCTAGGTGCCCCCCCCAAAAAAACAATTTTAAGAGCCAATAACTTAACACTTAGCTTCCATTAGTTTTTGCAAAGGAATGTTTACTTCAAAGATATAGCAAAAAGAAAAAACATTTCTTCCCACACCTCAAGGTCATATTCTTCCTGACATCACTATAGTCTGGGGAGCTTGGGGATTTGGGGGATGGGTGGAAAAGTAAACCAAAAATTAACTCAGTTAATCTCACCAAGTTCACATCCAAAGGCAGCATCTTTGTCAGACAGGAAAAAAAAGCAAAGTATAGGCAGGACAGTGATCATAATCCCCATTGCACAGAGCCCCACAGAGTGAATTGTAAAGAGAATTGCCCAGTGACATAATTAGTGTCAGAGCCAGCATCATTCCTAATTAAAACTAGCTCAAATCGACAGCCCTTTGGCTGATAATTCTGCAGTTAGTAGGGATACCTTGGCAGTTGCTGATGCTGCAATTATGAGGGGCAGAGCTTATGCAAAGCCAGCTCCCAGCCTGAATACGTGGTCTGTTTCTCATGTTCAGGGAGGAAGAGAGTTGAGTTGAAAACTGGAAGCAGAACCTTGGCTGGCGGGGGTGGAGAGGAAACCATGCAGATCCTTTGGCTCAAAGCCTGTTGCCTGTTCTCTTGCCAATGGGCAGCTGCTGGGTGTCCAGGCACGGGGATAAAACAATAAAAAAGTTGCTGTCTACATCACTTCCTTCCTTTCCTCTACTATCAGTGCTGTCCACAAACTAGTGTCTTTGTAGATTCAAGGCCCTGAGAAAGGAAGTTATCGTGTCTTTCCTGTGATCTTTTCTTCTTGTTGCCTGTAATGGTTTCATCTCATTTTTCTTATCTGCTGATCTTTGCCTCAGTCTAGCATCAGGTAACCACCCTGACCCTGCTAACCCAAGGTCTACTGATATCACAGGATCTCAGAATTATAAAGGAGCTCAAGTGATGCCTAAGTAGGAATATAGTTGGTGACCTTTCCAATGGTCACCCAGCCTTTAAGTAAAGACCTCCTGAACTCACTACTTCCTATTCTACTCTTAATTGAGTTCTACTCTTAAACAACTAATTTTTTTTTAAGTTTTAAGCTTATTCCTAATTTTTAAAAATTCTTATTGATATCTTTGAATTTTATATAATCTTTTTTATTTTCTTTATTTTAAATATTTTTATTTTTTCTTCCTTTCGTTTTTCTTTTATTTATTTCTTTATTTTATTTATTAAATATATTCCTCCCTTCTCCCCTATCTAATGAGCCATCTCTTGAAACATAAGATAGGAAAGAAGAGGAAAGGAGAAACAGTTCAGTAAAAGTAACCAACACACCAACAAATCTGACAGTATATATAATGTTTCTTACCCATGATCCTCTTCTTCTTCAAAGAATGGAAGGAGGTGCATTTTCTTAAGCCTTTTGGGGGGCTAACCTTTGTCATTATAATTATAAGCATATTCAAGATTTTTATTATTGTGATTATACTTTCCAATTAAATTGTATGTAGTCTTTGCATGTATTGTTTTCTTGGCTCTGCTAACTTCACTTTGCATCAGTTCATTTAAGTCTTCACATGCTTCTCTGGATTCTTCATATTTATCTTTCTCATGGCACAATAATGGTCAATTGCATTTGTGTGCCACAACTTATTTAGCCATTCCCCATTAGATGTGCATCTACTTTGTTTCTAATTCTTTGCTCCACAAAAAGTGCTGTTAATATTTTGGTACAGATGGGGACTGCCCTTTTGGAGAGATCTACTCATCGGGAAGTTTTGTCTAATATTGGTCTCTAATTTGCCCCCTGGGACTTTTGTTCAGTGCTCTTAGTTCTGCCCTCTGTGGCCAAGCAAAACTAAGCTTCTTGGTATAGTGGGGAAAGCCCTGAGTTTGGAATCAGAAGCCTTGGGTTCAAATTTTACTTCTTCCACATGTGACCTTGAAGAAGGTCACACTTTGTTTCTCTGGACTTCGGTTTCCTCATTTGCAAAAATGAGTAGGTTCAAGTAAATATTCAAGGTCCCTTCCAGCTTAAGAATCTATGAACCAGAATGACAGCCCTTCAAATGTTTTACATCTGTCATATCCCCCCCCCCCAGAATCTTCTTTAGATTAAACATCTCTATAATCTTCAATTCTTATACAGCATGATTTCCAATCTTCTTCCCATGCAAGTCACCCTTCTCTGGAAGCATATCAGTTTGGTTAGTAATCATTACCCTACATCAGCCTTTTCAAGGTAGGCTGGTCTTAGCAGTGGCATTCTATAATAACCTAATAAATCTATAATCTCATCAATATAGGCATTACCTCTCACAGCGCAAATTTCAACACACTCAACCTCCATCATGGGAAATTCTTTTCCATGTCCTCCCTTAGGACAGAGTGTTCACCTAACATAATTGGGTCCTTCCTTGAATTCTCTTGACATTTGTGAGGAGATAAATAGAAAGTTCAGACTGTCCCCTGCCTATCCTTTGGGCATGTAACCAGCCCATATTCTTTTTTGATTGCACATTTCTTTCTTTGATGACATTCTCAGAAATGTAAGGTTGAGGCCTAACATCTTATTTGAACACATCCTTTGCATCTATTTGATAAAAAACCATTATGATAGATTTCTTAATACAGAGGCAATGTTCCTTGCTTATGATTACAAACCTCTCACTAAGAAGTTTTTTGGCTCCCTCATCTCTGATCTTAATATTAGAAATAGCCATCTTACCAAGAATTCCACCTAGCCATGAGTGAATTTATAATAGAAGATTTTTATTTCACTTCATTATCTGACTGATTTGGCCTTTAACCCAATGTGAAGAAGAGCCAGGCACAAGCGCACTTTAAAGTAGTTACAAAAGCCTTTTTATAATTCATCCAGATTCGAAATTCCAGACTTTTTCTCCATTGACTAGATGCAACCTTGTGAACCTCCTCTCTGATAGGTTCCCCTTCTAATAGCTCCTTAAGCATGTGTATTAGCTTCTGGCCTTTTACTGGATCAGAAGCCTGGTTCTGTTAGCTCTGATGAGAACAAGTCACCTCTGACTTACATTCTATTATCACTCAAGACTGGAAGTGGTCTTAATCCTGTGAAAACAGAATTCCTTCTTATGTTTCCCACATTAAGGTTTTGGAGGACTCTGAATTCATGATGATTTCAATACTCAATATGGCACACGAGTGACTGGTAGGAGTTTTGCTGGGTTGGTAGCTGGTCCCAAGTGAGTAGGTTCTAGACAAAACATTCAGTTTAGGAACAGGAAGTTAGGAGACACGCTACAGGCTTGTACTTTCCTGCTTTCCCAACTCAGTTAATGAAGAGCCAATGTAACTGAAGTGGAAAGAATTCTGGTTTTAGACCTGAGAACCTGGGCTTGAAAGTCAGATTCTGCAACTTACTTCCCCCTCTCTGAACCTCAATTTCCTCATCTTCAAAATGGAAAAAAACTAGATTAGACAAGAATCACATCAAATCAACAAACATTTGTGGAGTACCGAAAATGTGCAAATAATCTGCTAGACATTGAAGAATACAGAGACAGAAATCAATGCTTTCCCTGAAGGAGCACAAGCATATTCTATAAGATCTCAGAGATCCTTTCCAGCTTCAAATCATGTGATTCCTATGAGACAGTAGATTTGGTGTCTTTCACAACTTTGATGCCACGTTTCTTAATAAACCCAGGACTTCTCACTCTAACTGCAGAGTCTTTTCCCTCAACCACACAGTGTCAGAGGGGGAATGTTAAGCAGCCAAATCTAAAATCATAAGAAAGGGTCATACAGTCCTACTCAGACTTGAAGCAGAAACAGCTTTCCTAACAAAGGGTCCTTCAGTCTCTTCAAAACCTGCCAATCTTAGCTGTTTCCGGGTATTAGATCATCAGATAGCTGATTTTTTAAGGAAGTTTTTCCTTAGGTTAAGCCAAAATCTCTTCTTACAACTCCCTTTGGTCCTATTTCTGCACTCTGGGGCCAAGCAGAATATCTGGATTGTATGTGTAAAAGCCACAAAAAAAAAAAAAAACAAAAAAAAAAAAACCCTGAAAGTTCATGCAATCTGGCCCCTTCATTTTACAGATGAAAAAATTAAGTCCTTTCACCTAAACTAAGATTACACTTATTTACCCAGACCAAAGTAAAGGAATAAAATCATTAACTTGATCAACCTACAGTTCATGGTGCCTGATAGAAGGAAGGAGGGCTAAAGGGAGCACATATCAGTAGGATATTTCCCTAAATATTTACATAGAATTAAACAAAAATGAAGATATGCATTTGGAGCAAGACTCCCGGAAAGCCATCAGTTCTTTGGGGAGTTTATCTGGTCTATTCTAATTATCACTTGAATGTAGATAACTCCTAATCTGCATTTCCGGTCTTGATTTCTCATTTTTTCTTCAAGAAACATGCACTTGGATGTTCTGTTGGCACATCCAAGGTCAGTATCTAAAATAAAGGTTCTTACACTCTCCCCAAATAGCCAGTCTTTCTAAATTCCTCATTTTGCTTGACTCCACCATTGACCTTTGGGTCATTTTCTATTCTTCTCTTTTTGTTCCCCCTTTCCCACATGGAATCTGTTGTCAGATCTTGTCCTTCCTTTTCTAAATATTACTCAGTTTGACACCTTCCTTCTGAGAACACAGAAAAATAGACATCATATGACGTCTGAAGACCTCCATTTGAATCCAGTTGTGTTTTCTTATAGAGGGATAAGGATTTGTAGTACATTTCCAATGGAGGATCTTTGACTGTTTTAGGAAATGAAATCCCCTCAAAGTTCTAGAGACCTCAGAACCCCTTAAATCTGATGCCCTCATTTTAGAGATAAAGAAAATTAGCTACACCATAAGGTGACATGCCATTTAATAAACTTTTATTAAACATCTACCTTGTGGTAGGCATTGTGCTGAGTGCTAGAGATACAAATAAAAAAAAAGAAAGATAGTCCCTGCCCTCATGGAGTTTACAATCTAATGGGGGAAGACAGCACCAAAAAAGGAAGCTGTAAAGAGGAGGGGGAGAACACCAAGGGGTAACTGAGGTATCTTGTCCCTTGGAGTTGAAACCAAGTAGAGTTGTGGATGGAAAGTAGAGTGAGCTAGAAACGCAATTTCTGCCCTCTGTAAAGAAAGGCTTTGGAAAGGTTACCCACCAACCCTTGAATCAGAGGGCATTGATGGAAAGGTGTATTAACAGCAAAGTGATGAGATTAGAAGTGTTCAGCTTCTCATGGGAGGAACATCTTGTTCCATGGAGTTGAAACCAAGCAGAGCAGTAGATGGAGAATCTCGTGACATGCTTAAGGCTACACAAGTACTACCACAAGTGGGATTTGAACCCAAGTCCTCACACCCCAGGGCCAAAACTTTTTGTATTGTCCCTGGAGGATAGGAGGATAAGAATTTGAACTATATCTCAAATAGAATATACTTGGCTGTTTTAGGAAATAAAACAAAAAAAAATTAATCAATGTTAATTACTTTTAGGATAGAACAATGTCAATATGAGCCCTGATCAGAATATATCCGAACATATTTTACTATAAAAATTAGACTTTTCTCATAATACAAATGGTGTGAGAGTGTGTGTGTGTGTGTGTGTGTGCGCACGCGCGCGCGTGCACGCTCGTGTTCGCATGTGCTCATAGAGGGGAGATAGCTATTTAGTGCTTCAGGAATTTGGTAGGTTACATTTCCTCTTTCCAAACTAGATTCTAAATTTTTTTCATAGATATTATAATATTAGATATTAGATATTATAATATACCTTCTAGATAAATAGTTTTAAGCTCCCAACCCCCCCCACCTAAAAGAAAGGCAAAGGCAGCTTGAAATCATACTCAGCACTTGATCTACTATTTTCTTAATCTCTATTTTCCTTGAAGAATAATGTAACTCTCAGTTATAGCAAATGGAGAAGTTTTGAATATTGTGGATAAGTTCGCTTACTTTGGCAGTATACTTTCCAGGAATGCCCACATAGATGATGAGGTCGGCCCAGGCATTGCCAGAGCTAGCTCGGTGTTTCTGAGGCTACAAAGGAAAGTGTGGGAGAGGAGAGGTATTAGACTGTCTGCCTACCAAACTCTGAAGGCCTACAGAGCTGTTGTGCTGACTTCATTGCTGTATGTCTATGAAACCTGGACAATATACTAGCACCATGCTGGAAAACTGAATCTCTTCCATTTGAATTGTCTTAGGAAGATTGTGAAGCTCACCTGGCAGGATAAGGTACTAGACACTGAGGTCCTTTCTCAAACTAAACTTCCAAGCAGAGAACACAACTCCATTGGCCATATATGCTTGCCTAAAGGACTATTTTGCAGAGAACTCATGCAAGGAAGGCACTCTCATGGTGGTCAGAAGAAGTGATACAAGGACACTCTCAAGGTCTCTCTGAAGATCTTTGGAATTGATTACATTACACAGGAGGGGAGATGCTGGCAAAAGACCACCCATGACTTGTCCACATCAAAGGAGGTGCTGTGATCCATGAGCAAAGCAGAATCGTGAGATGCACAAATTTAGAGAATCCGTCTCAGGTGTCCGTATGGACTATTTGTGCCCAACCTAAGGTAGAGTATTCAAAGCTTGTATTAGTCTGATCAGCCACAGTCCATCACACTGTAACTTAACTCGAATATACTGATGTCTTTGGTCTTCTTCTAGAATGAAGGACAACAATCATTTTCTTTGAGTGATAATGAGAAATTTCTCAGTCTGGATTCCCAGAGAGTCCAGGGAGAATCATTTACTATCCCCACCCAGAGGGTCAGTAAGACTGGAAATCAGATAAAACAAAAAGAAAAAGAAACTTATTAGCTGCTAAGGAAAATTGCTTGTGAGCAGCGGCAGCTTTCTAGGCTATAGATTTAGCTTATATAGCTTCTTTCAGATGGGCTTAAAAGTAAATAACCAAGACAAAGGACTATGGAGCCAATATGGTAAAATTATAAGAAGCAATGTGGCGGGCTTCTCTCCACAAACTCCTCCAAACAGATCTAAAAAATGCACTAGACTGGTTGTTGTGTTTCTTTCATTTTCGAAGAGGACCATGGTATCAGGAAAATGATGACATGACTTGCAGTTGACTTTGATTTGAGTGAGGAAAGACTGTGCAGCCTTACATTCTCCACCAGAGCCATCTGGATCCAGTGATCAGATGCTCATTATATTGGAGATGACCCAGGATGCAATGGGAGACCCTTTTAGGGTAAGGCCTTTTTACCTACTCACTTAGAGTGAGGTAATGCCCATTCAGTAAATAAGCCTCTTTAAGAAGTGAGTTAAGGGATGGCCCCTTTAATTATAAAAAATATAGGATAGAATGAGATCCTTTGAGCAAGTAGAGGAATTTGTCTCGGTATGGAGTAAAACCACCTTATCATGTGAAACAGGGGTAAAGGAGGAGATAGTTGATAAGAGGGGTATAGAAGGATTGCCTAGCAGCAGTGAGTGCCCAGGTGAGGTTGTGTAACATAAATTTGTAGTGGATCCTGTCAGAATAGTTGAATAATTTTGTCCATGTTCATTCAGTAGCGTGTACATAGACATGAAGGTGGTAGATGGTGGGAGTGATCCTAGGCTGAGGCTTGGCAGGGACATAATCCATGTATCCCATCTTAACTCTATCATCATCACAGTTCATAGAGGGTATTCAAATAGAGAGTGACTCTCTTTTATCTTGATAATGTTAAGACAGAAATGAAAAGAGAGAGGAAAAGAGTACATTGGCGTCAGGAGGGGAGAGAAAAGGAAAGTTAGGGAAAATTATCCCATAATTAAAGTGTACAAGGAGGCATTTATGAAAACAGGAAGAAAGGGGTAAGGGTGGAAGGCTGACAATTGAACCTTAATGTCATCTATACTGGTAAAAAAAAAAAAGACAGAATACACACACAAAGTTGGGTATAGAAATACACTTCACTCAACAGGGGAAAAGGGAGAGAAAGGGGCAAAAGGAGGAAAGGAATTGGAGGGAGAGTAGATTCATGGAGGGATTAGTCCTAAACAAAACAAACTAAGGATGTAAAAAAATCTTAATAGCTTTTTCTGAGGTGGCAAAGAATGGGAATCTAAGGTCGTATCCACAAATTGGGGAATGGATGAACAAGTTAGGGAATACTATTGTGCTGTACTATTATTAACATAATGATGAATCAGGATTCCAGGGCTAATGATGAAACATGCTACCTACTTTCTTCGAGGTGGACTCAGAATATAGGAGACTTTTTTTTGCACATGGCCAATATGAAAATTTGTTTTGATTGACTACATATGTGTGTGTATTTTTTGTAATAAATTTTATTCTTCTCAATGTAGGAGAGGGGAGAAGGTGGATCTTAGCTGATTAAAACAAAACAAAAAAAATTTTTTTTAAGTACACAGCCAATCAGCAGCATTGAATGGACTAAGGGAATGTATCCTTTCCTGATAAGGAAGTTGCTGTAGTTGCTCCATTTTTGTGAGATTCTGTATATATAAAGAAGGTTGTATGCATCCTTGTCCTCAGTTATGTGTATTCAACTGAACTGGCTGGAAGAAGTGGAGTCACTTTTGTTATTCTGTCCTTAGAAGAATAGGGAGCAATTTAGTCAGGTTCCGGGTTTAGTCTGTTGCAGAATAGGGGCAATTCCATAACAAAGGTGCTTTTCCTCCTCAGAGACAAGAATATAGATTTTAACCTCTCTGAATCCCAATTTCTTCATCTATAAAATCAGTATAATGCTTGCATGACCTACCCTCTGGACACTTGTGAGGATAAATGCAATATACTATTAACCGCTTCGCTTTTATAAAGCTGTGGTTAGTTCTTAGCTTCCATCCTGATTTCAGCCTTCGCCCGTCGTCCCCCAACCCCCTAGGTTCTTCCTAAGATTCCTTTACCTAAAGTGCTGATTTCATATAATGATTTAGGCACTCCATAGAAGTTTGAATTTAATTGAATTGAATTTACATGTATTATCTTCTCTCCAGATCAACCATCTCATCATAGCTGGGACTTAACTAGGACCCAAAGATAAGATAAAACAGAAAGGGTTCCCACCCAGCCCCCTGGAGTTTGTATTATATTTGGGGGAAAGCATTGCTAAAAGAGTATTTACAACTCAGAATGAGGGCAGGGCCCCAGTCTCTGGGAAACCTGGAAAGGTCTGTTAGGAAGGAGTCTTGAAAAGATGGAGCATTCCCGGCAGGGGGAAGTCTATGATAGGCAAAGAAATGAGGGTCGGAGTGTCTGTGAGGAACCTAAAGCAGGCCAGTACTGACCCAGGCTGACCCCAGAGTGAAGAATTATCATCTATTCAGTACAGAAACAGAATCTCACATTCACATAATATAATAGCAGGGAAGAGACCCCATTGTTTGTCCGGTCCCCTAGCTAAATTGTAAGGGCTCTCCTTATCCCTCATCTTAGAGATTAATAAACAGAGGCTCAGAGGAAAACTGAAAAAAACAAAAAACCCTACCAAAAACCCCAAAACAACTGGATGTACTAGATACTGCCCCTCCCTGGAGGCTTCCAGGCCTGCTGCAAAAGTCTTGAAAAACTTCCCTTTAATTTGTGACCTTAGACCATTTATCTGAAATAGCAGGAGGGCAAGGGCTAAGTTTGTTTTCTTGCCCCCTCACCTTTTCCTGAGGAGCAATTAGATTGTAAGTTCTTTGAGGGTTAGGACTGTCTTTTGCCCCTTTTTGTATCTCTTGCTATTAGCACCTAGCCTGTGGCAAACAAAAGGTTAGATAAATGTTAATTGATAAGAGTGAGTTAAAACCAAACCTGTCTAAGAATATAATTTGAAGACCAGTCTTTACCAGTAGCATTCCAGAGCCCCTCCCCTAGGCCAGCCATAAATCAGCCCTGGTTTGAGCCAATCACGTTGCTCCCAACTAAGCCACGAAGAATTTCTGCTAGAAGAATCTTGTGGAGAAACCTTCTCAGGAATAGGAGGGACTTCTCCAGATGCTGGACAGGGGAGTAGAACAATTCCCAGTACCAAGTCTTTTGGTGAGTTCCCTTTTGAAGAGTTACAGCTATTTAAGACTATCTACCACCAAAACTATTGACTCTGTGGGCTGAAGGATGACTAAACCTTCCCTTCTATTCTTGACCAACACTCCCCTCCCTTCCCCTTGCCCCCATATCTTGGGCTCAGCTCCCTACTCTCTTCCCCCCCCCCACCCCCGTCTCTTCTTTTCTCTGCTCCTTTACTCCTTTTTGCCCTCCCCTTTCTCATCCCCTCCAATTCTCCTTTCTCCCTTCCTTCCCCTCTTTTTCTCCTGTCTTCCCTTAACATCCATCCCTCTTCTTCCTGTCCTTCCTTCTCTTACTCTTCTCCCCCACTTTCCCTCACTCTCCCCATCATTTCTTCTCCTGGTCCTTCCTAATGGCTCTTTATAGACAGAACTGGGCCTGGAGTCAGGAAAACTTGAGTTTAAAATTGCCTCCGACATTTACTAGCTGTGTGGCCCTAGGCAAATCACTTAAACCCCTGTCTTCCTCAGTTTCCTCAACTGTAAAAATGAGAATAATAATAGCATCTAACCTTAAATGCACATCTACCTCTGCAGGGTTGTTGTGAGGACCAAATGAGATAATATTTGTAAGAATTACTTGTTCCCACCTCAGATGCTTAACACTTATTAGCCATGTGACCTTGACCAAGTCACTTAACCAAGTGCCCTGCTTTCCCCCCTCCCCCCCAAATTGCTTGTCACAGTGCTTAGCAGGGGTAAACCCTAGATAAATGCTTATTACTTTTTCTTACCTCCTCCTCTGCTTGTTCCTCTTGCTCTCCCTTCCCCTCTTTCCCTCTTTATTCTCACTCCCTTCTTGCTCTTTTCCTCCTGTTTTCCATCCCCTCCCTCTTGCTAGGGGTATATGATCAGGTTTTCCTAGGGTGCCAAAGCTTCCCAAGGATGGAGCTGCACTCTGGTCCTCTCTGAGAATTCTCCCCTGACCTATTGGCTCTTTTTCTCCCCATCCCCCCACAAATTCACCCTATTCTGCTCAGGGTTGGGGGTGGTTGAAGGTGGGGAAGAGGCCTCCAAAGGTTTTATAGGTAAAAAGACTAAGCTCCCAGCTAACCAGCCCCCAGCACTAGGATGAAATGTGATTCGTAGAGATTAAATATTAATAACACAGTGAAAGTGAGTATTTGATAACTACCTTTTTTCTCAGGCTCTGTTCTGCTACCCAGGCTCCAGAAAGGAGCCTAGCAAGGCATTGGGTGGAGCCTAGCCTCTCTTTCCATTAGTCCCAAATGACTGGCATTACCCTGCCCTGGATCCAGTTTCTTCTAAGGGGGTCCCTTCTCCCACAGAGGAGCTTGCAATCTACAGCCTTCCCACACACACACCCAAAGCCTCCCAGGAAAGCTTCCTATTTTCCTATCCATGCCTAATGACAGTTTAGCCTCTGTTCCAATGGTCTCTGCTTCATTTGAAAAAAACTTCTGATATTTTAGACATGGAAGGGCTTTTGTAGTCCAACCCCCTCATTTTTCTAATGAAGAATACTGAGGTACAGAAAAAAGGTCACCTGGAGTTAGTGACATATTGGAGTCATCCAGTCAACAAGTATTTATGCGCTGGATATTACACTAGTCACTGCCAATATTAAGGCAAAAACCAGTCCTAGCTGCTTTTGCGGCTAATGGGAAAACAAGACAAAAACAGTGAATGGACAGGCGAAAGTGGAAATAATCGCCCAGGGTGGCCCTGGAGTCATGGAGGCGTCAGGAAAGACGATTTATGGAAGGCAGGATTTTAACAGGACTTGGAAGGCAATTGGGCAAGTCAGCAGACAGGGGAGGAGAGAGAGAATTGCAGGTACTCCATCACCTCAGGAGATGGACCAGATTCTAACTTTGAAGCATGGCGAGAGTCTGAAGAAGCAGAGTTTGAGTAGGTAAAATGGGGCCACAACAGGTGGCAGAGAACAGTATAAGGACATAGCCATAAGGAGACAGCCAGTGAAGATGCAGAGTGGGCAGGTGGAGCCCTGAGCCCAGAGCAGCAGGGGGGCCACCTCACTGGTCTGAGGTGCCAGACACTTTGCCAGACAAACCGGAAGAAGACTGGAAGGGCAGGGAGGGGCCAGATTAGTGAAGACTTCAAAAGTTAAACAGAACAGCTTCTATTTGCTTGTGAAGGCTGTAGGGAGCCATATGAGTTTATCGAATACTGATGGCATAGATCAGACTGGTACTTTAGGAATACCAATTTGACAGCTGAGAGGACTGGAATGGGGACAGACTTGTGGATGGGAAACCGATCAGCCGTCTCTTTCAATAGGCCAGATGTGAAGTGCTAAGGACCTTGTACCATGATGACGGTAGTATTTACAGGAGAGAAGGGAAACTAGAAGAAACGCTATGTAGGATCAATAGGACGTGGTAACCGATAGGATGTGGAGGTTAGAGTGAGGTGCCATGAGTGACTCTAGGGACCTTTTCCATACCAGCAAATTTTATTCTCAGTTCCAAGTTCTTTTCTTCCCTCCGCCCCTTCTGCCCATTGAGAAGGCAAAAAATACAATTCCTATTATACATATGAAGTCATGCAAAACGTATTTCCATGTTACCCAGAAAGTAAAAAATATGTTTCTATCTAGACTCTTGAGTCCAAATGGATAGCACTTTTCCCCATGAGTCCTTTAGAGTTAGGCTAGCTCATTATTTGGATGAGAGTTACTAAGTCTTTTTTTTTTTTTTTTTGCTTTTTTTTTTTTTGGAGAGCAGTTGGGGTTAAGTGACTTGCCCAAGGTCACACGGCTAGTTTTTTTTTGTGTTAAGTGTCTGAGGCCGGATTTGAACTCAGGTACTCCTGACTCCAGGACCGGTGCTCTACTCACTGCGCCACCTAGCCGCCCCGAGTTACTAAGTCTTTTGCAATTGATTATCTTTCCAATATTGCTGTTAACCGTGTATGTTGCTCTCCTGGTTTTGCTCACTTCACTTTGCCTGATTTCATATGACTTCCCTAGTTTTTTTCTTAGTCCATCCCCTTCATAATTTCTTATAGAACAATAGTATCGGGGCAGTGAGGTGGCTCGGTGAATAGAGCACTTGCCCTGGAATCAAGAGGACCTGAGTTCAAATGTGACTTCAGACACTTAACACTAGCTGTGTGACCTTAGGCAAGTCACTTAACCCCAATTGCCCTGCCTTTCCCCACCTCCAAAAAAGACCAAAAAAAGAGAACAATAGTATTCCATCACATTAATATGCCATAACTTGTTCAGCCATTTTTCCAATTAATGGGCATCCCCTCAGTTTCCAGTTCTTTGCCCTCACAAAAAGAGCTGCTGTGGAATTTTTGTACATACTAGATATTTCTTTTTAACTCCTTGGGCTATAGACCTAGTAGCAGTATCTCTGGATCAAAAGGCAGGCACGGTTTTGTAGCCCTATGGGCACAGTTCCAATTTAGTCTCCAGAATGGTGGGATTAGTTCATAGCTCCACATTGTATTAGCATACCTATTTTCCCACATCCCTTCCAGCATTTGTTACTTGTCTTTTTTGTCAAGTTTGCCAATCTCATAGGTGTGAGGTGGTACCTCAGAGCTGTCCTAATTTGCATTTCTCTAATTATTAGTGATTTGGATAATTTTTTCACAAGGCTTATACACAGGAAACAACCAAAAGCCATTTAAGACAGTATATGTTTGAATGATTGTGTGGTATAGACTATAAGTACCAAAATAGTTCAGAAAAAGGAGTGATAACTGTGGATTTGAGAATCCCTGCTCTTGGGCTCAGAAGATCATCGATTTTTATTTGGAAGGAACCCTAGATGGCACCTAATCCATTTTACAGATGGAGAATCTGGGCCAAGAGAGATTGAATATGTATGCAAGGTCCCACAAGATCATAAGATGGCGTAGCTAAGGGTCTGCTGACTAACTGTGTGACCTTGGGACATCACCTCAAGTTCTCCTTTCTGGGCCTTAGTTTTCTCTCTTTTCAAATAAGGAGACTGGACTAGATGGTTTCTGAACGTCTTTCCAGGTTTGATATTTTGGGACTCTATAATTATTTCAGGAAGATGTCCAGGAGATGGGACCACATTCTAACTTTGAAGAATGGCCAGGGTTTGAAGAGGCAGAGTTTGAGTAGGTAAAAGGGGGCCACAACAGGTGGCAGAGAACAGTATAGGGACATGGCCAAGTACAGAATGAGCCTGGCATGTGTGGGACCTGACTACAGTGGAAGGTCTTCAGGGGAAGTAATGGGATATAAGGAGCTCTGGGTGTAGAGTGGGACATGATAAGCAGACTCTTCGGAGCATTTAGATGAGGAGGCAGTAAATAGAGAGCACCAGCCCTGGAGTCAGGAGGATCTGAGTTCAAATCCAGCCTCAGATGCTTAACACTTACTAGCCATGTGACCTTGGGCAAGTCACCTAGCCTCAACTGCCCTGCCCTTCCCCCTCCAAAAGAAAAGAAGAATCTTAAACTCACAGAATCTGAGTTGAAAGGGACCTTAGAACATAGAAGGTCAGAATATGAAAAGTTCCTAGAAAAAGGATGAAGAGTGTGAATGAGATGGAACACTGGAAAATAGAATATCAAAGCTGGAAAGGTTTGCTCTGACAGTGAAGTAACTGAGGCCCAGGAAAGGGAAGGGAATTGTTCATGCAGGGTCACACAGGAAATGTGGTAGGGAAGTTGTTGCTTAGTAGTTTCAGTCGTGTCCAACTCTTAGTGACTCCATTTGGGGTTTTCTTGGCATAGATACTGGAGTGGTTTCCCATTTCCTTCTCCAGCTCATTTTATAGATGAGGAAATTGAGGCAACCAAGGTTAAGTGACTTGCCCAGGATCACACAGCTAGTTAGCGTCTGAGGACATATCTATTTAAACTCCCAAGTCCTGATTCCCAGGGCTACTTCAGCTACCACTTAACAGATAAACAAGATTATTTGGAGGAAATGGACCTTTGCAGGATAAGTAAGACTAGACTTAGCAGGCCTCGGTAGGGGGTGGGTAAGGTATTCCAGGGGAGATGGAGACAAGTTTAGTGGGGAGGATGAAGGAGGAAGAGTCAGCCTGAGGAGAATGGAGAGTGGGAGAGATATTGATCAGACCTTTCTACTCTCAAATATTCTGCCTTAAATCAGATCACCTGATTCTTTCAAACTGGGTTACAAATAAAATGACCCCAACACAAAGCTCTGAAAAGAAGTTAATTAGGGGACTTGTGGAGGGGAGGGGAGATTTTGGTTTCAAGTAAAAGGATGTGAGGGACAGTCCCCAAAGGATAGAGAGCTGGTCCTGGAATCACAGGACCTGGATTCAAACCCAGCTCTGCTACTGATCCCGTGGGGGACCTCAGGAAACATCCCCTCTGTCTCATTGGGCCTCAGTTTCTTCCTTGTCAAATGAGGACTTTAAGAACTTTAAGGTTCTTTGAGCTCTAAATCCTATAAGCATAGGAACCCTGGGTACCTTGGGCACCCTGCATCCAAATCTTTCAGAAGTCCTCCTGAGAGACAAGAACGTACACAGACAGCTCTAACATAAGAAGGGATCAGACCACTAAAGCCAGTCTGAGCTTCACTCCAGGATTGGGGTCCTTGTTGAGATCTGCCTAATTTATAACACCTAATGTGAAGGAGAGATCCCTTTGTTCCCATGCTGGGGGGTGGGGGTGAGGAGTCTGGGTATCTTCCTGCCTGTCATCTGTTCAGCCTCAGTGTCCCAGCCCTTTGGAGGATAGAAAGATAAATTTTGGGGGGCGGCTTGGTGGTGCAGTGAATAGAGCACTAGCCCTGGAGTCAGGAGGACCTGAGTTCAAATTCGGCCGGCCTAGGACACTAACCGTGTGACACTAGGACGTTAGCCATGTGACCTTGGGCAAGTCACTTAACCCCAATTGCCCTGCCTTCCCCCCTCCAAAAACAAACAAAAAAAACCTGACTTTTTCTCTCTCACTGTCTTTCCTTTGTTCACTCTATGTTCATATGTCTTTTGGTTCTCCTTGGACATTCAGGAGACAAAGTCCTTTCACTTGTCTCTCAACAATTTTTAAGCTGCCTTCCCCTGCTTCCAAAGGTCCCAACATATCCTTCCTTGTCTCTGCTCGTTCACACTCCTCCCACTTCTCCCAGCCCCTGGGTGCAGAGCTCATTTTTGTAATTCATTGTCCAGCATCTGTCTCCTGACCAATGGTCCAGCCTCTTCCCTTCTCTCAGCCTCAGTTTCCTTCTCTGTTCAAAGAGCAGATTGGACTAGGTCCTTCCTAGCTTCAACATTCTTTATTCCATGTTCCTTTCAAACTCTGACACATGATTCTTTGCTGTTCACACCTCTGTCTGCTCTCACTAAGCCTTGTGGGGGAGAGAGGGAGGAGGGTAGAATGGATTTATGCCGATGATGGGGGAACAATTTATCCTAATATACTTCCTTGAGATTGGCTGCTATAATGTTAGGAAGGTACAAAAGCTTTGTGGGTAAATGCAGCAAATTATATGATTTTCTTCTCTCTTCAATAGGTGACTCCCTAGACACTCCTAAAAGTCACTGGAGACCTCAGAGAAAGTGACCCATGTCTCTGCTCACCCATCTATTAGTCTGTATCTTTGGCTCTGGCTCCTGGATAGCCATCAATGGGCTATGGGTAGAGTTGCCTCAGCTGGTACCAAAACTACCTGAGAGCTGGACACTACCCTCCTACATCGTGGTCATCATCCAGCTAGCCAATGTGGGGCCACTCCTCATCACCCTACTCCACTGGTTCCAGCCTGGTTGCCTCTCCGAGGTCCCAGTCATCTATGTTGTGCTGGTCCTGGGGACGTTGGCCTGTGTCCTCTTCTCTTTTCTGTGGGAGAAGACTTCAGTGGTGGCTGGTGTTCCCCATAGCACAGCTTTCCTGGTCCTCACCTTCATCCTGGCCCTGGTGGACTGTACCTCCTCCGTCACTTTCCTGCCCTTTATGGCCCGCCTGCCACCCAAATACGTTAACACCCTTTTCTTTGGGGAAGCTCTGAGTGCTCTCTTCCCTTCTATGGTGGCCCTGATTCAGGGTTTAGGGGCCAAAATTTGTACCCCCATCACCAATGGCTCTATGATCACCATGCCACCTAAAATCACTAATGTATCCTTCATCCCTGGGGTACTGAATATGACCATGAGCCCTGACCTCATTGCTAGAACACCTCGGCCAGAGAATTGTTACTTCTCGGCCAATTTCTCACCCTTTGTCTACTTTCTTGTGTTGTCTGTCATGATGCTCAGCTGCCTGGCTTCCTTTTTTGGCCTGACACGTATCTCTAAGCGATGGAAACTCTCTACTGGAGACAGCCTGGTCAACCAAGTGACTCTGAGATCCTTCAATTTCCAAGAAGCCTCAACTGACAGCAGCAACAGAGACAGCTGCCCCTCAATGGCCCAGCTTGAGGAGAATAGGGCCCCTGTTTGGACACGGGCTGAATTAGCCTTCATCTACATTGTGGTGGCTTTTGTGAACTCCTTCACCAATGGAATCCTGCCTTCTATTCATACCTACTCCATCCTGCCCTATGGTTCTAGGGCTTACCACCTGACTTTAGTGATTGGTTCTATCACCCACCCCCTGGTTTCCTTCCTATCTATGTTCCTACCTGAAATGTGAGTAATGCTGGCCCCTTGAAGTTTCTTCCCATTGGAGGGAGTGGGGGAGAAAAAGATAAGCAAGAGTTAGGGATAGGGAAAGGAGGGCAACTGAGGAACTGCCCCAGTGAGAGGCAGAATGATGGAGTGGATGGCAACCTCGAGCAGGAGATAAGGACCTTGGGGTTCTAATCCCGGTTCTACCATCATCTTGGTCAGCTAGGTAATTCTTTTTTTTTTTTTGCTTTTTTTTTTTTGGAGGGCAGTTGGGGTTAAGTGACTTGCCCAAGGTCACACGGCTAGTTTTTTGTGTTAAGTGTCTGAGACCAGATTTGAACTCAGGTACTCCTGACTCCAGGGCCGGTGCTCTATTCACTGCGCCACCTAGCCGCCCCCAGCTAGGTAATTTTTGGAGTCAGGAAATCTTGAATTCAAATCCAGCCTCAGACACTAGCTGTGTGAGCTTCGGCAGACTGCTGAACCTCCATCTGCCTTAGTTTTCTCAACTGTAAAATGGGGATTACCTACCTCCCAGGGTTGCTGTGAGGAATGAATGAGGTCGTATATTTGCCAAGTGCTGAGCACATAGTAAGAGCTGTATAAATGCCTATTCCTTCTCTCCCTTCTCCCTCTCTTCTCCTTACATTGCTCTTGCTCTTTCCTGAGGAAGATCATAGAATCATATATCTATAGCTGGAAGAGACCTCAGGATCCATGGAGTCTGGGGATTCTTAAGCTGGCATCTGCAAAGTCATTTTATTTAATATTTTGATAACACTGTATTTTATCTTATGCACTTAGAACTATTCCGAGAAGGGTTCCACAAAGTTCACCAGACTGTCAAAAGGCTCCTTCTCCCCCAAAGCCCTAAGAACCCCTGATCTAGTCCAACCCCCTCATTTTTACAGATAAGGAAACTGAGTCAGAGGGAGATGAAGTAAATTGCCATGTTTATATCCCAGGAAGAATTTATTTTATTTTTAGCATGAATAAGTAATTTAGCTAGGTAGTACAGTGGATAGAGTCAGGAAGAAGACCTGAGTTCAAATCTGCCCTCAGATACTTAGTAGCTGTGTGACCCTGGGCAAGTCACCTGACCCTGTCTGCCTCAGTTTCCTTTTTGTATAAGATTAGCTGGAGATGAAAATGGCAAACCAATTTGCCAAGAAAATCCCAATCTACTAAACAACAAAGATAAAAGATAAATTTAAGAGTAAGAAAACACTTGTCAGTCAATAAACATTATTAAGTACCAGGTTCTATGCTAAGTGATAGTGATATTTTAAAAAAAAAGGCAAAAGACAATTCCTGGCCTGAAGAAGCTCACAATCAAATAGGGGAGGTGACTAAAAGGATACAGAAGATTTATTGAGAGGACAAAGTCAGAGCTCAGCTTGGAAGGAAATTTTCTTATATGAAGACATACTACTTGACAAGAAGCAGGATTTGAACCTTCATCTTCTGACTCTGAAGTCAGTGAATCTCTTTCCATTGGACCATACTGAATTTTAAGGTCCTGTCCACTTTGAATATTCTATGTTATAAGGTCCTTTCCAGAACAGAAGTACAATTTCTGTCCCAGGGCCCAGGCGAGGCTTTGATGGTCTAGCCTGTGGCAAGGTTGGATTCTTGCCCTACTCATCCAAAGTCACCACTTAATTAGTCTTGCCCAGCCAGAGAAGTTCTGACACTTCTAAAAACACTTGGACCGTTAATCTTTTTGATCGTCCAGTCTGTGAGTGGGAACAGGATTGATGGTTGAAAGAAGGGCTGTGGGCTGTGGCTGAGTTTAGCTGCTGGGTTTGCTTGGCTTCTAGGTTCCCAATTTTGTGTCACCTCTTACCTTGAGTATAGGAAGAGTGGCCATGACTCCTTTGAAAACCAGAATCCCAAAGGCTCTTGCTGCTTACATAGGCCTGTGTTCTCCAATGGGCTTGTGGGCTACCATCATAATTGAGTTTTCCTTGTGAGCAGAGCCCTATGTTAGGGATTATAAGGCACTGTCCTTCCCCTCTGGGCCACTATAGGTTCTTGACCGAGACAATATTCACATACAGAAGGACATTTACAATGTTAATACAAAACAAGTTCAAATGAATATCACAGAAAATTAGAGCTTGGAAGGACTTTAGAACATAAAATGTTGGATATGGATAGGAGCTGGACCTGTAACTTGTTTGATGTAGGGAATTCCCAGATGAGATCAGGTAAAGTCTTCCCCTTTGAAGTTTACTCTGGAGGTGTGGATATGAGGAAAGTGAAAAGTACCTTTTGATAGTGAAAATTCTGAGCTGGGGACAGTTCTTCACTTCAGCCTTTTGCTTCCTTCCCTAGGCCTCTCCGGTGGCTGGGGGTCGCCACGCTGGTGGCCATTGGTTTTAAAGTCTACAACCTGGCCATGGCTGTCCTGAGTCCCTGCCCTCTGCTGAAGGGCTCCCCCTGGGGAGAAGTCATCATCGTAAGTAACATCTGCCCTTCTCAACTCTCTCCTTCCATCCTCCCCTTTTCTCTCTCTGCTTCAGTTCCTTCTAGACCAGAGTATCAGGCCATTGGTTTGGTTTTGGACTGGGGAAATCATCTTGGGTGCCCTCCTGTTGGTGTGAAGTAGGGTTCACTACTGGGGCTCCAATTACACTGGGAGGTCAGGTACATAGGGTTTTTTCTGCCCTGGAGAATCCTATCTGAAGGGAAGGGCTATGTCTCCCTTTGTGCTTTCAGGTTGCCTCTTGGGTGATTTGTGGTGGGATCATCAGCTATATCAAGGTAATGACTGGCGTGTACCTGCGCAAGGTGGGCCAGAGCGCCCTCCTGTGGTGTGGTGCAACAATACAGATGGGCTCTGCATTTGGAGCGATACTCATGTTCCCTCTGGTCAACGTGTTGCATGTTTTTAAGTCCTCTGAAGGAATCACCCAGTGTCCCCACTGAGTATGCCCCAGGACAACTTTTCTGGGCTGAAGAGCCAGGAGAGCCAAAGCCATGGAGAGCCCATCACATCCCCATACAAATTTCCCTCAGGTACTGAGACGGACATTCCCAACTCTGCTTTCCCTACCCTGTCCTCCCCCCAGCAATGTTAAAGCTTCCACAACATGAGCCATTAGGGAAGACTCTGCTCCCATCTCCAAGAGTCACAGCCACCACTTCCACTATTAGGTAGTCAGGACCTTGTTCAGTGCTATTGGCATTTGGGTGCATGCTCTACCTCTGGGGGAAAGTAGGCTAGTCCATAGTCTAAGTTGATTGTGGGCTGTTCTACTATTAATGGATTAAGTGACTTGCCCAGGGTCATTCAGTCAGTACGTGATACAGACAAGACTTAAACTCAGGACTTCCCAAATCTAGACTTCTACTTATTACCTTACACTTTTGTATTTCAAATTAGTCAATGATCCAATGTCAAAATCAATAAAACAAGTTTTTAAAAAAATCTTATCCATTGCAACAACTGTGTCTATTAAATGCCAACTCTGTGCTGCACTGGGCATACAAAGAAGAAATGTAAAACAGAAAACAAGTCCTCAATGAGTTCAAGTTCTAAAGAGGTATCCAATGTGTAAATAGAAGTGGCATCTGAACTGAGTGTAAAAGAATCTGGGAATTCTAAGGGGCAGAGAGGACATCCCAGGCAAGGAGTCAGCTTGTGCAAAATGGATTTGGGAATGCTGAGGCTGGGGAATATCTAGGAAGTAGTTCTACACTTGAAGGAGAGAAATCTGACAGAAATTTGGAATGTGAAGTTTATGTAAAGTTTTAAATGCTGGGTTGAAAAATTTGTATTTTATCCTAATGGCAATGGCGAGTCATCCAAGACTTGGACTGGGGAATAGTGTAATCAAACTTGTACTTTAGGAAGATTATATTGTCACTTGTGGAGAATGGGTTAGAGAAAGGAGACACCAGAAGCTAGGAGACAAACTAAGAGATTATTATAATCTATTCAAAAGATGATAAAAGCTTGAACTAGGTAAGTAGTGTCCCTGGAGAGAAGGGGAAGAATGACAGATACAATGGCGATTGGGTTGACAAAAGATTTGAAGACCAGTCAAGATAGAGAATAGCAGAAAAAAGCACAGCCAAGCTTTCCCCCATAGCTCTTCCACAAAGACCATGGAAACACCAGATCAAGTATACTTTCCCCACAAATCAGTCATTTTCCCAGCCCAGATTGGCATAAGGGGTCTAGATGCTGGGGATAGGGTCTAGCTAGGAACCACTATATGGAGCATTCTAGAATAGACTGAGAGACAAAACATTGTATGATAAGACAAGGGGTTCTGGACCCACAGAGAGGGATCTGACTTTGTGGAAGATGCAGGTTTGGATGCCAGCTAGTAGCTTTTGTCCCTACCTAATTCTGGTCACAGATGCAGTACTGAAGAAAAGAACTGTGCTCAAGGGTGGAAGTCTAATTTAAGGAGTAGTGATGGACCCTAGACTATGTACTGAGTAAGCAGGCAGCGGTATGCCTCTGCCTCCAGGAATGGAAAAGAGCAGAATCTTAGGCTCTAGCCTCTACACCAGACTGAACCCTGTAATGGGATAACGCAAGAATTTAGATCAAAGGGGAGCCTACTGTCACACTGAACCAGTAAACCTTCCCAGTCAGCTGATGGTGGTTGAATTCAGCAGCAGTCTACTAGCATATATTTGTTGCCCACACCCAAACCTAGGTCAGGAACTTTCAGAGCTTAGACTGGGGTGGGTAGACATTAGACTTTGTCCTGGCCACTATATAAGAGCACTGAAAACATGCAGCTCCCCAGCCTGAAATCCAAGAATAATTCAACACTCAATAACCTAACAAAGCAGCCACAGGACCAGGAGGAAACAAGCTCAGCCTAGACATTCCTTCCAGAAGTGTGCAGAATCTGGCCCTAACATGAAATCCGAAGACAGGAAGAAGGCTGCAAGAATAAGCAAACAAAAAGAGAATCCCAACTGAAAGAATCATGAGGGTGATAGGGATACTCAAGAGAAACCCAGAAGAAATGTAGGATTTTAAAACAAAGCTTCCAAGAAAAATAGCTTGGGCTGTGGGCAAGTTCAAGAATTCCTGAAAGAGATGAAGCAAGAGGTTGGGGTTTTTTTAATGTTTAAATGATTTTTTAAAATGAAACAACAGAGCTAGAATGGGAAAAAATATTAATCAAGAGCTATGGGGGGGAAGGGAGAATTTGGAAAGGGAATCAATAACTCAGCATGAGAGGTATAAAACCTCACCCAAGAAACAAACTCCCTAGAAATTAGAATGAACCAAACAGAAGCCCAATGACTCCATGAAACAACAATAAATATTTAAAACAAAATCAAGACTGAAAAAGAATTGAAAAATATAAACTATCTTATAGCAAAATAACTGGCCTCAAAAACAGATGGATGATTGGATAATTTGTCATTGGATTGAAATCATGCTACAAAAAAGAGCTGAAACATCACATTTTAAGAAATCATAAAAGAAAACTGCTCAGATCTCTTTGAACCATGGGAAAGGCAAAATCAATATAGAAAGAATTCACTGGTCACCTCCTGGAAGAAACCTTAGAAGGCAAACACCCAGGAACATTATAACCAAAATGCAAAGCTTCAGGACCAAAGTAAAAATACTGTAAGTAGTTAGAAAAGACTTGAGTACTAAGGTGCTATGGCCAGGGTCACACATGAATTAGGAGCCATCAATATGAAAGAAAAGAAAGCTGAGAGTCTGATGTTTCAAAAGGCAAAAAGATATAGGCTTATAGATAAAAATAACTTAGCCAGAAAAACTGAGTATAAACTTCTAGATGGAAAAATAGACCTTAAATGAATGCTTTCCAAGCATTTCTGATGAGAAGATCAGAGCTGCATAGAAACTTTGAAATAAAAACACAGGAGTCAAGAGAAACATAAAAAGGTAAACATGAACAAACAATCACAAGAAGCCAAACAAGGACAAACTGTTTATATTCTTACCCAAGATGATGCATGTGTCCCCTCTGAATACTATTATCATCATCGTGGGTCATAGAAGGAGCCTAATAAGGCAGAAGGTCTCAGATTAATTATGTTGTTTTGATTATCTTTTAAAAAGGTAGAAAGTGAAAAGCAAAGAAACACACCATGGGGAAGGAAGTGAGAGGGTGGTGAAAAAAATAATTTCACATAATTAGGGTGTATAAGTAGACAACACAAACAATAAGGAAGGGGTGGGGAGAGCAAGTGGCATTTGAACCTCACAGCTCAATTGGTCAAAGGGGAGAAAATGCACACACAGTTGGGTACAGAAAAGCATTTCACTCAAGAGAGAAACAAAGGAAAGGATAGAAGAGAGGGAAGAATAAGAGGAAGAGACAGATTAAGGGAGGGATTAGTCCTAAGGAAACAAACTCTTAACTAAGGAGAGTTTAAAAGAAAAGAAAGAATAAGAACCTGAAATTGGGCTCAGGGTAAAGGAAACAGAAGGTCAAGAGAGCACAAGAAATTGTACCAATCCTAGTGCCCTGGTATTGAGCACACTCCTCTCTCATCACCTTCCTCTACATAAAGGGGGCACAGGAAACAAATTGAAAGAAAAATATGAGGCAATAGAATGGAGGGAAGCACAAATTACAGTCATAACTGTGAAATGAATGGGATGAAGTCCTCCACAAAGGGAATGCAATAGCAGAATGGATTAGAAAGCAGAATCCGATAATATTTGGTTGACAAGAAACACCAGAAACAAAGGTCCACATAGGATTAAATTAAGAGACTATAGCAAAATCTATTATGCTTCAGCTGAATTAAAACAAATCAAAGATAGCAATCAGGGTCTTAGACAAGGCAAAAACAAATTAAATTAGTTAATAAATTTTTAAAAAGCCTTAATTAAAAGAGATGATGAAACTGCAATCTGCTGCAAGTTTCCATAGACAATGAATCCATATCAATACTAAACCTATATGTACCAAAGAAGATAACATCTAAATTCACAAAGGAAAATGTATAAGTGGCACACTTTGAAGATTAATTTGCATTATTGAAATTTTCTCCACCACTTTGCTAAGCCTAGAAAATCAACAAAACAGTTCATCAGGCCCTGATCTGTAGTGTGTGCAGATGTTGAAGATGTAGATGTTTACACTGAAAATTTAAGTACCAGCTCTTAGTAGCCTGTACCAGCTGACTTCAACACATACCTAGGCATATGAATGTGATGGGATACTATTATGTTATAATAATGAAGAGGATGGTTTCAGATGAACATGAGAAGACTTACATGAAGTGAGCAGAATTATGAGAGAGTTCATTGGGTAGTATAGAGTTATGGGCAGGTCTCACTTTGGCTGCCGAGTGAAGGATAGATTGAAGAGGGGAGAGGCTTGAAGTAGAGAATAATTAGGTGAAAGATGAAGAGTCGGAAATCAAGTTGTGGTGATTGTGTGAGTGGAGAGAAGAGAATATAGATGAGAGAAGTTATGGAAGGTGAATCAGCAAGGTTTAGCAATGGATATAGGGTACATGGGTAAAGAAGAGGGAACTTGGCCTCAAGGATGTGAAGCTTGGAGATTTGAAAGATGGTGGTGCTCTGGAGAGAGAGAAGTCTGGAAGATGGGTGAGTTAGGGCAAAAGCTAATACATGCAATGAGATTTGAGATGCAGGTTACAACTTTTCCATTACTGCCCATCCTAGGAATGTCACTTTGTCCCACCCAAAACAAAAACGATGGCAGCTCATGCTCATATTCACTGACCATCACCCTTGAACTCAAAGGCCAGTGTCTATGGGTGCCTTCCAGAGTCCACATAACACAGGTGTAGAGGACATGGGGTAGGCATGGTGAGGGCAGAGGAATTTTCAAGAAGGCCCTACCCTTCTTGAGTTTAAATCTGACCTCAGACAATTACTAGCTTGTGACTCTGGGCAAGTCACTTAACCCTGGTTGCCTCAGTTTCCTAGCCTGCAAAATGAGCTGGAGAAGGAAATGGCAAACCTCTCCAGTATCTTTGCCAAGAAAGCTCCAGATGGGCTCACAAGGAGCCAGATACTTCTGAAAAACTACTGAACAACAATGGATGGAAAATTGTTGTTTTGTTCTTTGTACTTATAGTGTCTGGTGCAAAGGAGGCACTTAATAAATGCTTGCTTGGGGACTGACAGTAGTTTTTTGGGGAAGGGTAAGTATGATTGTGTTCGAGGCAAACTACAATTAGCTACCATGGAAAGGGGAGGCAGGAAGCCTGTGTTCCCACCCTCTAACAGGTTTCTCGTCTATCCCTTGGGATTAAATGACGGTCCTCCAATGGGCCCATCTCCTGCTTTGTAGACCACTGCTCTGGACTCCAAACCCTATGCTCCTGGACATGTTTCTGCCCTGTTACAAATTAATTTTTCCTAGGAGATATCCCTTCCTTTGTACCCCTTTTCCAGCTCTGAGTCTGTGTCTCCCAGCATCCTTTCATCCCTCAGACATTAGGCATGCCTTCTGTCCAGTACTGGGCCCTGAGGAGAGAGACACATAAGAAATGGGTCCTTGTCCTCTGGACATTACAGTCTGGCTGGAGGCAACCAGACACTCTCATGAAAAGTCTGCTAACAATTACGGGCTCAGGGTGACAGCCATATCTGAGGCTTCCAGCGTGGCCCCAGTGGAATAAAACAGGACTCCCAAGGCCCAGGGATGGGGGCTTAGGAACAGATCAGTTGTCAGGAGGCAGCCTAATGGTCTTTGATTCCTCCTCAGCTGTCTGTTTCTGTCTCCTGGTTGGCCTGTGTCGGGCAGACAACTATCCCAAGGTCATCGGGAAGGGGAGAGCAAGAGGGAAGAGGACCAGTGCAAATGATCATTGAGAGCCCAAGAATAAGCTGCCAAAATATAGGCTTCTTGTGGTTCAGTCACAGCCCATTCCACATGACCCCATTCTGGCTTTTTTGACAAAGATAACTGGAGTGGTTTGCTATTTCCTTTTCATTTTACAGATGAGAAAACTGAGGTAAACAGAGTTAAAAGACTTGCCGAGGGTAACAGTCTGAGGTCAGACTTGAACTCAGGCCTTCTTGACTCCAAGCCTGGTGCTCTGTCCACTGTACTACCCAACTGCCTCACAACGTGAACACTATTCCCTTAACTCAGTGGTTCTCAACCTTCCTAATGTCGTGACCCTTTAATACTTGTATATGGGCATATCTGCATATGGGCAGACCCGCTTGGAGACGGATAGAGGAGCAGTGTCTCAGTTCCTAAGACCATCGGAAATATGTGTTTTCCAACGGTCTTAGGTGACCCCTGTGAAAGGGTCGTTCGATCCCCAAAGGGCAGCGACCCACAGGTTGAGAACCACTGCCTTAACCCCTATCAAGCTACAAGTGACCAGGATCTTAGCCCAGGGTACCCAGATGGTAGAACAAGACAGATTTTTTTTTTTACTTTTGTCTAAGCCTGGTTATTTCAGTAACTGAGACAGTGACCTGGTGCAGTCAAGAATACAGGAATTCACAACCTGTCCCTGAGAGTCAGTGGGCATGTAATCCTGGACAAGTCATTTGAACTCTCAGCCTCAGTTTCCTCAAATGTAAAGTGGAGGGGGATGAGGTGGGACAGTGTGCTCAGTGACCTTTCTGCTCCCTCCTTCCATCTCTGTAACTATGATCCTCTGAATGAGACCATTATGCTAGCTGCTAATGGTAGACTCAGCCCTGTGGTACCACTCATTTTTCTGTTTTCCATGATCACAATTGACACCATGAATGTCAAAGGGAAAGAAGGCTGGTTCAGAGGTCAGGGGGCCCCACCTGCTCATGCTTGTTCGCTTGCTACTTGACTTTGGAAGGTTATTTCCCCCTCTGGGTTTTATTTCTTCAGCTATACGGTTTGGACCACACAGCCTCTAAATTTGCTTGTAGCTCTGATATTCTGTCTTTAAAGCTCCTCCAGCTCTGACATTTTCCATTCTTCAGTTTCCCCACTTTTAAACCTTTGTTCTAAGGAGGAGGCGAGCCAGGATGTCTAGAGAGCTGAAGACCATACATGAATGCAAGAGCATTTATTAAATATTTACTGTGTTTCAAACACGTGGTAAACTAAGCAAGGGATGCCAAAACAGAATCCAAGATGGTCCCTGCCCTCATGTAGCTTACATTCTGATGAGGAAAAACTAAGCTTACATGGGCTCTGGCTCCAAGGCAAAGTAGATCAGAAAGTTACTGGTGGTGGGAGATCTGGAGTGATAAAACCCTCAGAGTGTAGATGGACACATCTTTCTAGCATGAATGGACAGTTTATTGGATAATAGTTCCAGAACTGAAAAAGTAGTAGGGGAAGGGGTGAAGAGAGGGTCCTCCAGTGGTAGCAAGGATTTAGGTGAGGTGTCCAGGAATAGAGTAAAGCATGGCTATTGTCTGCTTAGATGTAGGGGGCCATATGTGACACTCAACAGTAGGACCTCAGCGCTACAGGACAGGGAATTTCAATAAGAAAGAGTTAGGCCCCAACTCCAGAGATTCCCTCCCCAGTTTGGGTGGGCCTGCAAGGGGAAGGGATGGAGGGGAGAAGAGATGGAGAAAGAAGGGCAGTCACTGGTGGAACCCTGACCCTCCTCCCACTTGTGTCAGTACAGACTGCAGGGAGGGGGCATCTCAAGCCATAGGAGCCCCTGAACCAATGTGGGGGGGCAGCCCAGAGAGCCTTAGCATCAAGCCATGCTTGGGCATGGGGGTCCCAACAGGAGACCCAGAAGGAACTCAGCCTGAACTGCAGGCACCCATCAGCGGGGACTGGTACAGGGCAGGGGAAGACGATGCTGTTCATACTGCTGTTCAGCCTGGCAGGGGAAACTGAGGCTGCAGAAATGGTACCAGGCTATGTCAGACAAGGAGAGGAAAAAGATGGTTCGAGAGCTTATGCAGAAAGCCCAAGATGTGCCGCTTCCTGGAGTGGAGAGACCTCAAAGTTGTCTCTAAGAGACACGCCCACTTCTACTTGTGCAGCACCATTGAGAGCCAAGATAACGAGCTCATCACACTGGAACTGAGCCACCAATATGTGCAGCTCCTGGACAAATACTTTGGCAGTGTATGTGAACTCAACATCATCTTCAACTTTGACAAGACCTACTTCATCTTGGATGAATTTCTAATGGGCGGTGACGTCTAGGATACCTCTAAGAGAAGTGTGCCAAAGGCCGTAGAACAAGCAGATTTACTACAGAAGGAAGATGAGTCACCTCGAAATGTCCCAGAGAAGATGGGTTTGGCATAGCTTCCCACCCAATGGGAGATACACTGTAGGGTCACCATGCCTTGGCAAGCATGGCTGGTTGCTTCAAAGTCCACTCACATTCAGATCCCTTTTCCCTGTGGAATGTCCTTCCCCTGCTCACTCAATTTCCTCTTGGAGAAAGCTGTGGGCTGAAATCCTTCAAACAGTCTTTCTTTCTCTGACTCTCATCACTGCCTATTCCTTCACTTTTTCCAGTTGATGTTTGAGAAATTGGATGGGTAGAGAAAGACGATGACCAAGAAGAGAGGTGTGATAATCTCTCCTCCCCTCTCCTCCCCTCCCCTCTCCTCCCCTCCTCCCTGTCCCCTCCTCTCATCCCCTCCCCTCCCCTCCTCTCCTCTCCTCTCCTCTTCTCTCCTCTTTCTTCTCTTTCTTACCTTCCTGATCCTGAGAACTGATTTTATCCAAACCTTATTCCATTCTCACATATATAGTAAATATATAAATATGTCAGATTAAAAGGAAATTGTTTTCAGCCTTCCACTTCCCTCCCCCAAAATAACATACCTCCATTTCCTCCCCTTAATTACTCCAATCAACGAGGCCTTCATCCTTTCCTAGGGAAAGGGATCTGTAGTATATTAAGGAGGGGTGTCTCTTATCTTACATCTCTTCCCCCCACCCCCACTCTCAGGATGGGTTTCAACTATGGAGAAGAACATGGCTAATTTTTAAAATCTTATGACTTTGAAGGAAGGGATACAGGAAGTCTTGGGCCTATGGGGAACTCAGTGGAACCCCAAATTCTCTAATTTAGGGGGAGAGAGGGAAGAAAGGTGTTATCTGTCTCTATTTCCTTTCTTCCTGAAATAAAAGGAATATTATTTCTGGGGGAACTGGTCCACACGAGGGCTGGTTGAAGGAAATAAGAATGTTTATTTGGCCTGGGGGTAAAAAATAGAGAAATTACTTTGGTAGATAGATTTTAAAATGGCTTCAGGTATTAGAAAGTCTGTCATGTAGATCTAAGAACAATGGGGAGGAGCTAGAGTTAGGAGAGGCGGAGTTAGCTTCAACATAAGGAAAAGTTTCCTAATAATTAGGACTGTCCAAAAATGCAGTGGGGCACATGGAGACGGAGGGGAGGGGGTTAGTGGGTTCCCCTTTATTGGCAATGATCCCTAGCCCAGGGTGTTGTAGAGGGGATGAGATAAGATAATATTTGTAAAGCACGCTGCCTGGCACTTCTTATAACTTCTAGTAACAGTCATGTCCAACTCTCCATAACACTACTGAGGGATTTTCTTGGCTAGGATACTGAAGTGATTTGCAATTCCTTCTCCTGACCGTTTTGTTATTGTTGTGGTTGTTTGTCAGTCCTTCCAGTAGAGGACCATGATATCGGGGAGGTAATGCCATGATTTGCAAGTGAATTAGGTTTAAGTGAGGGAGGGCTATGGAAGGTCACCAGCCTCACTTTCTCCTCCGAAGCCATCTGGGTCCAGTGGCCAGATATAGATTAGGATGCCTGGAGATGGCCCTGTATGCAGTGGGAGACCTTGGCCTTTTGAAGTTAAGATCTTTCCTAAGCTTCAGTTTGACTGAAGGAGGCAACGCCCATTAAGACTAGGTAAGAAATGAGGCAAAGAACGGTCTCTTACCTAGCTTAAAAAAAAATTCCGTCTGGGAGGAGACCCTCAGGGTTTCACCAGCTCATTTTATAGATGAGAAAACTGAGGGAAACAAGGTTAAGTTGCTTGCCCAGAGTCTCAAACTAAGTGTCTGAAGCCATATTTGAACTCAGGTCTTCCTGTCTCCATGCCTGGCACTCTATTCACTAGGCCACCTAGTGAACAGACATTTAATAAATACTTAGAGTAGACACTTAATGAATACTTATTCTCTACTTCCCCTCTACCCCTCCCCCCATACCTATTAAGGCATTTGGATTTTATGACCTCTGAGATTTATATCAATGATCTGACTATAATTCTATCTCTCCTGGCCCTAATATTCTGTGATTTCTCCTCTATAGTCTTTCTTTGCCCTGGTTCATCTCTGAATGAGTTAAGACCCAAGCCTTGGAGTTGGGATTGTTCCTTGGTTCCTGGCTTATAAAATGTCTGAGCAGAAAGACTAGAAAAGTCAGGGTGGGAAGGTCAACTAAGGCAGGAAGATTTTATCCCCATTGCAATCTTGGAATCACCTCTTCCTAAAGATCTCATGGAACTGACTCTTAAGAAAGCTCATACAATAAATATGCGATGAAAGCCGTAGTGTCCACCCAGTCTCTAGTTATCCTCTCTGGCAATGCTTCTGCAGGCTTCTTCCCCTAGTCTCCAGCTTCTCTTCATATTTCTTTCTAGACTGTAAGCTCTAGGAGGATAAGGACCATGTTTCCAGTTCCTGTCTCTCATCTCCCATTGCTGAGTCTTTGCATAAGCTCTTTCCCCTGCCTGTGATGCACTCTCCCTCACCATCAACTCTGAGGTTCCAACTCATTTCCTTCAAAACTTTACTCAAGGGAGCCCTTTGCAATGCAAGTGTTCCTGAGCCCCCCAGATGCTGGGGCATCCCCCTAAAATATATCTTGTATTGTGTGTGTATGTGAGTGTGTGTATATATATGTGAGTGTGTGTGTGTAAATGTGTATGTGTGTGTATGTGAGTATGTGTGAGTGTGTGAATGTGTGTGAGTGTATGTGTGTGTGAGTATATGTGAGTGTGTGTGTGTCTGTGTGTATGTGTGTGTGTGAGTGTGTTGCTTTTTTTTCCTTTCCCATACATATTATCTTCCCTGGTAGAATGTAAACTTCTTGAGAGCTGGGACTGTTTCATATTTGTATTGACTCCCCACTGCCTAGCACACTTCATGGACATGGTGGTATTTAATAAATGTTTGTTGATTACTTATTCGTCTTTGTGTCTTTATAGAAGGCAGCTAAGTGGCACAATGATTTGAGCGCTGAATTGGGACTCTGGGAGATCTGAGTTCAAATATGACCTCAGTTACTTAGCAGTTTTATGACCTTCACTAAGTCACTTAACTTCTGTGAGCCTCAGTTTCTTCTAGTGTAAAATGAGAATAATAACAAAACCTGTCTTGTAGGATTGTTGTGAGATAAAATAAAATATTATTTGTAAAATGCTTAGTGCACTTCTTGAGGGCAGGGACTATGTCCTTTTTGTCAAGTCCTAGCCCTAGAACAATGGAATGTAGCATGTGCTTAATAAAATACTTGTTCTATAAATGACTAGTGACTCCAGAAACAATAAATTAGCTTCCAAATTACGATACATGAAAAAAATGCTTAGTGCAATGCTTGGCACATAGTAGGGATGGGGGGTGGGCACTACTGAATGTTCATTTCCTTCTTCCCCTTCTATAGTCTACTCCTCATTGCCCAGCCTTGGCCTAGCACCAGGCCCTGAATGCAGCAGGTGCTTAGTAAATGTTTGTTTAGCTAGATAATAACAAAGAAAGTCTCATTCATTGTTAGCTGACAAAATTAATCCTAGAATCCTGTGTGGTATAAAGACAAGTGTCAGGGAAAGAGTGCTGGGCTAGGGGTCAGTTGGGTTCAAATCTTAACTCAGCTTCTAACTCAAAGTGTGGCCTTAGGCAAACCTATTACTGTCCCCAAGCCTCAATTTCTCCTCATTCCTGAAAATGAGGTTAGACCAGATAGTTTCAAAGGTCCCTGTTAGCTGTCAGTCCCTCGTGCCTATTACAAGCAGTGCCCTTTAAAATTTATAGGGGACTTTCCTCACAATAATTTTGTGAGGTGTCAGAATTACTGATTTATTTTTTTATTAGACCTGAGATTTTATGGGCGTGTCATACCAATGAGGAAGCTCCCTCTAGCCCCAGGTCATGCCTCCAGGGTGTATCAGAGGCGAGAAGTGAACTGAGGTCTTCCTGGCTTTGAAGCTGACTCTCTACTAAGCATTTCATGGCCTCTCTCCATCATCCCTAGACTTACCATCTATCATTATCCCCATTTCACAGATGCTGAAATAGCCTAGAGAGGTTTGCTAGGATCACATAGCTAGTAAATTCTAGAGCCAGTATTTGAACCTCGGTTTCTTGACTTCAGTGTTCTTTCTACTGCATCATGTTACATTCTTAGAAGCTATAGATTCATCTGAGCAGTTACCATCTCAAATGTTCCTGAGGCAGAGTTGGACCAGGGAATGTGTATCCTCTGTGGCTCTGTTGGGCTCAGCCAAAAGCTACTGTCTTATTTTAGCAGAGATTTCACCTGAGGATCCTGGGGGAAAGCAGGACCAGAGCTTCTCTGGGTAAATAGAGGGTGCAAGAAACCCATAAAAGAGAGAGAGAGGGAGGGAGGGGGAGAGGGAGAGGAAGAGGGAGAGAGAGGGGGGGGGAGGTTGGGGGAGCAGTGCAAAGAGGGATCTCTTCGAGACCCAGGTCTGCTACTTACTATTTGGGTGACGTTTGGCAAGTGACCACATTTTTTTGGCTTTGCCCTGGTTTTCTCCTCAGTAAAAGGAGGGGGTGGACAAGAAGATAGCTAAGGTTTCTTTTTATCCTAAAACCGCCAATCCTATGTAAGAGAGGGAAGGCCCAGCTATGATCGTCCAGCAAAGGAGGCCCTAGACTTCTTGTTTCTAAGATTTAGGACTCCCATGCTGCTATAGACCAGAGGACCAGAGGAACGGGGGCAGGCTGGTAGTCAGCTCTGTCTGACCTCTTTTCTCCCATTCCCTCCCCCTCCTTCCTCTAAGGACTGATGGCTCAGTTGCCAATGAAACCTTGCCAACGCATGGCCTGCTGGGTGCCTGATGTCTCTTCTTGGGGGCTGTGGTTCAACTACCAAACGACTTCTAGGGAGGGTAAAAAAACAGCTGAGCCTGGTGGAAGAAGAGATTAAACATTCATGTGCCTAATAATAGTTTCTCCCGCAACATTAACTCTTAGAACCACGGACAACAGGCCTGTCTCCCTGCATGAGACTGACGGCCTTATGGTAGAGGGGGAACGGTCCATACCCAGAGAGAAAGCAGGCCCAGGATCTAGGGAGAGATGAGCCCATCCGTCACACATTCGGACTCAGGAAGCTACTCAACCCTTTCTCCTTTCACTGTGTGAGTCACCTCCCCTGCCCCAGACTGGAGTTTCCCAAACTGGCATGGCACCCCTATCTAAATTTAGAGTTATGAAAGGACCTCAAAGACCATGTAATCTAATCTCCTTGTTTTACAGTAAAAACAAACAAATGGAAAACCCCCAACTGACTCAATTTAAGTGACTTGCTCAAGAAAATAGAGATACTAATAAATAGCTAAGTGAGAATTTGAATCCCAGACTTTCTCTAATTCTAGAGGGGTTGTTCCCTCCTCCTTACCTAGTTAGAGTGCTCCCACTTAGCTCCCTTGGCTGATTGTTCCCCTCCTTTCTTCTTCCCCCTCTCCTCTCTCCTCTTCCCTCTTTTCTTTCTTTTTACCTTTTCCTCTTTCTTTTCTATTATCCTCTTCTCTCTCCTCTTTCTTCTCTTTTCCAGAAAAGCAGCTCTGTATTTCCAAACCAAGGAGGGGAGCTAAATTCTTCCTTCCCAAGCAACCCTGGCTGGGCCACAAGGCGTGCTATGCTGTACCAAACTGTGCAGCTATGCCTCAGTGATCTCGAAGTGGAGGGAAGCTCACCTCCTTCTTCTTAGAGGTAGCCAAGGCTCCCCTGCTGAAGAGAGGAGGTGAGCGGGCAAACCCATCTCCCGAAGGAACATCTCTGAGATCTGTGGCTCACTCTGGGACCATGGATGACTGAGCTCCATCATCCTGTACCCGTCAGCACCTCGGTTTCCCCACCCAAAACTTTTCTGCAGAACATCGAATCAAGCAATCAAAAAGTATTTATTATGTACCAATAATGTGATAGGCATTAAGGATACAAAAACAAAAATGAAAGTCCTTGTCCTTAAGAAACTTATATCCTAAATAATCTTGTTGAATAAAAAAATTAAAATAAAAAATATAAACTTATATCCTTTTGGGTGGACTACAACTATGTTTTTGTTTTGTTGTCCAGTTGTTTTTCAATCACATCTGACTCTTTGTGAGCCCATTTGAAATTTTCTTGGCAAAGAAACTGAAGTGGTTGGCTATTTCCTTCTCTAGCTCATTTTACAGATGAGGAAATGGAGGCAAATAAGGTTAAGTGACTAGCCCAGGGTCACACAGTTAGTGTCTGAGGCCAGCTTTGAATTTAAGAACATGAGTCTTCCTTACTCTAGGTCCATATTTTATCCAACATACCACCCAACTGCTCTACAGATATGTATATAAGTAAATATTGAATAAATACAAGACAAAAGGTAGTTTTGGGACATTGGGCACTAGCAGATAGGGGATCAGGAAAAAGACTGGGTAAAAGGTAGAGTTGGAGTTTAACTGAATCTTGAAAGAAGTAAAGGTTTCTGTGAGGTAGAGAGGAAGGAGTACACATTCCAGTCATGGGGAACAGCTAGTACAAAGGCAGGGAGGTGGGAGATGATGGGCTGTGTGTTCAAACAACAAGTAGTTGGGAGTTGGCTGGATTTTAGTGTGGGAAGTGGGAATGATATAAGGCTAGAACGATAGATTGGTGTCAGGTTAGCACAGACCTTAAAAACCAGAAGAATTTATTTAATACTAGAAGCAATAGGGAAACTCTGGAATTTATTGAGTAGGAGAGTGACGTGGTCAGACCTGTTCTCAAGGAAAATCTCTTTGGCAGGGTGTGGAGGATGGATTGGAGTGGGGAGAGATTTGAGACGGGGAGACACTAATTAGTGGGATATTGCAGTAGAGGTGATGAAGACCTCAGGAAATCCCAGCAGGTGATGGATTATTTGGAAAGACAGCAGCAGGAAATCCTGAGGCTCGAGGGGAATACAGCCATCCCACAGTTGCTTCCCTTTGGCCCTGGTGACTGGCAAGTGATGAGGCCCTTCTGATGTCTTGTTTTTTTCTTAGAAGCAAGGAGAAAAAACAACTGGGTAACTGCTAATAACCTTGGTTGCTAAACATTGACTTTAGAATGATTCTCTCTATTTTTAGAATCGTAAAGCTCAGACCTGGAAGGATCCTTAGCTATAGAATGGGGCTTAGAGTATAAAATCTTAGAGCTGGAAGAGACCTTCGAAAACAGACTGTTCATGCTAAGAGATATGGATTATTTAGTCCAGCGGTTAACTTTTTTTTTTTGAATGGCCTCCTTTGGCGTCTGGTAAAACCTAGAGACTCTTCAACGTGATGTTTTTAAGTGCATGAAACAAAATACATATGATTTTAAACAAATGATATCGAAATGCAGATATAAAAATATTTTTTAAAGTTAACAGGCTAAGAACTGCTTGTTCTATTTCAGCCTCCTTATTTTAGGCAGGAGAAATAGCCTAAGAGAGGGGTTAGGATTTGCCCAAGGTTGAACACCAGCCAGAATCGAACTAGAACCCAAAGCCAGAATCGGACTAGAACCCAAGGCTCCTTGCTCAGTTCTGTGATCTTTTCACTATAGCTCTTTTTTTCTTTTTGGAGGGGGGAGGGCAGGGCAATCGGGGTTAAGTGGCTTGCCTAAAGTCACATGGCTAGTAAGTGTCAGGTGTCTATGGCTGGATTTGAACCCAGGACCTCCTGACTCCAAGGTGGGTGCTCTGTCTACTGCACAACCTAGCTGTCCCTGCACCATAGCTCTTGTTAACAGTGCAGTTATCTTAGTCTCGCCACAGGGGTCTTAGGCATGTGCCTACTGGCCCTCCATGAAGGACTGACTTGTTCCCTGGGGAATTCTCCCTACACTGACAACATTCCCTGGGCTGGGAAGGGGCCATACGGAGGCAGAGGCGACTAGGGATTGAGCTGCATCTATTGTTGGCATGAGAGAACCAGAGTAACAGGCTCAGGAGTATTGCCAGTTCTTCCTTCCCAAGCAGCCCCCGCTGGGGCACAGAGCGTGCTGTTCTACTGCTGAGCCAAGGCAATGTGAGGTGGGGGTATGCCCACCTCCCTGCTTACCTCCCAGGGGCTCTTCTTAGAAGCAGTCAGGGCCCCCATTGATGGAAAGAGGAGGTGAGTAGGCAAACTCCTTCAGGGGACCTATGGGACATTGTGCCCTTGGCTCAATCTGGGATCCATTATGTGAAGAATTCCATGTAAATTTATCTTGGACTTTGACCAAATTTGTAATTCAGTGAATCAGTCAACAAGCATTTCCTGAGTCCTTAATATGAGCTAGGCATTGTGGTAAAAACCAATGGAGCCAGCATTGAGAAGCACCCTGGAGAAGGCAACAGGACACTGGAGCGCTAATAACCATAGTGGGTAGAATTTATACAGCACTTTAAGGTAGGCAAAGCATTTTACAAATGTCATCTCATTGGTTCTCACAACAACCTGGGGAGGTGGGTGCTATTACCCTTATTTTCCAGATGAGGAAGGTGACACAGAGAGTGGTCACATAACTAGTGGGTGTCTGAGGTAGGTTTTGAACTCAGGTCTTTCTGATTCCAGGTCCAAGCCTCTATCCATTGTGGCACCTAGCACTAATCTTGGCTCTACCTGTAATTTACCCTCTGAGTCTTCATTTTGTCCATCTACAAAATAAGAGAATTGAGCTACATCAGGGGTTGTTAACCTGGGGTCAATGAACTTGTCTTTTAAAAATATATATACTTAGGGGCTGCTAGGTGGTGCAGTGAATAGAACACCTGCCCTAGAGTCAGGAGGACCTCAATTCAAATCTGACCTCAGACACTTAACACTTACTAACTGTGGGACCTTGGGCAAGTCACTTAACCCCAATTGCTCTGCCTTCTCCCCTCCAAAAAACAAGCAAACAAACAAAAAAATATATATATATACACATACATACACACTTAGATAATTATATTTTATTATAATTTATTTCCTTTTAAAAACAGGATTCTGTAATTTAGCTATTCTTAGCAACACAATGATCCAAGACAATTCTGAAGGATTTAGGATGAAGGGTTCTGTCCATCTCCAAGAAAGAACTTGTAGAACCTGAAAGCAGGTTGAAGATACTTTTTCTCTACCTTCTTGATTTTTCGTTTGTTTTTTTTGTCTGTTTTTTTCTTTCACAGCATGACTTACATGGAAATGTGTTTTACATGTCATGTATAACATGTCAAATTGCTTGCCTTCTCAATGGAGGGGTGAGGAGAGAGGGAGAGGATTTAGAACCCAAAATTTGAAAAAAAATATTTTTACACGTAACTGGGAAAAATGAAAATAAAGGATAAATAAAAAATATTAAAAATACTAAATTGACAAATGAAAACATAATTTTGAGTAGTCCATGAACTTTAGCAGGTTCCTAAAGGGGGTCATGGCATAAAGAAGGTTAAGAATCCATGGACTAGAAGAGAGGTGGGGAACTTACAGCCTTGAAGTCACATGTGGCCCTTTAGGTCCTCAAGTGTATCTCTTTGACTGAATCCAAACTCCAAAGAACAAATCCCCATCCTTGGACAAGATGATTTCTAAGGTAGAGACACCCAGCTCTGTTATTCTATTTTCTTTTCTTTTGCCTTTTTTTGGAGGGGGGAAGGCAGGGCAACTGGGGTTAAGTGACTTGCCTAAGGTCACACAGCTAGTAAGTATTAAGTGTCTGAGGTTGAATTTGAACTCAGGTCCTCCTAACTCCAGGGCTAGTGCTCTATTTACTGTACCACCTAGCTGCTCCTCCATTTTCTTCCTGACCCCTCAAGGAAACACCAGGGCAGGGAAGGACTCTTCCATAAGTGGGTCAAAGACAACCTCTGTTTGTCCCCTGAGGGCAGAGAAAGGAGGAAAGGGTAGAGAGGCATGGGAGAAGCTGCTGACTCTCCTTTAGTCCTGACACTGGGGGGATCACCCTTCCAATTAGAGCTGAGGAGGCAGTTTCCACCTCTGTGGAGCTCTTCATGTAGAATGTTGAATGATCACTTGTCAGGCATGCAGGGATTGGAATGGACAAGATGGTCAGCGAGATCCCTTCCATCTTTCACATTTGAGATTCATTAAAGCAATAAATATATATATATTTTGTTTATTCTAGGAGGACCTTTGCCCAGACACTCCCTGAGAGCTCTTCCTCACTACAGCCTGCAAGCTAAGAATAGTAGAGTGTGCCCTGACCCTGCCTGTCCCTGCCCAGCTCCAGAACCAGAGCCAGCCTAGGCCAGGCCCTGGCTAGCTGCATTCCAAAGAGGCAGCTGAGACAGCCGCCTGTGCTTCTCGAGGGCTGGCTTGTCAGAAAATGAAAGTCACTGGAGGGCACCTCGAGCTTGCAAACGAACCAAGCTGTGCTGGGCCTTCATGACAGGGGAAGGGGGAAAGGGAAAAGGGAAAGGGAAGGGGAAGGGACCCAATTTATATCCCCAGGAACTGGATGACTCAGCAGCACCTTCTGTGAATCTGTGAAGCCCCTCCTAGTTCAGGCTCTGCCTCTATTTTACTGCAGGACTTGAGGGGAATCACTCCCTTCATTGGCACTTTGTTACCTACTCTATAAAATGACAAAGGGGCAGCTAGGTGGCTCAGTGGATAGAGCACTGAGCCTGGAGACAGGCTTTATGAGTTCAAATCCAGCCTCAGATGTTTACTAGCTGTGTGACCTTGGGCAAGTCACTTTACCCTGTTTGCCTCTATCTCCTCCTCTGTAAAATGAGCTGTAGAAGGAAATGGCAAACTACTCTAGTATCTTTGCCAAGAAAACCCCAAATGGGGTCAGGAAGAATTGGGCATGACTGAAACAACATCCCAAAACTGGCAATAATGTTAGATGCTTATCTACCTCACAATGCCACTGTTAACATCAAAGGAGTTCACAGAGCTCCCGGGGAGGCACGAGCAGAGGAGTGGATGTGGAGCCAGAAGATGGGATGACAGAATGGTGCAACAGAAAGGCTGTTGCCCTTGGAACCATGGAGCCTGAATTCAAAACCAGCTCTGCTACTTAACTATACCCTGCATAACTCCCCTCCCTGGGGCCTGGGTTTTTCCCTTCCATAAAATGAAAGGATTAGACACTTTGACATTTAAGATCCTTTTTAACTCTAATTTATGATCCTATGAAACTCTGAATGAGAATCAGAACTGATTGTTTAGGAATCAGAATGATACCAGGGTTGAAAGGGAGAGAGGGAATAAGTGTTTATATATGGGGCCTACTATGCGCCAGGCACTGTGCTAAACTCTGTTAACCAGTAATTAAAACTCCATGGGATACCTTTATACCTCTTTCTTTTTAGAAATAATTATCTCATTTTATGCTTACATCAACCCTTATTATAAACTGAGGCAAACAGACGTTAGGTGACTTGTCTAGGGTCTCACAGCTAGGAAGTGTCTGAGACTGAATTGGAACTTAGGTCTTCCCAACAATGGACCTTGGAGAGCTTTGAGGCTAACCTTCTCATTTTAAAGATAGGAAAATTGAGGCCCAGAAAGAAGAGGTGATTTTCTCGGGTTGTACAAGAAAGAAATGAGTGAGTAGCAGGCCCAGGAAGCTTCCTGGCTCCTAATCTAAGTGTTCTCATTCCAGCTGGCTGCCATTCCCTACCCCAATCCCAGTCCCTTCTGCTAGGCCCCCCAATCTCCTGCTCATAACTGCCTCTCTAGGCCAGAAGGGACATCCTGACACTTTTTAAAAACTGACAAGAGCAGATGGCCATGAAACACCTTTTCTGGTGCTCCTAATACACTCCTTTATTTCTCAAAGCCTCCTGGAATCCTAGAAATGGAGAATCAACTTGGAGTTGGAAGGACCAGGCCTCCTAAGGAACACAGACCAAGCCCTTGTTCCAGATTGAAGGTGAATCAAGGAGAGAGGAAGGAATCCCTCCCTTTCTGCCTTCAAATGCCTGGGAAACTAAGTCATAGAACACAGAATGTTAGAACCTAAAGGAACTTCAGAACATAAAATGCAGAGCTGGAAGGGACCTCAAATCCACCCTCTTATTTAGATTTTTATTGGCATCTTTTGTCCTTATATCATCCAGATTTGCCCTGTATCCTACCTTCTCCCAGAGAGCCATCCCCTATGATAAATCTTTTTATTTACTTTTAGTTTACAACATTCAGTTCCACAATCTCTTAAGCTTAAAATTTTCTTCCCCCCAGCCCCCCCTTAGCGGCATGTAATCAAATATAGGTTCTACAAATACCGTCATGTTGAACATTAGTCATGTTGTAAGGGATTATAACCAATGGGCTGAACAATGAGAAATAAGGGATAAAACAAAACGAAACACAAACGAGAGAGCAAATAGATTGCTTCAGTCTGCAGACTCTGTAGTTCATTCTCTGGTTGTGGATATCCCTTTCTGTCATGAGTCTTTTGTAGTTGCCTTCTAACCTTGTATTGCTGAGAGGAGCCCAGGCTATCAAAGTTAGTCATCACAGATACGATGCATATATAATTATGTACACAGTTCTCCTGGTTCTGCTCTCCTCACTCAGCATCAGTTTATATAAGTCTCTCCAAGTTATTATGAAGTCTGTCTGCTCCTTATTTCTTATAGCACAATAGTATTCCATTACATTCACATACCACAACTTGTTTAGCCATTCCCCAGTTGATGGGCATCCCCTTGATTTCCAATTCTTTGCCACCACAAATAGAGCTGCTATAAATATTTTTGTACATACGGTCTTTTCCCCACTCCTGTGATTTCTTTGGGATACAGCCCCAGAAGTGGTATTTCTGGGTCAAAGGGTATGCACTTTTTTATAGCCCTTTGGGCATAGTTCCAGATTGCTCTACAGAATGGCTGGATAGTTCACAACTCTACCAACAATGCCTTAGTGTTTCAATTTTTCCACATCCTCTCCAGCATTTATCATTTTCCTGTTTTGTCATCTTAGCCAAAATAACTTTTTAAAGGAAAAAAAGGAAGGAGAGAAAAATAAATTCTGAAAAAACCAATCAATGCATTCAAAGAAGACTAATATTATGTTCAATCATCAACCCCCATGAACTTTTCTAAAGGAGAGGAGAAAGAGGTCTTCTCATGTCTTTTCTCTGCAATTGTGCTTGTTTTTTGTAACTTTACCATATTTACTTTTTAATTGTTTTGTGGTTATTGTTCTTTCCATTTACAACATTGTAGTTGTATTGTATATTGCTTTCTTGGCTCTCTTTACTGTTTACTGATTTATGTTTACTGATTAATGTCAGTCTATGCTTCTTTGTATTCATCATATGCATTATTGCTTTATATGTACAGTAGCCTTCCATTCCATGCATGAGCCACCATTTGGTTCAGAAATGTATACTCCAGTGACAGGCTTCTACTTGGTTTCCATTTATTTGCTTCCACGAAAGATGATGTTCCAAGTATTTTGTTCTAAGTCTTTCTTTTTGTCTTTGACCGCCATGTATATGCCTAGCAGCAGAATCTCCTGGTCAAAGAATATGGGCATTTTAGTCATTTTATTTTCCTAATTCCAAATTGCTTTGCAAATTCCTTGCACTATTTCGCAGTTCTACCAACAATGCATTTCCACAATCCCTGAAATATTGACTATTCCCATTGTTGTTCTGTCAATTCAGTTATAAACCCATTTGGGGTTTTCTTTGCAGAGATACTGGAGTGGTTTGCCATTTCCTTCTCCAGTTCACTTGACAGATGAGGAAACAAGCAAATAGGGTTAAGTGACTTGCCCAGGGTCACATAGTTGGTAAGTCTCTGAGACCTGATTTGAATTCAGGAAGATGCCTTCCTGACTCCAGGCCCAGCATTCTATCCACTGTGCTACCTAGATGACCTAGAACTTTTTGTCAATCTCTTGGGTGTATATATATATATATACACATATATATTTGTTAATATGTTGGGTATAAGGTAGGGTTGTCTGAATTTCTCTTACTATTAGTGATTTGGAACATTCTTTCATATGTTAACTATCTCATTTTGAGAAGCCAAATGACTTGACCAAGGTGACACAGTGAGTTAGCAGCAGCATTAGAACTAACTCCCAGGTTTCTTGAGTCCTGGTTCAATGTTCTTTCCATTACAACATGCTGCCCTGGGGATGAATTTGGCTGAAACTGGGTCATTGCCAGTAAGTGTTATATGATCAGATACAGCTCAGTTGTTTCTATTAATGATGAGGTTAGACTCATTCATTTGGGAGTTTGCTCTCGTTGGAGATTGAGTGGGATGCGAGGGACTGTGGGAAATCAGATCTCCAGGGTTCTATTTCTGGCTTTGACTCTGACTCACTTGGCTCTTTGGGTAAGTCACAATAAAATCCCCATGACTAAGCACAGGGGGTGGTGATCATACTACCTGCACAATGATCATGGAACAGTGTGTAGGTAAAGGTTGCCCTTGAGGTGGTGGCATTTAAGCTGGACCTTGAATGATGCATAGGACATCAACAATCAATCAGTCAATTAACAACAGAGTTGAAAAGAAAAGGTACATTTCAGAAATAGGGCCTATTTGGGGTATGGCAAGGAATAGAATTTGTTGAGAATATAGAATGCTTGTGGGGGAACAGTGGGACATATAGACTCAAAATAAAAATTAGATATATATTATATATGTGTAAAATATATATAACATACATATTATAGATTTTATATAGATGATATATAAAATATAGAAATATAAATAATATAATTATGTAACTATAAAACATAAAATGACATTGACATGTAAATATAATATACAAATTAGAATATAATATATATATACCTAGATATAAAAACATACATACAAAAATATGAAATCAGACTGAATGCCCGGTTAAGGTATTTTACTTGGTAGGCAATGAGTAGCCACTAAAATGTTCATTGAAAGTTCATGTTTTATCATGTCTACTCTCAGTTTCTCTCCCCCCCCCCCCAACCCCTTCCCAAGGTGAGTGACTATGCCATGGCTCCCTCAATTACTCCAGACCTTGGGGATTTCTCTCCTCTGAGTTTCTACAGCCCTGACTGCCTCTGCCCCTCACTGTTTCCTGGAGCAGGGACTGCCTTGAATGATTATAATCCGTTTCAATGGAAAAGTCCTGGTCTAGCAGTGGGACACTTGTTTTCTAGGTCTACCTCTGTCACTAACTCACTCTGGGGTTAGTTCTCACCCCCACCCCATCCATTTTCTCCTCCAAAAAATGAGGTGGTTGACTCTGTACGACTTTATGACTCTATATAGTATGGCATATCTCCTTACTAATATTATAAGCTCTCTTGAACTTGAGGATATGTAGGAGATGAAATATGTTTCCTTTTTCTCTTGTGTCCCCTACAAGGACTGTACCTGCGCACTACCCAATAAAGATTTACCAGCATTACTTGACTGAGTAGCATAAGGCCAGGTTCAAGCCAAAAATTCAATAATTGGTATCAGGCATATTTGGCTACTAACGGTCACATCCTCATGGTCATCACAAAGCAAAGAGCTAAAATTTGCATAACTGGTACAACTTACATCTGTCTTGATCTTCCCACAGCCGGACTCACTCGACAAACATTTATCTAGCACGTGGGCTCAGAATACTGCACCAGGAAACCGGAGATACAAAATTTAGATGAGACAAAGTCCTTCTTCTCACAGAGTTTATTATCTGGGGCATGATACATAGGACAATGGAGCTTACATTGACCTGAGATAATTGGGGATAAAAGGTTTATTTACTAGAGTCACAGAATGTTAGAAACAAAATGAAACAAAAACCCACAGGGGAAGTCACTTTGGCCAAATTCACACAGAAAGTTAAGAGTAGAGTCAGAGCTAGAAACATGGTCTTCTGGCTCCCACCTCAATATTCTTCTATTGCATCACACTCTGTGTGTCCAAGTAGCACAGACAATTGTTTTAATTTTCTACTCTTGCTTATCAGAGGAGACCTAGACTAAGGGATCTGTTAAGTTCATGGCCATGACTCAGATATACAATTTAGAAATGAATCATTAATCAAACAGCATGGATTTTTTATAGTGCCCACTACTGCCAGGCACTGAGATAGCCCTGGAGATGAAATAATAAAAATGAAACAGTTCCTACCTTCTAAGACCTTTCATTCTATCAGGGAATATTACCTATCCATCCAACTATCTGTCCATCTATCCATCCATCCATCCATCCATCTATCTATCTATCTAATCACCTATCTACCTATCTATCCATCCATCCATCCATCCATCTATCTATCTATCTATCTAATCACCTATCTACCTATCTATCCATCCATCCATCCATCCATCCATCCATCCATCCATCCATCTATCCATCCATCCATCCATCCATCTATCATCTATCTATCCATCTATCTCACACACACACACACATATAATATACACACACTAACATATTGAAGGGACAATTCATGTCCCTATAATGAGTAAGTTTATTTTGCCCCTAAGATGGCCTGTGAAGGATATGCTGTGTAACTTAGCTGCTATTTATCACTCCCAGGAACTAGCCATTCCTGGTGCCGAGGCATGCTTGGAAGAAACTGGCTAATTCTCCCAAGCTTGCCACAAATCAGCTCTTGCAGCAGCACTCAGCCTTTCCTTGGTGGGGGGAAATACAAAAAGTCAGGTGCCACACTTCTTGGCTCAGAGCCACCTTTGTTCCAAAAGCCTATAAGAATCCCCCAGCACCATCTCCATTTTGGAATCTCACTCAAGGAGGTGGGCCCTTTTTTCCTGGGCCCCCCTTTTTCCCTTTCGGGACTTGATGGCTGACCTTTGGGATTTCCCAGCCTCTGAGATTCGAGTTTGTGCTCCCCGAAACTGGTGATGTTTTCCTTTTTCCTTTCTCTGCTTACCTTATATTCTTCCTGTTTCTGTGTGTATTGAGACTTTGCTTTCGTTTTTCTAAGACTTCTTGTATTATTATTTTGTGCTAAATTGTCTGCTCCTCAACCAGATTTTAGAGGATGCTCACTAAAACAAGCTTCTCCTTCCCTTGTCTGTCCTACAGTGTTGGGTCCCCAAGGATCACTTTATCAAACACTTCTTAAAACCACTGATATCAGCACTCAGTAGGACCTTCATGGTTCCCAAGGTATGAACTTTGTCACCAGAAAGGTGATTTAGGGTTTGAATTGGCCAATGACCCATGTGAAAGGTAGCTCAGCTATTCATATCTGACATGGGCTTGTCCCTTCCCTGCGTCAGCCAGCTAGTCTCCCATCAAAGGGTGTGCCCAAGTTCCTGAACATTGACAATCCCAATCAAGTCCTACACCACAGCTCTGTCTGAGTGAGAGAGAGACAGAAATCAGCATCAAGAAGAAAAGGAAAGGGGTCTTTATTGCCCAAATTCTAATTTGATTCATTCTAAATTCTGAGTTCTTTGAAGAAGAGATCTCAAAACGAAATACACACATACTTACAACTGGGAAGAACCTTAAAGATCTTTTATTCATTTTCAGAGTAAAAAATTGAGAAACAGAGGCTGTGTCTTGCCCAAGACTACAAAACTCAAAGCAATCACATCTCCCTTTGCCCATCCTGTACTCTAAGATCAGATCTAATCTCATTATGCCCTGGAGAGTTAAAATTGGAGCATCATTGAAAAAGTGATTTGACAACCAGCCTTTACCTGTGGCATACCAGGGCCCCTCCCCAGAGCAAGTCATAAATCAGCTGTGGGTAGAGCCAGGCAGCCCCTCCCAATGGGCAAGCATCCAGGAGGAACTTCAGCTGAAAAAATAAAGCACAGAGACTTCCTGAGAGGAGGACAGAGCTTTCTGGAAGCGGGAGAGGAGAGGAATAGAACAGTCCCAGCCTCAACTCTTCAGGTAAAGACCCTGCAACAGCAAGTTCCTTAACTTTGACTAGAAATGTGATTTGATGGCTTAAGAACCTTTCCCCTTCCCTTTTTTTTCCTTCTCCCACAACCCTTCTTAGTCTCCATTTTTTTCCTCTTTTCTCTCCCCCTCTTTCCTTTTATCTGACTTCCCTTGTTTCTTCTCCTGCCCCCTTTCCTCTCTTTCCCCTCCTCCATTCCCCATTATCTTTCTTTTCTTAATTTTTTCCTGCTGTCCCTCCCCTTTCTCCCTCCCCCATTTCCTTCTGCTCTCCCTCCCCTCCCCCTTTTCCTACCTCTCCCCCCTTTCCGCTTGCTGTCTCTCCCCCCTATTTTGTTCTGCT
>CM053595.1:67350347-67367000 GCA_028646575.1 Pseudocheirus occidentalis
GTCTTTTCCCTCCCCCTCTCTAGCTTTATTTGATCAGGTATCTCTAGGGTGCCAGCGCTCTGGTCGTCTCTGCGATCTCTCCTCTGACCCATAGGTTCTTCGTCTTCTTCCTTTCCCCGCCTTCTTCCCCCCGCCTCCCCCCCTCCCAGCTCAATCCTGCCTCTCCCTTCCCCTCCTGGGGGTGGGGAATGGGGAGAAGGAGCGGTGAGGATTCTGGAGGTAACGTCAGTAAAGGGGCTTTGAACTCCAGTTAACTAGCCCCCAGCGCCGGGATGAAATGTGAATAATGGGGATTAAATATTAACAAGGCGGTGAGAGTGGCCACCGATACCGTCTCTTTTCTCAGGCTGCGCTCTGTTTCTCCGGCTCGAGAAAAGGGTACTTTAAATTGAAGGAGTCGGGCCAGGAGCCCCATTTGAAGTAAAGGACTGGGTGGAGCCAACCTCTCTTACCATTAGCCCCAAATGGACAGCGCTGCGCCGCCGGGACTCTGATAATGGGTTCCCATCTCTGCCCGAGCGCCCTGTAATCCACAGCCTCCCACTCCCCCCGCCCCCCCCGTTGACCCCTCCCCCAACACAGCCCCAAAGCACGTTGTTTCCTTCTGCTCGCTCTTGCCTCTGACGTCTCTCCTCTGTGTGAGAAGGCTCTAGTTCATTTGAAAAAAAAAAAAAAAGAAAAATGAATTCCCCGAAAGTCAAAGCTGGACACTCATGTAGATCAGTCTCCCCATTTTACAGATGACAATACTGAGGTCCAGAAAAAGGCCGGTCATCCAGAATTAGTGACATGGTGAGGACCAGAATCCGGGGCTCCTGGCTCTGTGGTCAGGGATCTTTCCACACCCCTCATACAATCAATCTGTAGTTATGGGCTTTTTTGGATAATGGATTTTTTTTTTTAGGTAACATTTTAGTCAGGATGATGATAGACTATGGTGAGAATTTTTTCCTTTTTTTTTTTTTTTTAAATCTCAATTAGTCTTGAGAAACCAGTTTTCATACCTAAGAATATCGCCGTCTCTGTCTCACTCTGTGTCTCTATTTGTGTTTCTCTCTATCCGTGTCTGTCTCTGCCTTTTTTCCGTTGAAACTTTCATGGGCTTTCAGGGATGATGATGAATACACACACAACCTTATCACAACTTTTCCTATAACTCTCCAATTAATTAGGCTCCTTTTGACATCCCCCATGCCCCTTCCACATCCCACACCTTAGCCAGTATAGATGACCAGAGCAGGAGATGAAGGGGAGCAAGGTGGCTTAGTGGCTAGAGCACTGGGCCTGGAGTCAGGAAGACCTGAATTCAATTCTGGCCTTAGACATTTACCAGCTGTATGACCCTGGGCAGCTCACTTAACTCTGTTTATCTCAGTTTTCTCATCTGTAAAATGAGCTGGAGAAGGAAATGACAAACCACTTTGCTAAGAAAACTCTAAATGAGGTCATGAAAAGTCAGACATGACTGAAACAAAAACAATCCAGACTGAGTCAACAGGGAGAAGAAACTTCTGGTTAGAAGAGCAACAAAGAAGCCGGTGTTGCTGGATCTCAGAGTATGTGGGAAGGTGAGGTGTAAGGTATAAGAAGACTGGAAAGGTTGGGGGAGAGGGAATGAGTTGTGAAAGAGTTTGGACACCAACCAGAATTTTACAGTTGATCTTGGAAGTGATAGGGAGCCATTGAAGGCTATTGAGTAGGAGGGTGACCTGATTAGACCTGCACTTTGGGAAGATCATTGACAGCTAAGTAGGGAGAGACTTGTGGAAGCAAGACCAACCATAAACCTTCTTCAATAGTCCAAGTCTAGTGGTAGTATCAGAAGAGAGAAGGGGACATAAGAGAGAAATGCAAGAAGATAAAATGAACAGCCCATGGCAATGGATTGGATATGGAATTGGAGGAATAGGATGTGAGAATGAAAGAGTTAGAAGCAGGTTAGAAGTGAATTAGAAGTAGGTTAGACTGGGGCAGATAGGTGGCACCGTGAATAGAGCCCTGGCCCTGAAGTCAGAAGGACCTGAGTTTAAACCCAGCTTCAGATGCTTGACACTTAACTAGCTGTGTGACCTTGGTCAAGTCACTTAACCCCAATTGCCTCTCCACCCCCATTCACCCTCCACCCCCTAAAACAAGAAGTGGGCTAGAGGACCCAATCTGCAAGTAGTATTTCTATCCAAGGGATTTGGGAATTCTGGCTTCCAAGGATGTTAGAATCTCTGATGTGAATTGCTATAAGCAAGATTCTTTCTGTTTCAGACCTTTGAATAGATGTCTTGAGGGCCCTTCTAGCTCTGAGTTCAAGAGTGCACTTCTGAGACTCTTGAAAGGAATTGTTTTTTCTTTGTCTTACCAGCATTTCCTCCCTGCTCCAACCTCCCAGAATGTTCCCACCTCTCCCAGCCCCTGAATGGTATTCAAAGCAGCCAGTGTGTGCCAAATTCCTTGGTTTTACTTAAGCTCAAAGGACCCAGTAGCTTGGTATCTCTGGGAAATGCCTTGCATTATCAGGTGCTCATAGAGGGCTTGGTAGAAGGAATCCTGGACTGGCAGTCAGGAGAACACTGCTTTGTCACCACCTTGCTGGCTGACTTTGGGGGTTATTTCCCTCTAGGCTTTGGTTTCCTTCTTGAACTAGATGCATTCTGAGGCCCCTCCCTTCTCCCATAGGCTGAATTGCCTTCGCTCTCTATCCCTTTACTTCTGCTATCCCATGTAGATGAATCTGCATAGCAGGCACTCTGTGAACGTCCTCGGCTTCTACACCTTGGAACTCTGAAGAAGGAATTCCTGAATTCCATTGACTCACAGGAAGTCAAAGCTGCAAGGGGCCCTTAGAATGTTAGGCGCCAGAGATCAAATGTTAGATCTCAGAACTGAGATCAGAGGTGAAAGAGGCCTTATCACTTCAACTGTCAGAGTCTGAAGGGACCAGCCAGCCTAACTCCCTCTTTTTCCTGGAAGAGGAAACTCAGTCCCAGAGATGGGAGTGCCAAGCCCAGGGTTGTACAGCAAGTGGCTAGAGTGTTTCCTCCATATACACATGTTCTGTTCAGTAGGTGCAGAAACTGGGGGCCCAGTTTCATGCAGGCAGAGGTTAAGTGAATTGCCCAGGGTCACAAAGCTAGTAAGTGTCTGAGATCAAAGGTGAACTCTGGTCTTTCTGACTCCGGGTCCAGTGCTCTGTCCCCCAGCCATCTAACTGCCCCATATTCCATCCGGTACTTGACAGTTACAAGGCCCTTTGTTCTTAAAGCCCAGTATAAGAGAGGTAGAGTAAGTACCTGTACTTAACTTTGTATAGAGGTGCAGACAATGGGCTAGAGAGAGGAAGTAACCTGCCTAAGGTCCCACAGTGAGCAAATCACATGGACTCTGGAAAGTCAGACCAACTCAATTCAACAATCATCTATTAAAATACCTTTGTTGTTATTTTCAGTCATGTCCTAGTCTTTGTTTGTTTTTTCTTTTTGGGAGGGGGAGGGCAGTTGGGGTTAAGTGACTTGCCCAAGATCACACAGCTAGTTTTTTGTGTTAAGTGTCTGAGGCCGGATTTGAACTCAGGTCCTCCTGACTCCAGGGCCAGTGCTCTATTCACTGCGCCACCTAGCCATCCATGTCCTAGTCTTTGTGACCCCAGTTGGGGTTTTCTTGGCAAGTATATTGGAATGGTTTGCTATTTCCTTCTCCAGCTTATTTTACAGATGAGTAAACTGAGGCAACCAGGGTTCAGTGACTTACCAAGGGTCACACGGCTAGATATATCTGAGGACAGGTTTGAACTCAGGAAGATGAGCCTTCAAAACTCCAGACCTAGAGTTCTGTCCATTGCACCACCTAGCTGCCCATTAAATGCCTACAATAAGCTAGATAGTCAGGGGTAGGAAACCTGTGGCCTCCAGGCCACACATATCTTCTAGGTCCTTTGGTGTGGCCTTTTGACTGACTCCAAGCTTTACAGAACAGATCCTTTTATTAAGGGGCTTTGTTCTATGAACTTTGGATTCAGTCAAAGGGCTGTACTTGAGGTCCTAGAGAGTCACATGTGACCTCAAGGCCACAGGTTCCCTGTCCCTGGTAGATGCTGGGACCAGGGTGCTATAGTGCAGAGAACAGGGTAGGTGCCTGATCTGTGTCATAGTGATTGATATAGGTGGGGGAAACCATGGTACAGGAGACCTGGCTTGGGCATCATATCCTTAGCCAGGTAGAACAGTGTTTGGCTGGAGACAAGAGGAACTCTATGATCCCTTCCCAATCTGTTATTCTAGGATTTTAAGAGAGTCTAAAAAGAAGCAGAATTTCTGGTCCTGCCCTTCACACTCAGAGAGGAGCAGCCAGCTTAAAGTATAACCATCACCTGTTTGCCCTTTGGAAAATCAAAGGCAGCCCCGCCAGCCTCTTATCTTTGGGTTTTGTTTCCCTCTTTGATCCTCTGGGTGAGCCAAGGGACAGCAAGGACAACTGCGTGCATAGACATCACAACTCCAAACCTGACTAGCCATATGTCACATGATAATAACAGTTGTGGCTGCCTAGAGAAAGAGTTGATCAATGTCTGATAGTCAATAGAATGATTGGAAGGACTGGAATTTAAGAATTCCTCAAAGGATCAAGCTGGGTCAATTGGTGCAATGCATTTTTTTAAAATCCATAAGGCAAAGAAAAAAAAAGGAAGGAAATGTGCATTTATTAAGCACTGTGCTGAGCGCTTTACAAATATCTAATTTTATAGTAATAATTATAATAAGTAACAGAATGCTTGCTATGTGCCAGGCACTGTTCTAAGCACTTTACAATTATTATCTCATTTAATAATAATCACCTGTGCTAAGGGCTTTACAATGATCTCATTTGAGTCTCACAACAGCTCTGTGAGGTGGGTGCTTTTATTCTCCCCATTTTACAGATGAGGAAGGTGAGGATGGGTGGCTTGGTCATACAGCTAACCAATGTCTGAAGACATATTTAAACTTGGGTCTTCCTTATTGCAGGCTGAGTGCTTAATCCACTGTGTCACCTAACTGTTTCTAGGTGCCACCTAGAGATAGGATAAACATTTTTATTTCAGAATAAAATTATAATAACATTTTTGTGTTAATTGACCTACTTGGTCTTTCTAGTATTAAGGGAAGAATAAGAAAGACAGTATGATGGAAGGAGCTTTGGGGCAGAGACCCAGAAAAGTCAGATTCTCACTGCCTGATGTCGAGTGTCCTCCCACTGGGCTCATTTCCTCAACAAATTGTTTCTAAGACCAACTTTGTTATTCTATATCCTAAAGTGTCTTGGATCTGCTATGATTCTCTGCTGTCATGAAATTGCACATTTAGGGCTAGAAGGGACCTCAGAAGCTATAATCCAACTTCTCCCTTTCCCCTCGGTTTTTCAGGTGAAGAAACTGAGGTCCAGAGAGCTTAAGTATCTTGCTTAAAGTCATATAGGAAATGAGGAGGAGGTGGAAGATTCAAATCCAGGTTCTCTGCCTCCAAATTTGTACATTTTTCTATGAGTCTATTCAGGGTCTGTTGAAGGAAACCAAAACAGGTTTAAATTCCATAGGCAGCCTGGAGAAGCAATGTGTGCGGTCTTTTTGGGGGGAAGAGAGGCAGGTGAAGTTAAGTGGCCTTGCCAGGGTCAGACAGCCACTAACAGATTTTCAGTTTTGTTTCTGACCTCAAAGTTCCTTTCCCACAGTTAGTTTTAGCATGCAAATAAACTCTGTCCCCATTGATCACTGAGTACACCTGTCTTGGTATTGTGTCTTCTTGTTTGTCATTCAGTCATGTCCAATTCTATGTGAACCCGTGAACTTTTGTTCACAGCATTTTCTTGGCAAAGATACTGGAGTGGTTTACTAGTTCCTTCTCCAGTGTGGCCCCATTTTACAGATGCAGAACTGAGGCAAATAAGGGTTAAGTGGCCTGCTCAGGGTCACACAGCCATGGTATTCTTCTAGGGGTATATTTAGGATGCATTAGGGAAGTTCCACAAAAATGTAACCTTTTAAGATAATAGCTTGCCCCCTCACCCAAAACTGCAGTGAAGGTCATGTCTCATGAGATCACTGCTCTTGGTATGTGATTCTACCTTTGGTGTGGCCATATCACACAGTGCCCAGGGCTATGTTTGGGGTTTGTTGTTTAGAAGGGCGATTAGAAAGGAAGAATTCTTTTTCTGAAGTTGAAGCATAAATACCTAGGATTCTCAGTAATAAATAACAATGAACGATGAATTCAAGAAAGTCTGGGTTCAGATTCAGTCTCTGATAACTTATTAACTATGTGACCCATGGCAAGTTACTTAACTTTGCTCATCTCTAAAATGGGGATGATAACCATTAGGTTATTCCAAGGTTATTGTGAAGGTCAAATAAGTTATGAATGTAAAGTGCTTTAAAAACCCTATAGAACTGTGACACATTATTGGGAGGCATAATTATTGAAAATAGTACATCTCGGAGTGACTAGGTGGTGCAGTGAATAGAGTCAGGAGGACCTGAGTTCAAAACCGACCTCAGACATTTAACACTTACTAGCTGTGTGACCTTGGGCAAGTCATTTAACCCCAAATGCCTTGCTTTCCCTCTTCCAAAAAAGTAAAAAAAAAAAACCAAAAACATCTTAATTTGGAATTCTAAAAACTGAATAAATGAATAAATAAAATAGAAAATAGTACATCTCAAGAGATAGATGGATAGGTGCAGAAATTTGTGGTTCTGACCCAGATAGAAAGGCCTTCTACAAAATTCAAAAAATGTTCAAAAAATGTTTCAGCCCTTTAAGATGAGGAATGTCTCTCCTATCTGCCGACCACAAGTTGATCTGGTCCTGAAGTTGGTGCAGGAACTTGGAGGGTAAAGTTCTCCAGATTTGCTGTCAGACAATTTAGATTCAGATTCAGGAGCCAGTATTTATTACCTGCACATGTAATACACCTAAGTGTGTCCCTGGGTAAATCACTAGACCTCTCTGGGCCTCAGTTTCCTCATCTGTAAAATTAGAGGGTAGAACTAGATTAGATTCTAAATTCACTTCCAGCTCTAATGAAGTCAAACATCTCTTCCCAAGGACAGCCCTTAGGATCCTGAAGACAGCAATCAAGTCACATGCCCCTTCCCCAGTATTTTTTAATAATAGCTAACATTTATTTGCAGTAGCACTTTCAGATTTACAAAGTACTTAACAGATGATTAACTCATTTAATTCTCACAACAGCCCTGGGAAGTAGGTGTCATGATTATCCCCATGTTACAGATGGCAAACAGAGGTTAAATGAATTGCCCAGTGTCATGACATTTGTAAGTGTCTGTGGCTGGATTTGAACTCACCAATCTTCCCTACTCCGGATCCAGTCTCTATCCAGTGAGCCACCTATTGGCTACCATACTAGGTGCAGAGCCTTGGGCCACATTTACCGTCAATGCTCTATAATCTTGTCTTTTCTCTCTGGCTCTCTCTCATAGCATGTTGTATTTGCTATTGTTCTACAGGTAACTCATTGGACACCACCATGTCTGTCCTATATCCATCACTAGAAGACCTGAAGGTAGATAGAATCTATCAGGTAATGTTTCCTTACCCCTGGACATCCTGTGACAACCTGCCTTGCACTGGGCCTGGCTCCTAGTGTGTTTATTGGACACTGTCCTTTCATAGAAACAAAGCCAGACACGGGCAGAGCCCAGAGGGAATGAAGAAAGGGCGAAGTGTGGAGAGGAAGCTGAAGTCTGCAGAGCACATGGGAATCCTGGCTACCAGTGCTGGTCAGGGGGATGCAGAAAGGTCAAACTCCAGTCAAAGGGGCTATATTAGGTCCTAATAATTAGGAAGTGAAGGAAGAAGCAGGGCATGGGCACTTTTTAGGTGGGTTTGACCTTTTTAGTTCTTTTTATTATTTTGAGACTGGGTTTCTCTCCTGTCTCGCCTAGGCTGGAAGTGCAGTGGCTGCTTATGGGCCCAGTCTCCTAATAATGGTTAGCATTTCTATAGCACTTTAAGACTTTTTTTTTTAATTTATTTTTTTGCTTTTTGGAGGGCAGTTGGGGTTAAGTGACTTGCCCAAGGTCACACGGCTAGTTTTTTGTGTTAAGTGTCTGAGGCCGGATTTGAACTCAGGTACTCCTGACTCCAGGGTCGGTGCTCTATTCACTGCGCCACCTAGCCTCCCAGCACTTTAAGACTTACAAAACATCATGCAGTTACTGAATTGAAGCTTTGCCCTTCCCTGTTTCTGACCAGTGTTTAACATAATGTCTGGCATATAGTGGGTACTTAATAAATGCTTATTGATTGATTGACCTGGACTGGTTTGTCCTTCCTTACACAGCACTCTTCATTTAGAACTCCCAACTCCCAAGCTCAAGTAATCCACCAAACTCATCCTTCCCATTACCAGGAATAACAGCCATGTATTGTCATGCCTGGCATATTTCTTAGTTTTTAAACTTCTTCCACTCTCTTATGTCATTGGGTGAAGAGAAGATCCCAAGATCCCATTTTCATTTATTTATTTATTTAATATTTTTAGAGGGGGGAAAGGCAGAGCAATTGGAGTTAAGCAACTTGCCCAAGGTCACACAGCTAGAAAATATTAAGTGTCTGAGGCTGGATTTGAATTCAGGTCCTTCTGACTCCAGGGCCAGTGCTCTATTCACTGTGCCACCTAGCTGCCCCCCCAAAACCTATTTTTAGAGGGCATTTAAAAACTCTTGGATTCATAGGAATTTGAGTTAGAAAGGACCATAGACATAGAGTTGGAATGGAGATCCAAATCTTCTGGCTCTAGTATTCTTTTGAAATATATTTATATATTATATTTATAGTATATATTTGCCTCTGTATGCCTTCTAAGTAGATTGTGGAATCAGAGAATGTTAGAACTGGAAGACACCTTCAATGGGTATTTGGTGCAGAAATCCCCTTTACAGCATCCTCAAGCGAGGAGTCATTCAGCTTCTGAGGGAGTGAGGCAGCCTTAGCGATGTTGTTGTACTAGGATTCAGAAAGCCCTGGCCTCAAATCCTGCCTCAGCCAACTTACATTATTTGTATGACCTTGGGCAAGTCGCTTTACCTTTCTCAGCCCCACTTTTCTCATCTGCAAAATGGGGTATTAACAGCACCTCCTTGGATGGATTGTTGTGAGGACCAAATGAGATGACATATGTAAACTATTTTTCAAACTTTAAAGTGCTACTTGTAGCGTTCTTCTCAAAGACTTCTTTCTGAGACAGCTCATTCATTCCATTATTGCATAGTCCGTTTTATTAGGAAGTTCTGTATATGGGGCTGAAACCTGCCTCCCTCCGTCTTCTCTTCTCCCACTGGTCCTGGTTTTGTCCTCCAAGGCCAAGGAGAAAAAGTCTCTTCTTGCTACCTCATTAACAGTCCTTCAGTCTTCCAGGACAGCTCCCCAAGCCCCCTTGTTGTGTTGCTAAGTTCCACTCTAAACTCTTTCAGCTGGTCCTCATATGATGGTTTTTAGTTCCTTCCCTGCTTTGATCATCTTTCTTATTTGTGACCTTTTACTGATCTGGAATGAGAGATGTGCCACCTAGTCATACCTTCGAAGGGCCTTAGGTCAGGTTTAGGGCTGCCTCTCAGGGTCTTCCTTACTCCGTTATTCTCCATTGATTCTAAGTTAGATATGAACTTTTTAGGAATTCAAGGAACCCCAGTTTGGAGCCCACTTTGACCCTTTCACATGAAGGAACCCAGGAGCGTGAAAGCTGAGTTTCTTATTGATGTTTCTGGTCTCTTGCAGGCTCAGGCTTCTGTGATTCCCAAGATGCTGGCCCTTCCAGCCCAAGAAACCTCATCCTCACAGCCAGGTAAGTTACAGTACAGAGTTTCTTAAACTTTTTTCACTTGTAACCCCTTCAGCATTTCTGAAACATGACCGCATAGTTTAAGAGGTGCTGAACCAGGATACTGGCCCATTCTAGGGAAGGAGGAGGGTGCCTTAGATCGCTAACAGGCCTGGTTGACTTCTGGAAGGACAAGACTATGGTTGGGAGAGAGTAAATGTATGGCCCAGTTGGAGAGTGGTGGGAGATATAGAAAGTAAACTTGTGATTCTAAGTCATACCTGCGTATACCTCTTCCGGCTTCAGCCCCATTAGGATGGTGACAAATTGGTACCAGAGTCATTTCACAGAAACATAATGCTTATGGAAGCACTTAATAAGTACTTTTTCATTCATTCATTTATTCCTGGGTTCATACTCTCCATCCACTTCTCAGTTTGTTGAGAGCCCAGGGATATTGTTCAAAGTCTATAGTCTTGTATGCTCAGCTGAGATCTTGTAGCTGAATCCACTCCCTTGCAGTATATCCTATGGAGGTCTTCTAGAGAATTGACAGAACATGGAATGTCAGAGCTGGGATTGACCTTAGAATATAGAATGTCAGAGCTGGGATGGACCTTGGAACACGGTATGTCAGAGCTAGGAAAGGTCTTAGGGATACCAGGAGTTCTTAAGCTTTTTTCTATCATGGACTCCTTTTGGCAGTCTGCAAATTTACGAATCTCTTGTTAGAATAATGTTCTTTTGCATAAAATTTTTAAAAATCAGATTACAAAAGAAGCCAATTGTAATGAAACACAATTATCAAAATATTTAAAATAGAAGATTCATAGACTTTAGATTAAAAACCCCTTGAGTCTAGCACAGTCATTTTGCAGATGAGGAAATTGAGTCTTAAAGAAAAATAATTTGCCCAAGTCACTTAAGAAGTCAGCTGGCAGGGGTGGCTAAGTGGTGCAGTGAATAGAACACCAGCCCTGGAGTCAGGAAGACCTGAGTTCAAATCTAGCCTCAGACATTTAGCACTTTACTAGCTGTGTGATGTTGGGCAAGTCACTTAACCCCAATTGCCCTGCCTTCCCCCCTCCAAAAAGCAAAAAAAAAAAAATCAGCTGGCAGAGATCAACTTGGAATCTAGGATTCCTGACTTTCAGCCTTGTGCTCATTTTATATCTTTCAACCTATAGATCTATTCAGGTAGAACTATAGATAGCTATAGACAGATAAATATCTATCTATGTAATTTAAATGAAAAAACATTACATATTATAAATATATAATAAATTAAAATTATTTAATATTATATAGTATATAGAAATATATCACTATTCCTTAATATAAATATAATTATAGATGGTATATATGTAATTATTAATATAAATTTAATTGCATATGAGTATATGTGCATATATAGTACATTATACATACATACACACATATGTGTGTATGTAGATAGGTGGATAGATATATAAGATAATCTTCCTTAATATACAAATATGACTGTTGACCTTAAAGGTACTAGGGACAGCTATGTGTGTTTGAATTATGTTTTTTGTTTTCTTCTATTCCTCTTTTAGCTTTGTACCCAAATTTGGCTGAATTAGAAAGTTACATGGGTCTTTCTCTCTCAAGTCAAGAAGTCCAAGAGAACCTGTCCCTGACTCTAGCAAGCAACAATGTGGGTATTTGTGTCTGTCTGGATTATTTCAGCTAAGAACAGAGTATGGAGATGCTCCCTTCCTCCCTGCTGCTTTGGTTCCTGATCCTGGCTTTTAAAGTTGCTTCTGTGTTTCTTGACTGTCAACCTCTTTCCTTCCCTCTTGCTTTTACCATTTCTGGTGCTGGTACTTCTTATTTAGCTTGTGTTATCCCTTTGATAATGCTTCATGTAGGGAGGAAGGGTCCCCTTTGACCTCTGGAACCTGGGCTAGTTCTAGCTCAGCATCAGAAGAAAACCCAGATGAGGGTGAGGATGGACCAGATGAAGATCCTGGTATAAAGCAACCTCAGAAGTCCCAGGCCAGCTTTGTTCCACAGAATCCTAGAATTCTCAGAGTCAGGAGAGACCTCAGAATAGTTAAATGCAGACCTGAGAAGGGGGATTCCTTCAGTGATAACCCTGAGACGGGCGATTGTTCAGCTTCTGCTGGAAAACCTCTAGGGATGGGGAAGGAGTTCACTGTTTCCTATAGCAGCCTATATCCACTTTAGGAGAGCTCTGTCAATGGTCATATTGAACTAAAATCTGCTTCCCTGTAACGTTTCCCAGTTGATTCTAGATTTTGGAGCCAGTCTGAACAAGTTTTCATCCTTCCTCCCCCAAATGTCCTTTCAGAAAGTTAAAGATAATGGTTGCGGTCCTCCCACGTCTTCTCTTTAGAATTAAAACATTTCTAGTTCCTTTGACATTTCCTTACTTGACATGACTTTGAATCCCTTTGGTGCTTGGTCTCCGTCTTCTGAATATACTTTGACTTGTTGTTTCTAAGATTTGGGCCCCTAGACTGGACACAGACTCAAAGAATAGCATCCTTCCTGGTCTCGGATGCCATCCAGACTCAAAGGTTCAGTGGTTCTTGGGACCTTGAGGTTTGGGCTTAGCCTCGAGAAAGGCTTAGAACTAACCTTACCTCCAAGGGAGTCATCACTAAACTATGGAGAACTTGGGCCCAGCCTCAGTGAACTCCATCAGGGAGAGATGTTTCCTTTGCAAATTTCTCCATTAGGTTCATCAGCCCCTTGGGTAAACTTGATCCAACTCAGACACTAACCAAGGGACCTTGGACAGATCACTTACCCTCTCCATGCCTTGGTTTCCTCACCTGAGAAATTATGGCCTTTAAGGCCCTTTCCAGCTCGAAACCCATAATTCTGTCACATCCTTTCTTCCATCCTGCTGTGTAGTGTGCACATGTGCATGTGTACACACACACACACACACACACACACACACACACACACACACACTCATCCCTGCATGCAGCTTCTCAGGTATGTGGGGCTATTTTGCCCTCTAGTGGCCATTCAGAGGAACTTACACTTTCTGCTGCCCATGTCTTCCATGTGCTTTTGAGTGGGGCCAGAGACTTCATTTCCCTGTCTCCCCCAGAAAGGCGATCTTCTCCCTTGCTTCCAAACCCAGTTTATTTGCCACTCTCCATCCCTGCTGCGTCACAATTAGCAAGCAGAAGAGAATAGTCTGTCCTAGGTACCCGCACTGACACTGGTGAATTGACCAATCCTTACAGCAAGTGGCCACTCCCACTGTACAAGGTCCGATGGTAGCCCCAGTGACAGGAAATAACTTGGGCATCCGAAGAGCTGAGATCAAGCCGGGTGTTCGAGAGATCCACCTGTGCAAGGATGAGAAGGGGAAGACTGGGCTGCGTCTGCGGGCCATTGACAAGGTATTGGGAAGGGGGCTCATGTGCCTCCCTGCCAGCTTGGGCCATTGCTGTGGGGGGTTCTGGGAAAGGTTGACAGGATCTTCTGCTAAGGTGGGTATTATCCCTGAGCTTCCCTCATTTTCCTGGGATCAGAGAATCCTATTTGGAAGGGTCCTTCAAGGTCATCTAGTACACACACACACACACACGCACATGCACACACACATGCATACTCACACACGTGTGCACCCCCCCCCCCAACACACATACATACTTTAAAGACATGGTGAAATATTTTGTTCAAGGTCACTCAGGCAATAAATAGTGCTGGGATTCCAAGCCAGTTCCTATTGACTCCAAATTTGAGACTCTAGCATCATCTGTGTCCGTCTCTTCATGAACAGAGCCAGAGTTAGAAATCTCTGGGCATTACTTTGCTGCTGGTCATAGGAATCTGGGAACTTTCATTCTTGTCACAATCGGCTCTTATTCAAGATTATAATACATACACACATATGTGAGTTCTAATTTTTGGAGTTTAGTCCAATATGTGTGGGAATGACAGCTAGGTGGTGTAGTGGGTAGAGCACTGGACCTAGAGTCAGGAAGATCTGGGTTCAAATTCTCCGTCAGACGCTTAGCCAGCTGTGTGGCTCCAGGAAAGTTGCTTAAGCTTTGTGTGCCTCACTCCTCATCTGTAAAATGGGGATAATAGTAGCACCTACCTTCCAGGGTGGTTGTAAGGTTCAAACGAGACAATATTTGTAAAGTGCTCGGCAGCACAGCACCCGGCACATGGCAGGCACTCCTTAAATGTTAGCCACTGTAGAAATGTATGTGTTATTTTGTGGCTACAATGTTCTTTATCACATTATCTCATTTGAGGTTTTGATACTCCAGTGGGAAAGGCAGGATGGAGATTTTTTTTTTACTCCCATTTTGCATATGGAAAAATTGAGGCCTTCAAGAAGGGGACATGACTTGCTGATTGTTCTAGAATTGGTTAAGTGGTGGAGCCTTGAACCAAAGCCCTCTGGGTTCTGGGCCACACTGACGTTCCTCCCACTCCACTGCTGCCCATCCTAGGAGGGCATTACATCTGTAGCTGTAGACATCCTGATCATGTGATCCAAGTAGAGAAAGACCCGAAGGGGCCGGTGTGAGTGTGTGGTGAGAGAGGACTGGGGCACATGTGGAAGCACCAAGGCACTGCCACCTCCCAGGCCCGTGCTCTGCCCCATCTGCCCCAGAAGACATTTTGCCTTTTGCCTCCTCCTGAAATAGAAAGAATGATAGACACATAGCCAAACAACTGAGGTTCAGATTCCTGCTCTGTACCCAGAAACTCTGTAACCTTGGGGCAAGCCTTTAAATGTACTGGGTCTTATTTTTCTCATCCATAAAATGAGGAAGAGGTTGGATTGGTGCTCTAAGATCCTTTCCATCTCAAAATCTATCAGCCTACAAGCTTTGATTCCTGAGACAGTTTCTTTTCTTTCTTTTTTGCTTTTTGGAGGGGGAAAGACAGGGCAATTGGGGTTAAGTGACTTGCCCAAAGTCACACGGCTAGTAAGTGTTAAGTATCTGAGGCTGAATTTGAACTCAGGTCCTCCTGACTCCAGAGCCAGTGTTCTATTCACTGCACCACCTAGCCGCCCCATGAGCCAATTTCAAAAGATGTTTGCTGCTGGATGGAGCCCCAGTCCTGACTGTCAAGTGGGTCTTCCTCTCCTAGGGCCTGTTTGTCCAATTTGTTCAGGCCAACACTCCAGCCTCCCTCGTGGGCCTGCGCTTCGGAGACCAGATCCTCCAAATTAATGGGAGAAACTGTGCAGGGTGGAGCGTGGACAAGGCCCACAAAGTGGTGAAGAAAGCCTCAGGGGAGAAGATCATCATGATTGTGAGGGACAGGTGAGCCAGCCAGGGCCCAGACTGCACAGCCTGAGCTCTCTCTGGCACCAGACATCCCTATCTCACTGCTGTCTCCATTCTAGGCCTTTCCAGCGGACTGTCACCCTGCACAAAGACAGCAACGGCTTAGTGGGCTTTGCGATAAAGAAAGGGAAAATCGTCTCCCTTGTCAAAGGCAGCTCTGCAGCCCAAAATGGGCTCCTCATCAACCACTACATCTGTGAGGTGAATGGGCAGAATATCATTGGACTGAAGGTAAGTCTGGTCTTTTCTCTTGAGGTATCAAGAAAAAAACATCCCTGGCTAGGTATTCACGAGATCTGAGTTTGAGGTCTATGTCTGCCATTGACAGGTTGTGTGACCTTGATCGAGTCACTTCCTTTTCTAGATCTCAGTTTCCTCGTTTGTAAAATGGGAATGTACATAAAGGTCCTTTTCCTCTCTTTGCCCTCTTCTGGGTATTTAGAGTGGCAGTTTTTATTGTAGAAAAAAAAAACCACAAAAAAACCGACAACTGGAAACTAAGGGGATTCAGGAATGGCTGAATAAGGTATGGCCTGTGAACGTGATGGAATACTATTGTGCAGTGAGAAACGCGGAAATAGGTGCTTTCTAAAAGAAACGGAAAGACTTGTACGAATGGGGAGATTCGAGGCAAAGTGAACAGAACCAGAGGAGCAGTCTGTACTGTGTAACATCAGTGTTATAGACACCGACAGTTCTGAGGACTTTTATAAACTAATAAAGAATTAATTGAGCAGAACCAGGAGAGTCATTTATATAGCGACAAAGCACCCTCAAACAACTGTGAAAGCTGTAAGAGCTATGAGCATCAATGCAATGACCGTCCGAGATTCCAGAGGACCCAGAATGAGGCATGTTTATCCATGACAGAGAAACGATGAATTTAGGGTGCAAAAGTGTGTGTGTGTGTGTGTGTGTGTGTGTGTGTGTGTGTGTGTACAGTGAGGGAATTTCTTTTACTTGACTGCATGTTAAAAGAATTTCCTTTTTTTCTACAGAAATTTTCGTTTTTCTTTTTTTTTTTCCAAGAAGGTGAGGGATGGGATGGAGAGAAAACAGATTTCTGTTTATTAAAAACATAGGGAGGGGGGCAGTGCTATAGGTGTGAAATGCTGCATGCCCTTTCAAATGAGGCTACCAGAGACACCTTTGGAACAAGAGGGAGTGGGAATAGGCTGTGTATATATATGTGAAGAGGAGGAAGAGGAAGAAGAGGAGTAAAAACTAAACATAAATAAAGTGAAGGGTGGAAGGGAGATGAGAAAGGTAACTCCCACCCTGCTCCCTCCCCAGGGCTGTGGTGAGGTGCAGAGGAGAGAGTGGATGTGAAAGCCCTCTCTGATCAGGACTGCCAGAGGTTCTGTGTTGCTGTCTCTGCAGGAATTGGAGAGAACTCGGCCTCCTGGGGCTGCACTGATGTGTTCCTGACACCTTCCTTCACACAGCATACACATTCCCGTCATGAATCACTTTGGAATAGAGTAAATTTCTTCTTCTTCTTGTTCTTCTTCTTGTTCTTCTTCTT
>CM053595.1:67367500-67386653 GCA_028646575.1 Pseudocheirus occidentalis
AGGTATTGTTTTCTTCAGTCAGATTGTTGACTCTCTTTTCATAACTTTCTCGCATAATTCTCATTTCTCTTCCCAATTTTTCCTCCACTTCTCTTATTTGGTTTTCAAAGTCCTTTCTAAGTCGATCCATAGCTAGTAGGCATTCTTCCAGTGTCTTGGAAGCATTTGGTGTGGGAGTTCTGACTGTATTGTCTTCCTCCCACTCCATGTGCTTTGATCCTTTTTGTCCACAAAAAAGGATTCTAGAGTTATATTGCTGTTCTTACTTTGCTTCCTTCTCCTCATGTTGGCCAGTATATTAATTGCTTGGTTTTTTAGCTCTGTGGAACTCTGCTTCCTGGGTGGGGAAAGCTCTGTCCCAAATAGCTGGGGCCTTCACAGCTGCTAGAGCTATTAGTAGGGTGCTGCAGCCCCCCCCTAGCTTTGGCTCACTGGAAGCACACCCCAGGACCACCACTCAAAACCACGATCCAGATCCAGGTCACTCAACGCAAGAGCCCTTGGCCCTGATCGATCACCTCAGCCCCCCTGCTATCTGCAGTCTGGGGGCTCTGAAGCAGCTCAGTGGAGGCCACTGCTGCTTTCAGCCGTTCCTGCTGCCACAGCTGCCTCCCACTGCTTCCTTACCCTGGGCTCTTCTCCCCCAAATTTAGCAAAATTCACTGACCTTTCTTAGCCTTTTTTCTTCTGGCCTGATAAATGTGGTAACTGTGCCTCCATTGCAGCTGATCTGCTCTTCTATAGACTCAGCTCCAAGCCTGACGGCCCTGGGGCCTGGCCGGGCCGTGGTTTCAGACTGGGCCGGCCACGGTTCCCAGACTGCTGTGAAGAGCCCCACTGCTAAGCTGCCTGTAGCAACACATGTGTTTTCTGTATTTTGGAGAGTTTGGGAGCTCGAAAATTTGTTTAGATTCCCATTTTATGGATTTTTAGGGTGGTTGTGTGGGAGCTGCGGAGCTTTGCTGCTTCTACGCCACTATCTTGGCTCTGCCCGCCCCCCCCCCCCCCCGCCTGTAACTCTTCTTTAGTATAAAGAATTGTACTTATGTTCCAAGAATCACAGTATAATCAGAACAATGAGCTAATTGTTAAATTTATGAGAGAAGTTTATTAGCCTACTGGATGGCCACTTGTCAGGGATACAAGCATGTAGAGCAGAGAAGATTCTTGTTCCAGTAAAGACTTCAGAGGCTCTTTCCAACTCCAAGATTCTAGGGTTGTGGATTGATTGTTTATAACATCTCTGTGGCAAAAACATGGTTTAGGATGAAGGCTTTCAGTTTAGAAGTATGAAACAGGGAGCTATTCTTTTGGTGGCAAAGTACTTTCTTCACAGTGCTTTGAGGTAAGGAGTGTAAGCATCATTATTATCATTCTACAAATGTAGAAACTTGGGATGAAAGAGAGGAAGTAATTTGTCCATAGTCGTACAGCTAATAAGCATCTGAACTAGAACTTGAGCCCAGGTGGTCTCCTAACTCCCAGTCTCATGGCCTTCCTACTCTACCACTCTGGGAACAAATTTGACTGTTGCTGTGCTTCATTGACCCTCTTCACATACTACATTGCTCTTTGAAAAGCGTTCCTATCCTAGAGATATACTACACGTACCTTCAGATGCCAGGCATACATTTTGTAAAGTCCAAAAAATTTTTCTTCTCTCTGTTGGGTTTCCCAGTTAAAGGCTCCTTTATCTTTTGTACTTGTGATGGCTTCACATTTATCTTTTGTCTTTTTCCCAAAGAAGCCTGATGAAATATGCCTCATTTGCTTTCTATGCTACCTCATTCTAGCTGTGGATACTATTCTTCTAGATGCAATCATAGCTTTTATTCCCCCAGAATTATTGAGAACTTGACCAAATATACCCAGAAGGTTTGTTACTGATTGGAAGAGAGAGCACCACGTGGACTTCTGGTGAAAATAAAATCTTGGTATGAGTTTGCAGGCTCCAAGTCTACTTTGAGAAGAAGTTACTCACTCTCCATTTAAGAAACTTTCTGAAGTTTCTCACCACTGGCCCTAGATATGCCCTAATAGCTGAAAAGGAATTGTGAGGTAGCGACAAGGGTACTAAATTTTGAGTCAGGTACGTTAAGATGACTTGCGTTTATGTCATCTGCGTTGGACTTGAGTCATTGCAGTAACCTCTTAATGGATCTCCTGGCCACTGTTCTGTCCTGCAGATGTGCATCACTGTTCAGGTTACTCCTTTGTTGAAGGACCTTCAAGGGTTCTCATTGCCAAAAAGACTCTAAGCTTTCTTCAACTCCAATAGTCACAGCTTATATTTGTTGATAATTGTTGAGCTTTACACTACAGCATACAGTAAATATGCCTGTCATACAGAGTACTGTGATAGATGTTGGGACATTATGTAAGAGAAGGTCCATAACCTCTAAGACATCATGGTGTGGCAATAATGGATTAAGTGGCAGAAGTCCAGAAAGCTTAGGTTTGTACCCTACCTGGGTATTGGATAGTGAATGGGCAAGTCGCTTAGCATCCCTGAGCCTCAGTTTCCTCATCAGTTAAATGTGGATAACAATGCCTATTAGCACCTATCTCTCAACCTTGTGATAATAGTTCATGTTTACACTTTGAAATCTTTAAAGCACTTTGTAGATGCCAGTAGTAAATAAGAACAGTAGGGTAAGGCACCAATACAGGTAACTAATAGATAATATTGTAAGTACAATTGGGACAAAGAGAAACCTTACCTCTCTAACTTTATCTCCCATTGTTCCCCTGTATAAACCCAACCAAAGCAAAATGTTTTGTGAGGTCTTAAGGTTAAAACCAATTTAAACAAAAGGAATCAGGGAAGATTTCACAGAAGCAGAATCACAACTAAACATTAGTATTCTAGAGGCTATTTAGCTCAACTGGCTCCTGACTAGGAACCCTCTCTGAAAAATCCTTGACAAATAGTCATTCAGCTGTTGCTTGAAGACCTCCAGTAAGGGGAAACTTACTACTTCCTGAAATGCATGCCACAGTTCTAATTGTTAGGAAGCTATCTCTGAGGAACTTCTGCCCATACCTCCTAGTTCTGCCCTCTGGAGCCAGCAGAGCAAACCTAGACTCTTTCCCACAAGACAGCCTTTTAAATACTTGAAGACAACTATTGTGTTCACCCTATATCTTCTCTTCTCCAGGATAAAGATTCCTGGTTCATTCAACCTGCTTTCGTATGCCGTAGTATCCAATTACATCACTATTCAGAATCCTCCTCTGGATACACTCAAGTTGGTATTGGCTGGCATTGTTGAAAGATAACTAGCTGGGTAGCACAGTCAGTAGAGCACCTGACCTGGAGTCAGGAAGACTGAATTCAAATTTCGCCTCAGACACTAGCCGTGTGACCCTGGGCAAGTCACTTAACCCTTTTTGCCCCAGTTTCCTCAACTTCCAAATGAGCTGAAGAAGGAAATGGCAAACTACTCCAGTATCTTTGCCAAGAAAACTCCCAAAGGGTTCAAAAAGAGTCAGACACAGCTGAAGCAATTGAACAATATTGGCTGCCCAATTACACTGTTAATTCATGTTAAACTCAAAATATAAGATCGTTTTCATGGGAAGTATTTCTAGCCAAGGTGGGTAGTTAGGGGAAGTATCTCCATCTTGTGCTTATAAAATTGATACTTTGAACTCAGCTATGTATCTTTAAATTTATCCTTATTAAATAACCTTTATTGTATTTTACCTTATTGAGATCTTTTTTAGATACTGATGTCCAGTGTGTAGGCTATGTCTCTCAGTTTTGTGTCACTTACTTGCTAATTTAATAAGAGTGCCATCTGGGATTCAGTTCAGGTCATCAATAAACATGTTAACATAAAACATAAATATGATAACTGGTAAGCAACCCCTGTGGAGATGAAATGTGGTGACTGCTTTTATAGGTGCTACAGCCACATTTATTAAAGACATAAAAAAGAAGTTCTTACCACCAAAGACCTTAGTGCTGTCATGTAGTTCAAAATTAGAAACAGATATGATTTTATCAGGAGAAATGACATTAAAGAAGAGGCTTTACCATCTGCTTTACTGCTGTACCCTGAGGACCATGGGATCTTTCCATCTGATCTGCTGCAGAAACTTTCCATGTGTATTGTCTCCTCCATTAGAATTCAATTAGAATTAGAGCTGCTTGAGAGCAGACATATTTTCTTTGTGTATCTTCAGTGATTTACACATAGGAAGTGTTTAACAAATGCATTATTCATTCATTCCTGTTAAATGACACAATCCCTAGAACGTCTCTACTGAAGACCTGGAATAGTTCTATCCATTATTATTTCCAGTCCATTATTGTCATGTCATACGATATAAGCAGTGGTCTTTGTATAGTCTCTGGTCTTCCTTTGAAGCATGAGTAATTAATTATCAATTCTCTGGTGTCACAATTGGTCATTCCATTGATCATTTCCTAAGCCATTCAGAGTTGTCTTTACAGTGTTAATGTTTTGGTTCTCATGATTGCGCCCACTTCCACATGGATCAGTTCATACAAGTTTTCCCAGGTTTCTCTGAAACTATTCACTTCATCATTTCTTAGAGTATCAAGAATATCCCCTTCCTCTCAAACATAGGCCTTTTTATCTGTAAACTTTGATTCATTCTGAGTTTAAACGTGATCCTTACAGCAGTCTTAACAGACTGATACTTTTTTTGTGTTCATCCCGTTACCTACTCATTCCCATCTTCTGTAAATGTCTCTTTAAAACAGTGGTTCTCAACCTGTGGGTCATGACCCCTTTGGGGGTCAAACGACCCTGTCACAGGGGTCGCCTAAGACCATCAGAAAACATATTTCCAGTGGTCTTAGGAACCAAGACGCCGCTCCTCTATCCGTCTCCAGGTAGGTCTGCCCTCCATGCAGATACGCCCACATATGAGTATTAAAGGGTCTCAGCATTAGGAAGGTTGAGAACCACTGCTTTAAAATATCAGTTGGTCAGTAAGTTCCCTGTGTACCCTTTTGTCTTTGTTGACCACTCCCCTTTTTTTCCTCATTGGCATACTTTTTGTTTGTGTGTTAAGAATTTAGTCCTTGAGAGCTTACCTTTCATATTCTGAAGAATGAAATTTTCATTAAACTGAGTCAGTATTTTATCAGTTCTGCTTTTAGTGCAGAACATTCCAAACAGATGTTTGTATAATACAAAGTCTCCATCACTGTTAACCATCTTATTCCTTTATGCTGGATTTGTTATGGTTTCCTGAATAAAAAAATACTTTGTTTCCTCATTCTGTACAGTTCTTCTGTAGTTGACCTCCCACAACATCATTTCTTTTTTTTGTTTTGGTCCTCAGGCAAATTCTTCTGCAGTGCTTCCCAAGCTCTCTAGTTTCTATGTTTCCTCATATTTCTTTTTAATGCTTCATGTTACTCCACTACTCTTGTGTTTTTTTAATCTCTTCCTTTTTAATAAAATATAACCTTCCATTCCTGTTGTCTTGAGTCTCATCCTACTGAGTTTCAATGATGGCCTGTGAGATTGAAATCGCTTCCTTACTTTGGGATCTCTAACCAAACTTTTTATTACCCATTTTTTGTGCATTTTGGATATAGATGTCTGAAGCAAGAGTTTATGGGCTTTTCTTGAATGTTATTTCCTATGTACTTTTATTACTGGTCCTAGCTACTGCTATTTTTCTGTATTATACTTTCTCTGTGGCATATGGCCCTCCAGATTGAGTAGTTTTCTCTCTCTTTTCAGTTTAAAACCATCTTGATCATATTCTGAAGAATCAGGATTTTTTTTTTACTAGCCCTCATGAGATCTAGTCCATCCCTGACCAAGCGTCTGTCATTCTTCATTTTAAACTGTGTTCAAGAAATTCCAATCCCATTCTCATGTATGATCTTCTTAAGCAGCTATTCATTTTCCCAAGCTTCCTTTCTTTTCTGAAATCCCTCTCTTCTCTTTATTGCAATGGTGAAATGCATGACCTTCGTAGGTCTCTTGCCCAGGGCTTCTAATTCAAAATGTCTAATAGGCAATTAGAGATGCAAGATTTGAATTCAAGTGAGAGCTAAGGTTGGCTAAATAGATATGGGAATCATCTGCTTTGGGATAATAATTTAACCCATTGGGTCTGATAAGGTCACCAAAGGAGAGAGCATATAGAGAAAAGAGAAAACTGGAATCGCAGATCAGCATATAGCTAGCTACCTCAGTAGAGTGATACCAAGTCACTGTGACTTGTTTCATCTTCCTCTGACCATTATTGCATATCTTCTCCTGGTGGTACCACATTTTGTATGTACATCATCATTCCTTGGAGCTCACAATGCTTGGTATGGCACAACTCCATACTATAAAGGAAGATTCTCATCCCTGTTATGTAGTTCCAAGTGTTCAGTGATCATTCTCCCCTTCTTTCCAGTTACATCCCTTTAGCCCTTCACCCTCCTGAAACAACTTATGATTTCATTCTGTTTCTACAGATCCTTTTTCTTCTTGAAACATTTATTCTCTTCCTTCAAGGAATACTTCATTTTCCAAAGAAGTAAGACATTTCTTTAACCATTTAGTTTTCTCTTCTGTGAGGGAGATCAGCATACATTTTTTAAGCATATTGTGGTTATTTGGCACTGTCAGAAACATTCTGCTCAGCCACCTTTCATTGGCGGTTGACAGACAGCTCCCAACCCCTGATATGAGTTGTCCCAGAAGACTGAGCAGAACTGGATTTTAAAGGATGAGTGTGTGTTGAGAAGGGAGATGGGCATTGCAGAGATAGGGAACAGCATGAACAGAAAGGAGTCATGAGAACATAGGGCATATGTGGTGAGAGGGCAGAGGAAAAGAGCCCAGTTTCATTGGAATGTAGAGTACATAGAGGTATGTATGATATGAGGTAAGGCTGAATTAGTGTTGAAAGAATTAGTGTTGATGCATTGTGGAAGGTCTTGAATTCCAGACAAAGATTTTTAAGCATGTAAGTGATAGGCCCAAACCTAAAGATGAGAATGATATATTCTAGTAGTGGTATGATTTATAAATTGAAGTTAGGCCTGGGAAGGAGCAGAGTAGATGTGGAAAGATCTCTAAAGAGACTCCTGTATAGTCTGAGCAAATGGTAATGAAGGCCTGTATTAGGTTGATGGCTGTGGGAATAGAGAAGAGTAAAGAAATACAAGCGATTTTATAGAATTAGAATCAGTAGAATTTGGTAACTTTGTATGAGAAGTAAGAAAGAAGTCTAACATAACTTAAAGCCTGTAAACATGAGATATTAGGTAAATTGTGTAGAAGCACAGAAAACATTAGTAAATAAAGGAGGAGCAGGTTTAGGAAAAATGATAATGAGCTTAATTTGAGCACAGTGCTTTATCACAACTCTGAGAAGTAGGTAGTACAGATTTTTTAACTTTTTTAAATTAACTTTTTTTCAATTAACACAAATTTATTTTTCCTCCAATTCCCATTGAAAAGAAAAATAAAACTCCTGTTACAAATATGTGTAATCAAGCAAAACAAATTTCCAGACTGTCAAAAAATATGTGTTTCGTTCTCTACCCTGAGGTCCATTACCTCTGTCAGGACATAGGTAATAGGTTAATTATCAGTACTCTGGTATTATAGTCAATCATTGCCTTGAAATTGTCTTTCAAAGCTGTTTATTTTTACAGTGTTATTGTTTTTTTTCTCCTGATTCTACTTACTTCCCTATGTATCAGTTCATAAAACTTTTTCCCATATTTCTCTGGAATTGTCTCATTCCTCATTACTCAGGGCACAGCAGTATTCTGTTCCATTGATATACCATGATTTGTTCAGTTACTCCCCAATTGAAGAGCACTCCTTAGTTTCCAGTTCTTTGCCACTATACATTATTATCCTTGACTTAGAACAGTTATAAAAATTGAGGCACAGAGGGGGTTAGTGACATGCACAAGGTCACAACTGCTGAGCAGTAGGGCAGGAATTCTGACCGTAGTCTTCTGCCTTACATCCAGTGTTCTTCTTACTGCCACCGACCTCTTTTTAACTTTATCATCTGCTACTCCTTTGTTTTCCAGCTACTGTATCATCTGTTCCAACCAAGTATTATTTTACCAGTCTTGCCTGTTTACGTGTTCGGCTCTATACTTGTGTTTCTACTTTGTCTTCCTGGCTAGACTCTTAAGTTCCTTAGAGGCAGCAGTTATGTTTACCTGTTCTATCCTCTAGTAACTTTGACGCACTTGCCATTTAAGAAATATTCGTGATTTGATCCAAAACCTTAGCATCCTGTCCTCCAAATGTCAGCTTAGCACCTGAGAAGTTGAGTGGTATAGATTTGGCTGGGCAGATTCAGGTTTGAGTCCCCATTCTGCCACTTTTTAGCTAACCTGGAGCAAGTCATGCTTGTTCTTAATTTTCCTGTCTCTAAAATGGAGAAAATAAAGAGATTTTCTGCATATTATGGTGCTGTTTTGAGGATCAAATGAAGTGTGTGTATATGAAGTATTTTATAACCAAAATGTGCTGTTTTGTTATTGGTACTCAAAATGGTTTGTGATTTCATTGATTTGGATGTTTCCTGCAACAGTGCAGATGCCAGTCCATCCATACATGTTCCATCCTTTCTAACTCTTGACTGTGCTTAAGTGGGTTGCAGAGATTCTAACCAGTGCATTTCCCTGAGGATATTTTTTTATTCTATTTCTTCAGAGTTCCTAATTTGTTGAAGCCTGTTCATACCCACCATCACCTCTTCATTGCCTTGTGTGGAATATTCATTTTTAATTCCTCAAAGACTGCGGTGTTCCATTACTTATAGCCATGTAACTTATATTTGTAATTATGGTCATTAATAATCATAACAGTTATTCAAGCTAAGCACAGAACTAAGTTGACAGGCAAATTAGCATGAACTCAAGACCCAAAAGAAATAAGATTAGAAATTTTAAAAGAAATTAAATGACACAACAAGAATTCATAGATGGAATACTAACTTGACCTACAGCATAGAGATATTAGTTTCTTAGACCATTTAATGAATACCTCCATTATCTGGGTCATTGTGAAAGCACTGAAAACTACAGAAAAGAAAACATGTCTGTAGAGCTGGTATACAGCTTTGATTAGAATTAAAAGTGTATTGTAATTCCAGAATGTGAATGTTTCTGTTCATGGTCCTGAAACCTTCTTCCTTCCTCATTCCTCAGCACCACCCCTCAGCTATTAAACACAAGCTCTCCAGCCCAGCAGGCAGAAAATGAAGCCAAAGCCAGTTCTTCAATTGCAATTGATGAGTCAGAGCCCACGACCAACATTCAAATCCGGCTTGCTGATGGTGGGAGACTGGTACAGAAATTTAACCACCGTCACAGGTAAAGTAATAGTCTCCCTTACCCAGAAATTGCCTTTGAGAGTGGAGACCACTTCTTTTTTTGTTCCTTTTTCTTTTGTCTTTTAATTTTATTTTCAGTTCCAAATTTTCTCCTTCCCTCTAGCCCTTGCCCTACCAGTTGAGAAGATAAGAAATTTAATACTCGTCATACATATGAAATCATATAAAATTTATTTCCACTTTAGTCTTGTTGAGAGGGGAAAAAACAAGAAAAACAAAAAAATACGCTTTACTGCAGAGTTCATCAGTTTTAATGGAGGTGGATAGCATTTTTAATCATGAGTCCTTGAGAACTGGCATGGATCATTTTATTGCTCGGAGCAGCTAAGTCTCACTGTTGATCCTTATTACAGTGTTGCTGTTACTATGTAGAATATTCTCCTGGTTCTACTCATTTCACTTTGCTTTGGCGTATGCAAATCTTCCAAGGTTTTTCTGAAACCATCCCCTTCATCATTTCTTATAGCACAATAGTATTCCATTACAATCATATGCTGTAATTTATTCAGCCATTCCCCAATTCATCCTGTCAGTTTCCAGTTTTTTGCCACCACAAAAAGAGCTGCAATAAATATTTTTGTACCACTTCTAATAGACTCAGACAGGCATCCCAGTTCATTGACAAGAATTTGTATAGAAAGGGATGCCAGTCAGTCTGCTTATTCCAGCCTCAAGACAAGGGGATGAGTTAGATGACCTTATTTGGCCTCTTTTTTCCTCAGATCCAGGGAACATTTCAACCCTAGGAAAAGGTACCTTTGAATGTTGAATCTCTATCTCTTCAATCTGTGCTTTATGCAGAGACATGTAAGAATTGATTCTGCAGGCCAAAAAAATGTGTTTGCTGAAAGGTTTTTATTTTCTTGAGCTTTAAAGACCTGAACTTGTCAAGCATATAACTACTAGTAGCAGTAGAACTTATATCTAAATTGAGTCAGCAAATATTTGTTATGTACCTGCTCTGCTAAGGGCTAGAAATTCAAGGAAAAACTAAAGCATTCCCTGCTCTCAAGGAGCTTAAGGTTTAAGGGGGGAAGATAACATTTATGCAGAGAGCTATGTACAAACAAGTTACATGCAGGCTATTGGAGGTCATCTCAAAGGGAAAGCACTTGATATCTTAGCTATAAACCTGTTAGCTACCTTTCACATATGAAAACACTAATAGTGATGTGGTGAACAGAACACCAGCCCTGAAGTCAGGGGGACCTGAGTTCAAATCCAGTTCAGACAATAATACAAAACTAGGTGTGTGACCTTGGGCAAGTCACTTAACCCCAACTGCCCTGCCTTCCCCCCTCCAAAAAGCAAAAATTAAAAAAAAAGAATAAACTAAAAATAGAATTTTAAAAAAAGAAAACACTAAAATAAGAGCTAGGACACCTGGATTCTAATACAAGTTCTAACACTTTGTCAGTTATATTATGTCAAGCAAGTCATTTTTCACATCTTTGACCCTCAATTTCCTCTTCTCTAAAAATATTTTTTAAAATCTTTTCTGCTGTCCTCAACAAAATTGTTTCAAGGCTCAAATGTATTAGACCTTCCTAGTCCCACAAGACCTTGCCACTGAACCTGAAGTTGCTAGTTAACCCCTCCAAATACCTTCCTCTTAATAGCTTATCTTAACTTTGTGTGTCTGGGCCAGTCACATGAAGAAAATAGAAGGAATGTATTGAAAGAGTATTGGATTTGAAGTCATAGCCATGTGACCTGGTTCAGGTCAATTCAGCCTCCTGAGATGATTGTGTGGACTGATGCCCATCTTCCATTTTCTTTTGTAAGATCAAAATATTTTAACCATGTAGATTCTAGCTGTCTTGAGTGGGAATCTGAAACATTTCTGTTAGAGGAGAGAAAAAGAGAGGGGAAGATTTATGACCACCAAGGTCTCCTTTGAATACTCTTGTCATACAGGTAGCATGAGGCATTATAGAGCATTGGCCTGGATCATGGTTTCAGTTCTACCACTAACTCATTGAGCACATTATGGTTAGCCTCTGTTCCTCTTTCAAGGTCCTTCCCTTGGTCTAGACTTTCCCTTCTAGACCTTCCCAGGTCTAGAACTATGATCCCATGGCTAGAAAAGCTCAAGGATACTTCTGGCTCTAATATTCTGTAGTTTGGGTTTGGGTTTTTGGTTTTTGGTTTTGTTAGTTTTTTTCCAGTTCAAAAGTTGTTGTCCATGATAGTTTTCATAAGGGATGGACCCATGTACCCTTCCCATTTTCAGGCAGTAACATTGGCGGGAGTTCCCTGGGAAATGGGGTCAAAGTTTCTTTATTCTTTTACTATCGCCCTTGCAGCCTCAAAAAGTATACCAGGGTAACATTCTTGTTTTCCTTTCTTGTACCAGGATCAGCGATATCCGGCTTTTCATTGTCGACGCCCGGCCAGCGATGGCAGCCATGAGCTTTGTTCTTATGACCACCTTTCCCAACAAAGAGCTGGCTGATGAGAGCCAGACCTTGAAGGAGGCCAACCTGCTCAACGCCGTCATTGTCCAGCGGTTAATATAACACCTGCCCTCTCTCCCCATTCCCCTACACACACACACTCTCTTTTTCCTCTTGTTTCTGTCCACAGCTGTTTGCTGCACGCATGTGTCACTCTGCCATATGTGCACACCGTGCAGCGCAGTGTCACGTCTCCCCTTAGCTCTGGGTTCTTAGATCTCGGTTGGACATTTTGTTTTATCTTTAGTTGCATTTACTGGGTTTTTGTGATGATCAGTGAACTTTAAAAAAATTTAATAAAAACAAAAAAATTTGAAAGAATATCACCAGCCTGTTGTGGGAAAAGCTTTTCCCACTGCTTTAAAATTACATAGTTCCATTTCAGCAAAAAAGTGGGTCTCCATTGTGCTGCAAGGAAATTTTTGTCCCTGACATATCTTTCTTCCACTGTTCTGGGTATTAGAGCAAGGTTTTCCATAATCAATCAACAAGCATGTATTAAGTACCTACTGTGTCCTTGACCTTGAAGATGCAAATTCAAAAAAAATGAAACAATCTTCCCTGAAGAACAGCTTACATTCTGGAAAGGGACAGAGAGTAGCACAGATACATATAGAAAAATATACATCATAAGTATGAAATGAATAAATGCAAAGTAATTAAATGCCAGGTAGTTTAGGAGGAAGGGAACTGGTAGTTCAGACAAGCATCAGGAAAAGCTACATGCAAAAGATAATGCTTGAGCTGTATCTTAAGAGAGGAACAGTGAGGCAAAGATAAAGAGAAAGCATTCCTAACATGGGATGGCCAGTGCAAAGGCAACGTTTTATCTGAGAATCCAAGGGAAGGCCAGTTTGGCTGGATCACAGAGTGCAAGAGGGAGTAATGCCCAGTGAGAGTGGAAAGATATGTTGGGACAAGGCTGTGGAGGTTTTTAAAGGTTAAACAGGGTTGGTATTTTATACTAGAAGCAATAGATTAAGGAAGGGAGTCATTTTAGTCAGATTTCCTCTTAAAATCACTTGGACAGCAGTATGTAGGATAGCCTGGAGTGGGTGAGACCTAAGCCAAGGTTGCCAACGAGGAGGCCCTTACAGTAATGTAGGTTGGAGTCAATAAAAGCCTGAACACAGGTCATAGTTTTTTTTTTCCCCAGACCATTCTCGTAGTCCCAAAAGAATCTGATCCTCTGCTAGTTTACTATCAGAAGTATCAAACCCATTTCTCTTCTATTCAGCAGGTTCCAAAATACAGATAACAATGTAAACATAAGATAGAAAGGTATGTCAGTCAGATTTCTATGAATGATGCTAAGGGATTAGAAAGGACACAGAATTAGAAAGAAACCTGGACTCCCTCGCCTGGAGAGAAAAAATCTGGGTTTCAGTCCTAAGTTCCACTTACTGACAGGCAACTTGGCCTTGAGTAGGTCAGCCTATCAGTTTCCTACCTATGCACTTCAGTTTTCCAAGCTGAGAAATAAGAATAATACTATACTGCTTAATAGGCTGCTGTAGGGCTTAAATGAGACCAAAGAAAAGAGTAATAAAACCTATGCCCTTAGGTTTTTGTGCAGAGATGGACCAAGTATGAATGACAAGCAAGAGAAGTCAGGTCCTAATCCAAGGAAGTAAATTTGACCTCATAGGTGTAACTAGGACTTGGTTGGATGAGCTGCATAAGAAATACGACTTTGGAAAAGCATATCTTATTCAAAATTTTAACGTTGAAAATACAGTAAAGCAATATGTATTAGCATGAAGAGATCAAAGAAGAGGAACTATGGTGTAGAACATTCGAGTGTAGATGGAGGAGAAAAACAATTTTGTCATCAGCAATATAGACCAACCACCTCTTCAGGGAGAGAATATAAGCCTAGCACTGAGACAAGATCAAGGGAGAAAAGCAATTTTGTCATCAACAATATAGACCATACCTCTTCAGGAAAAGAATATGAATCTAGCACTGAGTTGTGATGTATTGATGGGGTGTTTGATTACCAAGACAGCTGCCGGAGTTCTTGCTCCACCAAATATAGAATATCTAAAGATGGTCTTAATTTCACAATTCGAAGGGCTAGTAAGTCCAAAAAGGGAAAATTATGTTGGGAATAAAATTCTCACCAATAGGGAGAAACTGGTAATTGATGTGAAAATGAGAACATCAAGGGGTTCCATCCCCAAATATGTGATAGAGAAAAGGAAAGTCAAGGCTTGACATCAGTTTTTGTTTTGGGAGAGCAATTTTAAAGACATCAGCAAGGAAACTGAAGAATAAAGTTAGTGACACAGAAATCATTCCCAAGAAGAGGAAAAAGGAGTATATAAGGACTGGATGTACAGGGTTCTTGACCAATTTAGATTTTTAAAAAGACATTCACAGAAGATGAAAGCAAGGGCAGGCGGCATTATAAAGGGATATTATTCACTATAGATGGAAAAGAAAATAGGACAGCTGCTAAGGATGGATGGGATGATACCTGACCATAATGAGAAAGTAGAACTGCTGAATTCTTTATTTTGCTTCTTTTTTCTATGCCAAGAGCTATCTGTGTAATGGAAAGGACACACAAATAAGGAGTTGAGGCCCAAAATAATTACAGGGATGGTAATAAAGCAGCTAGCTACTCTGGACAAGTTCAAGTCACCAAATGAACATTTCTTTATCGAAAGAATTAGCAAATGGAACTGTTGAGCCTTTGTTGGTGATAGCAAAGGTTGCAAAGAACAGGACAGCTTTTTCAGGTTTGGAGAAAACATCCTGATTTTTCAAAAGAAAGTAATAGGCCATCTACAAAGTCTGTGAACTTGACTTTGATTCCTGGCAAGATTCCAGAATGAATTATAAAATGAATGCTTAGTGAACATCTACCGAAAAAAGGGGGATTATCAAAAAGATCCAGTATGAATTACTTCATCAAAAATAGGTCATGCCATGGGGCGGCTAGGTGGTGCAGTGAATAGAGCACCGGCCCTGGAGTCAGGAGAACCTGAGTTCAAATCCCGGCCTCAGACACTTAACCCAAAAACTAGCTGTGTGACCTTGGGCAAGTCACTTAACCCCAACTGCCCTCCAAAAAAAAAGGGCAAAAAAAAAATCCAAAACAAAAAAAAATAAATCATGCCAAATGAACCTACTTCCATTATTGACAGGATTATTATACTGGTAGTTCAGGACATTGCTGTAGATGATAGTTTTCTTAGATTTTAGCAAAGCCTTTGACAAAGTCTTATGCTATTAATCTGAGCAAGATGGAGAGATGGGGGCTAGACAATAGAAAAACATTATTTGGAGCTGGTTGGATGACCAGACCCCAAAATATCCGATATCAACTTGGAAGGTCTTCAGTGGAGTGCCCCCAAGGATCTGTGCTTGGCTATCTGCTATTTAATATTTTTAACAGTGATTTGGATAAAGGTAGAGTTGGCATGTTTATCAGATTTGCAAGTAATGGAAGCCAGAAAGGCAGCTGAAGCATTATTTGGCAAAAATAGTGGGCCAAATAAGATGAAATTTAAGAGGGGTAAATGTAAAATTTTATATTTGGATTAAAATTCAGAAGTACAAGATGGAAGAGGCACGAATAGACAGTTTGAAAAAATAGAGGGGAGTGGTGCTTGGGGTTAGTGGATTGCAGGCTCAATGAGTTAATTGTATAATGTGGCAGCCAAAACAAAAGCACAATTCTAGGCTTCATTAAGAAATGCATAGTGTTTTGGAAATTCAGAGGTGATGGTCCCACTGTGCTCTGCCGTAGTCACACCACAAACAGGGTATTGTATTCATTGCTGGTTGCTACAGTTTAGAAAGGATGTTGATAGACTGAGAGATCCCAGAAGAGAGCAACTACAATTATGAAAGACCTCCAGATGATGTCACATTAGGGTCAACTGAAGGGAACTGAGGCCATTTAGCCTGGAAAAGACTGAAGCTGGACAAAATAGTATTTCTTCAAGTATTTTGAAGGTAGGTCATTTAGGAGAAGTATTAGCTGTGAACTGTTTTGAATCCTGAAGGCAAAGATAGGAGCAATGGGTTCAACCTAGGCTTGATAAAAGGAATTTTTCACTAATAAATCAAACTTTTCAAAAGTGGAATAGACTGCCTCAGCTTCTCCCCACTGAAGGGGGCAAATTGGCCATATCTTGTCAGGTTGATTCATTTTCTTGTATGGATTAAATTAGATAACTTCCAACTCTGAAATTATATGGTAATAGAAGTGAAATCATTTTGCATGATATTTTACAGAATTATGATGTGAAAGCTCCAAAGGAGCATTAAGAACAAATAACCAAACCTCATTTTGCAGATGAGAAAACTGAAGGAGGAGGAAACGACTAGTGAATTATAAAACCAAGACCAGAACCCAACTCTTGTGGTTCTGTACAGTGCTATTTCCACCATACTGTACGATTTTGGTATAAATAATTCAACTTCTAAGAAAACCATATTTCTTGTGTTCATTAATCACTAACATTTACGTAGTGCTATAAGCTTTAAAAAGTGCTCTTCCCATAATTACCCTGTGAGACAGGTGCTATAAGCATTATTTTTGTTTTATAGGGGAAAAAATAAGGTCATAGAGAAGTGATTTCTCTGTTGTTCCCATAGCTAATAAAGGAAATAGCCAGAATTTTAACTTAGCTCTCCTGAGAGTTATTTCATCCTTCAATGGTCAGCACTTTAAAAAAAAAAAAGTCTTTTTAATTAACAAAAATCAGGTTTCTCTCCCACTACTACCCCCCATTGAAAATAAAAACAAACCCTTATAATAAATGTGCATGGTCAAGCAAAAAAAATTTCTTGTACTGGTCATGTACAAAAATTATATGTCTAAATCCTCTCTGTCAGCATTTTTTATCATCTGCCCTCTGCTTGTATTAGTCATTGCATTGATCATAATTCTCAAGTGTTTTCAGGTTTTCAGAAAAAATCTGCAAAGACCTATATGAACTGAGGCAGAGTAAAGTGAACAGAACCAGGGGTCACCATTATACAGTGATAACAATGTTATAAAGAGAAAAAAAAACTATGAAAGACTTAGGGATGGTGATCAATTAAATTCCAGAGGACTAATGAATAAACACGCCTCCTACTTTTGAGAGAGAAGTGGAAGACTAAAAGAGCAGAATGAGACTTCTTGGGGGTGATGGACATGACCAGTGAGGAAATTGGTTTAGCTTGGTTATACATGTTTTTAACAGGGATTTTTTTTTTCTCATTTGGGTGGGGACAGGGAAGAAAGAGAAAACAGATTTTGCTGATTAAAAAACATAATTTTTAAAAAAGAGGTGGGTGATAAAGGTCCCAGCTTTTCTCCATTCAGCCTGTGAATGACTCACAAATGGGAAAGTGAGCCATGAGACAAACAGAAGTAATCAAACAACACACCATCATTAGCACGCAGACCAGGGGTCTCGTAAACCCTTAATGGAACAGGTAGTGAACAGTTCATAGAACATAAGTGCTGAAAGAAACTTTAGAGATGATCACCCCTGCCCCACTTTACAAAGTAAAAACTAAAGCCCAGAAAAGGGCAATGACTTACCCCAGATCATGTGGTGAGCTTGTGACAAAATTAGGACTACAACCCAGGGTCTCCAGCACCATATTCAGTGGCTCTTTGCAATACACAAGCCTATGTGCATGTTGCGAGTGAATGGGGTTTTTAAAGCTAAATTTGAACAGATTTAGCTTAGGGTTTTTAAAAGAAATGTGGGTTCTATTTCCATTCCTGTAGCTTGTTTGTTCCCCCACCTTCCAGGCCTGATAGCATGCTCAAAAGTAGCATATCAAGATGCTGCATGCATAGTATGTTTGCCACCCCTGATGTGCATGAATAGTACGTTTGCCACCCCTGATGTTCACTAAGGTTACCACATGGTGGGAGGAAGCAGTTATGTTTGGTAAAGGTAGGAAAAATTGGTTTTCCCGTTGTCTATAGGCAGCTATTGAACCTCTCCATTTCTAAAGAGCTCATCAAAGAACAGCTGAAGACAAAAAGTAGCTTATTCCTTGTTGAACCATAGGGTGGCATCATTCTCAAGCAGTATTCCTTTCACTGGCTTCAAACTCTTGGCACACTGAAGTCATAATCACAGATTGTCAGACGTGGAAGAAGCCTTAGAATAGAAAATACCAAAGTTAAATGGGACCTTAAAGATCATTTTAGAAGCCCCTTAATTTCTAAGTGAAGAAACCAAGACTGAGAGGCAACCCAGTTGTGCCCTCTTTCCATCGCCCCACATTATATCTCTTGTAGTGATTTCCATAGCATCTCCCTTGTTATTGGTATATATGGTAGGTGTAGACAAAGACAAGTCTAAAAACAGGTACGAATGTGGGAGGAAAACTCAGCTCTTTCATTCCCATAGCTGATTCAGGTTGAGTAATAGAAAGTTTCACGGTGGCTAGCTGATCCACAATGATCCTTCTCTAAAGCACTATACTTTCCAAAGTTTATGTCATGTGATATTTGCAGCCACTCTGTGACAAAAGCAGGGAAGGCATTATCACCATTTTACAGACAGGGAAATAAAGACTCAGAGATTTAGTGACTTCACAGGGCCATGGAACAAATTATGGAGCTAGGAAACTTTGCTTTCTTTCCTCCCAAACCAGTTGTTCCAGGCTGCTATCCATGCTGCAACATGGTTGATGGTGGCAAGAAATGAAGGAAAAATTCATTAATTCCTGGAGTTATTTGCAGAATTTTTTTGGGTTAAAAAAATGTTCTCATAGAACAAAGATAAAGGATTACAGAGGACAGGTAGGTGGCAAAGTGGATAGATCTCTGGACCTGAAGTCAGGAAGATCTGAGTTTAAATCTGTCCTCAGACACTTATTAGCTATGTGACTCTGGGCAAGTCACTTAGCCCTGTTTGCTTCTGTTTCTTATCTGCCAAATGAGCTGGAGAAGGAAATGGCACTGAAATGGGCAGGAACTAGTTAAATAAAAACTTCATGGACTTGAGAATGAAGTAGCCAGGAAATAGTTAAGTGATACTTTGAGAAATTAGAAATCAGCAAGTTAGAAGACAATGAAACTGCCTATGAGCCAGGCTGGGGTGTGGGAACCCATCTAGGTCTTCACTTTTCTTCTCCTATGTGCCCAGGTCATCATGCTCTGTACCCCTCTCTGCTTCTGTCATTATGCCCTGTAATCACAAACTCCCTTACCTCAGCAACTTACTTGCACCTCCAAACAATGGGACTATATGGTATCCCAATTACAGCATCCTGTTCAAGGCGCCTGCATCTTGGCACGACAGCCAGAACCGTTGCACCCCCCTGGAGCCTTGTAGCTAAGGGTCCCACAGATCTGCCAGCCAATCAAAACCCACCCC
>CM053595.1:67387153-67404192 GCA_028646575.1 Pseudocheirus occidentalis
ATATATATATATATATATAGTACATATGGGTCCTTTTCCTCTTTCTTTGCTGTCTTTGGGGCACAGACCTAGTAGCAATATCACTGGGTCAAAAGAAATACACAGTTTAATAGTTTTTTGGACATAGTTCCAAATTGTTTTCCAGAATGATCAATTCACAGTTCCACCAACAGTGCATTAATATACCTGTTTTCCTACAGTCCTTCTAACATTTGCCATTCATCAACTTTGTCGATCTGGTCGGTGTGAGGTGGTAGCTCAGAGTTGTTTAATTTGCATTTCTCTAATCGGTAGTGATTTAGAGCATTGATTCATACGGTTCTTTATAACTTGCATTTTTTTCTCTCACAACTGCCTCTTCATACCCTTTAGCAGTTCAGCCGCTTATCAATTGAGAAATAGCTCTCACTCTTATAAATTTGAATCAATTCCCTATGTATATTAGAAATAAGAGCTTTATCAGAGGGACTCGCTACAAAGATTTCTCCCGCCCCCCCCCAATTTATCTCCTCCTTTTCTAATTTTATCTATTTTCGTTTAGTTCCAACAAAACCTTTCCTGCTCTTTTGTCTAAAGATCTAAAAGGCAATTTCTTCCTTGCTCCTCTAATTGATTTATGATGTCACCCTTTATGATAAGTCAGGTACCCATTTGGAGCTTACCTTAGTATATATTGTAAGATGTTAGTCTATATCTAGTTTCTGCTTCTAGTTTTCCTAATAGTTTTGTTGAATAGTGAATTCCTAACCCAGTAGTTGGTACCTTTGAGTCTGTCAAACACTAAGCTACTATGATTGATCAATTGCATCTGTATGTTATGCATCTAATCTGTTTCACTGATCAATCTATTTCTTTTTTTTTTTTTTGCTTTTTTTTTTTGTAGGGCAATTGGGGTTAAGTGACTTGCCCAAGGTCACATGGCTAGGTTTTGTGTTAAGTGTCCTCCTGACTCCAGGGCCGGTGCTCCGTTCACTGCGCCACCTAGCTACCCAATCAACCTATTTCTTACCCAGTACCAAACTGCTTAAATAAATACAGCTTTGTTATGTAGTTTGAGATCTAGAATTGATAGACCCCTTTCCTTCCCACTTTTTTTCATTATTTCCCTTGAGGTTCTTGATCTTTCTTTTTTGGTTGTATTCCAGTTCATTGATCTGCTCTTTATCTTTTATTGATGAGTCTTTAGAGATAAGTCTTTAGAGATTTCCCCCCTAAGAACTGCTTTTGCCACATCCTTAAAATTCTGGTATGTTGTCTCATTATTGTCATTATCTTTAATGAAATTACCGATTACTTGTGTGGTTTGTTCTTTGATTCACTCATTCTTTCGAATTAAATTATTTAGTTTCCAATTAATTTTAATCTTTAAGGGCTTCAAAGGCCCTTTATTGTATATAATTTTGATTGCATTATGCTTCATAAAAGATGTTCTTGACATTTCTGCTTTTCTGTAGTTGCATATGTGTGTCTTTTTTATTTTTAAATTTTACTTATTTATTTTTAGCTCACAACATTCAGTTCCACAAGCTTTTGAGTTTTAAATTTTCTCCCCCTCCTTCCTCTCCCCCATCCCTAAGATGGCATGCAATCTGATATAGGCTCTACATATACATTCATATTAAACATATTTTCTCATTAGTCATGTTGTAAAGAAGAATTATAACCAAAGAAGAAACAAAACAAAAAAGAGAAAGAAAATAGTATGCTTCTATCTGCATTCAGACTCTGTAATTCTTTCTCCGAATTTGGAAAGCATTTTTCATCACGAGCCTTGTCTCAGAACCTTGCATTGCTGAGACGATCCAAGTCTATCAAAGTTAGTCATCACACAATGTAGCTGTAATTGTGTACAATGTTCTCCTGGTTCTGCTCTTCTCATTCAGCATCAGTGCATATAAGTCTTTCCAGGTTTTTTTGAAGTCCACCTGCTCCTCATTTCTTATAGCACAATAGTATTCCATTACATTCATATACCACAACTTATTCAGCCAGTCCCTAATTGATGGGCATTCCTCCTCAATTTCCAACTCTTTGCTGCCACAAAAAGAACTGCTATAAATATTTTTGTACATGTGTGTCCTTTTCCCATTTGCATGATCTCTTTGGAATACAGACCCAAAAGTGCTATTACTGGATCAAAGATTGTATATGTGTTTTAATAATATTTTCTTTTTCCTAATTACATATAAAGACAATTTTAAACATTCTTTTTAAAAATTTTTTATTTTTACATTTTCTCCCTTCCTCTTTTACCTCCCCCCTCCCAGAGATACTAAACAATTTGATATAGGTTATGCATGTGCAATCATTCAAAACAAATTCCCATATTAGTCATGTTGTGAAAGAAGGCAGCATGTGGAACTTTTCTGCTCTATTACATGATCAATGTTTCCATAAGTACCATAGACAACTGAGAAATAAGCACATGCCTTTCTATTCTCATTCAATAATATCTAGAGGTCTATCATATCTAACTTTTCTAAAATTCTATTCTAGTCTTTCTTTTTTGTTTATTTTTTGGTTAGATTGATCTGTCTAGGCCTGAGAGGAATAAACTGAAGTCCTCCACTATTATAGTTTTACTGTGCATTTCTCCTCATTATATAGATGTCTACTTCTACATCCCAATTATGTAAAATAATTGATAAGTAATTAAAGTTATCTCCATTTTACAGACAGAGAAACTAAGATTTAGAAAAAGGAAATGATGGTTTACATGACTTGAAAATGGTCAGTCTAGGAATGAATCTTCTTCGCCCTCTCCCACCCTTCAAGATAGTGCTCTTCCCTTCCACTTCCATTCTTCTCTTAAGATCATCAAAACATAACAGCCGTATGGCCTTGGGCAAGTCACTTAACCCCAACTGCCCTCCAAAAAGCAAAAAAAAAAAACATAACAGAACCATTTCCAGGGCTCTCTCTAATCCCTGAGGCTGATAGAGTTCTGAAGTATATGTGTCATCTCTTCATATTAGAATATAATATTAGAATATTATCATTGTTTAGTTCCTTATGATTGCTCACTCATATTTACCTTTTAATGCTTCTCTTGCCTCTTGTGTTTATATTTCAAAATTTCTATGCAGTTCTACTCTCTTTTCAACTGGAATGCATAGTAATTTTCTTTTTCATTATTCATTATTTTCACATTTAGTATTTTCATTATTCATTCAATATTCATTCATCCCTTTCAGGATTTTACTAAGTTCTGCTGGGTAAGTTCTTAACTCCTTTACTATGATGGTTGCTAAATCACATGTGATCATCCTTGCACTGCTCCCAGGATCCAGAGACACATGCTTTTGTTTGCTTCTAAACTGCTTCCTCATTCAGTATATAGCCTAAGGCAATAATGCTCTTCACCTGCAAGGTGCAAAGCCCCACATAGAGGTCCCCTCCTCTGTCTGTCCTAGATCTGTGACCTACAGATAGGTGGTGAGTGACAGATCTGCCAGGTGGTAACTGTTTCTGCACTCTGTGCTCGTTTGGGGAGCCCTTGGGACCTCTTCTTGCCCAAGTACACAACCTGGTCCCCTTTCAGTCCCTGGGCACTAATATGTTCTGCAGGGTTACACTTCTGGCCAGACCTCATCCCCAGTATCCACAAACCTCTCTTTCTGTCTCCTCATGCCAACTTTTGCTGGATAAATAAATCACTGTAACTTTTTTATTGGATTTCCCTATCAGGATTTAGTCTGTTGCACTTTATAGATCAGTGGTCCTCAACCTTCCTAATGCCTCGACCCTTTAATACAGTTCCTCATGTCATGGTGACCCTCAACCATAAAATTATTTTTGTTGCTACTTCATAACTGTCATTTTGCTACTGTTATGAATCGTAATGTAAATATCTGATATGCAGGATATATTTTCATTGTTACAAATTGAACATAACCCATATGTTGAGAACCGCTATTCTACATCTTTGTGGAGAGGTTATAGTCAGGGAGCATGGCTAAACTTCCTTTGCCTCTGCCATCTTGGCTACACCCTCTCTACTCCTCAGCTCAATTCTGATGAGACTTTTTCCTTTGTGGAGGTCCTGACCTCTCACAAGCCTCTGGAGCATCCATTAAGTTTAAGTTTCTGAAAGTCTCCTTGACCTGATTTCTAGCTTTGCAGCCCTGGGGCTAAGGAAGGACACACTGTTCTCTTCCCCAGACTTCAACTATAATAACAATTCACATTCCTGTGATGCTTTACAGTTTTTTGCAGAGGTTTCATTGAAACACACCCAGAAAATGAATAATAAAAATGTCATTATCTCCATTTTATGGACCAAGAAAGTAAGGTTTAGAGAAAGGAAATGATGGTTCACATGGCTTGAAAATGGCCAATGTAGAAATAGAACCCAAGTCTCCTGACTCTCAGTCCAGTGCTCCTTCTACTACACCATGATGCTTACCATGCCCTAAAATAATTCCTCACTCTAGAAAATGTGACAAAATAACTCTGGTTTTCTAGGTCCTTAGAGGAAAGCAGGATGTTCTAGGCAGGCAAACCTAGGATGATTAAATTGTCTACCTTTATTATTTGCATGGTGCATCTTCCAATACAGTTTGGTGTTCATGGAAAGTGCTGGATGTAGAATCAGGATAATGGGTTCGAAGCCTACTTCTGATGTTTGCTGCCTGTTTTCTCGTCTGTAAAATAGATTAGATAGCTTCTGAGATCCCTCTAGATCTATGAATGAGAAGGCTGTGTTCTGGTCCCAGCTCTGGTGCTTACTACCTATGTATGCTTCAGTAAGTCATTTAATTTGTCTGGGCCTCAGTTTTTTTCAATCAGTAAAATGAGGGGAGGTGGACCAGATGATCTTTAAGGTCTTTTCCAGTTCCAATAGTTGCTGTTCTTCTATGCTTCTAGCAGGGAGAGAGAGAGGCATGCTAACTAACCCTCATTAATTCAGCACCCCCAGCCCTGTGCCATCTTTTCCCAGGACTTTAACACCAAGTATTAAACAAGCAAAGACTCTTCGGGAGAACTAAGACTAGTATATACAAGTTGTGGAGAGTCTAAGTCCACATCACTATAAGAAAGATTTTCTAACAACAAGTTGTTTAACAGGGAGCAGGTGGTAGTGACCTCCCTGTCACTATAGATCTTCAAGGAGAGGCTGGATAACAACTTTTTGGAAATGTTGTAGAAGTTTTCTCTTCAGGCATGAAACGGACTCAATCACCCTTTCCAACTCTTTCATTCTATAATTCAAGAGCCGCACTGAGAGTTTCAAAGTCACAGGCAATTCATACACCCAATCTTCTCTGTCCCCTTCAACCGGGGTGTGCAAAAGCCGGCTTGAACTGATTTAGAAGAGTCAACTGTCAAATTCTTAACGTGAGTATCTACACCCAGGAGATCAGCAGAATCAGGGCAACCAACACCGTAAATCTGGGGCTTGATTTGTTTATTGTCTAGACCGAAGAGAGTGATGGAGAAAATATTAATAATTCAGATTAAAAGTGTGTTGTACATAAATATTCCCCCCAGGAAGTAGGTTGTTAAACAATTACCAGCACACTGCTTCCACCCCAATATTTTCAGAAAACTATAGAACATCAGAACTAGTAGGGACCACAGCTGACTCCCTCATTTTACAAAGGAAACAAGCCAAGAGAAGAAGAATGACATGTTTAGGTCAGTCGCCCAGCAAGTTTGTGGCAGGGCTTGGAGGAGCCGCTACATCTCCTAGTTTCCAATCAGCGAGAGAAGCTTGCTTTTTACCCCCCATTTTCCTTTCTTCTGTCATTCTTCATTATCCCATGTTCTTCAGTATTATTATCAAACTAGGCCCACCTTCCTGATGGGCTTCCCTTTTCAGGGATATAAGCATTTTTAAAAGAGACAGAAAGACAGAGACAGAGAGAGGAAGAGAGAGAGAGAGAGACAGAGAGGTAGAGACAGAGAGAGAGGAAGAGAGAAAGAAAGAGAGACAGAGAGAGAGGAAGACCGAGAGAGGAAGAGAGACAGAGACAGAGAGAGGAAGAGAGAGACACAGAGAGAGGGAGAGGGAGGAGGAAGGGTGAGAGAGGGAGAGAGAGAGAAAGAGAGAGAGAGAGAGAGAGAGAGAAAGAGAGAGAGAGAGAGAGAGAGAGAGAGAGAGAGAGAGAGAGAGAGAGCATAATAAAGCAATGCTTCAACCTAAGAAAGGAAAAGACAAGGGAGCAATTTCAAATATCAGTGAAGGAGACATTCTGGGATAGAAGCAGCAGGTTCTCTATCCTCCCTGTGAGACAGATGGAGTTTAATTAAAGGGAAGGAGTCCAGCAGGGCTTGATTTATGGATGAACCTGATCTAGGCTCTTGTCAGGTTTCTGTGGCTTCTAAAACAAAACAGTAAATCTTCCTCTCTTCTTCCTCTACTCTAACCATGATATTCGTGAGGTAAGACTAAGACAAGGCCTTCCATCTGGAAAACTGTAACATTCCAGGCATCCCCCAAAATCCAAAAAGAAGCTGAGATCCCAAAGCTTTGTGTTGACCTCTCCCACCACTCCTAACTTGTGTAGCATTATTGCTCTTTGGTGAAAGAGTAACTCCCTCCACAGCTCACTTCTTCCAACAAACAACTATTTAACAAGGAAAAATATCTTCGGGAGGTGAGGAAGACACGACTGAGGCAGTATGGAGTTCGGACAGGTACAAGAAAGAAGGGGGCAGAATTTGCTTGACTTACCAGTGACTCAGAGAGCCCTCCACCCACCCAAACATATATCTCTGACTCAGTCACCACATCCCAACTAATTCTTCAATTCTTTTGGTTATATCTTGCCATCTTCCAGCAATTCTTTTAAGATACAAATCCCACTGGGAGAAAGAAGAAGAATTTATTTCCTGCATAAGATCTAAAGCAGGCAGGGCAAGGAGAGAGAGAGGAGGAAGGGTCAGCCTGAGGGCACCATGATTCAGAAAGTTTAAATACTATATAGGTGGGGGAGGCTAGGTGGCACTGTGAATAGAGTACCAACCCTGGAGTCAGGAGGACCCAAGTTCAAATCCAGCCTCAGACAGTTAACATTTACTAGCTGTCTGACCTTGGGCAAGTCACTTGACCCCAATTGCCCTGCTTTCCCTTCTCCTGAATGAATGAAATGAATGAATGAATGAATGATGCTATACAGGTGTTAAGTGACTGTGCAAGGATCTGAATTAAAGTCCTCTGACTCATAATCCCGGGTACTTTTCACTGCCCCATGCATCCTTTCTTAATTAATACAGTTGATTTCGTTATCTATCCAAAAGCAGGAAGAACTATCTGTCTATAATAGAGCACTATCCAATGAGAGCCAAGACCTGGAAGCATATACATGAGGACCCATATGGATGATTGGTGAGCCTGCCTCTGGAAGTTCATGATGATGTGGATGCACAAATATTCTCTGATTGTTCCCTCTCTGCTTACTGCACAGTGAATAAAAAATTTTCTGATAACTGCTGATCCAAAACTAAGAGTACAAGAAATTATATCTTTCCTTCCATCTGGTCTCAAGTTAATAAGGACAACCCTGTGAGCCCTAGAGGGTTAGCTAAGAGATGCCCTTCACCCCACTGGTCAGCTAGTGCATGCATGATTTACTAAGAAGGCCTGTATCTGGGATAAGACCACCTCTAATTTGTTTTTATTTTAATACACAAGCCTTGTGAGATCTCAAAAAATCAAGGAGCTGGAGTCCATAGTAGAGTTTGCCAGCAGCAAAGCCCAAGGAGGAGAGACCATCAGGGCCCAGCTCAGCAATGGACTGAAGGCAACCAAGACACTATGTTCTAAAAGCAAGGGAGCAATTCATTCCACTGGCTTTGTCATATTTGGAATTGAAATTGGGACGAATAATTTGTTGAACCACTTTAAGACTAAACCCACTATCTTCAGAAATTAAGGTGGTGGAGGACTGAATGTGTCCTTGATTCTGGAGAGATGTTTATTTATTTAAGTTCTTGCTTTATCTTTTCAATAAATATCCTTCTCTAAAAGCTAACTGATGTTAGCTGATTAATTGTTATTAAAGAAAGATTAACTGATAATTGATACTAAGGAAATGCTCTGGAATGAGAACTCAAGGTGATGTCATTAGGAAGACATCTCCAACCCCCCAATGGTACCCCTAGAACTCTAAGGGAAAACAGTCGCCTTGTTCTGGGGACTCAACCAGTCAACGGAGCTGTGGTTGGTATAATAAGGACTCCCAGAGTTTATTCTCAATACATTCATTTAATGTGATGTGGCCATTTTGTCCAATAGAGGTGAGCATAATATGATGAACAGAAGCAAAATGAATACTATGACAATTAAAATGTGTGTGTCAGCTTATGTTGCAGAGGATGAAAAAGTAAAATAGAGTTATGAAGAATTTGACATGATCTTTCAAAGTAAGTCAATATGTATATTTTGATGTTGGTCAGTTTCAATGCAAAGTGACCTGGGAGGAATCAGTGAAAGCTCTGCTGGACAATATGGTTCAGATGAAGAACTGAAAGAGGTAAAAGTCTTATAGACTACTTATAAGCTCCATGCTTCCTTCAAGAAGATAATTGAAAAGTGTTAACATGCTGACCGTACCAAGAAGACAAAAAATGGAGACTGCTAAGAGAGTCATTTCTGAATCAGTTTTCTGTGGAGGGTCAGACCAAAGATCAAGATCAACACCCATTTCATTTAAAAGAAGGGATAAAAATAAGAAGACATTGTCAACACCTCCGTAAAACACCAACCTGATCGATTCAAAGAAATTTTTACTCCAAAAAAAATGGTACTTCTTCTAATATTAGCATTTCTCACAAAAATTTAACCAGTATAAATGCAGTCATTACAACAATTAAGCAAAAAGAGTCTAGAAATTAAGCAAAAAAGAGTCTGCTGACAAAATAAATTCCCTCTCTCCCAAGTGGAAAGATGAGGCAGCCAAAGGCCATGCCAATTTAGAATACAAATTCATTTGTATAAGGTCAAAGAGGAGGAGTGTGGAAGATCATGAGCAGTATCATCTCAGAAAACAACTAAAGGTAGGAGAGTTTCAGGACATTTTCTGGAGAAAATGAATCTCCAGAAAGTTTGATAGGAGACCCAACTAGTTCATATTATCCCAATAGAATTTATAGTTAAAACTGGGAGGACATCACACAGAAGGAAAATGCATCATATTTGTTAATATTTCTATAAAGATCTATTTCTGGGGAGGCTAGGTGGTACAGTGAATAGAGCCTGGAGTCAGGAGGACCTGAGTTCAAATCCAGCCTCAGACACTTAACACAAAAAAATTAGCTGCGTGACCTTGGGCAAGTCACTTAACCCCAATTGCCCTACCTTCCCCCCTCAAAAAAAGCAAAAAATTAAAAATAAAAAAGATCTATTTCTTCATCAATAACAGTGATGAAACATGAAACAGCATATTTCAACTCTGGTACGCAGTATCCTATATTAGCAAGCAGAAATAACAATTTAAAAGATGAAGTCATGAAAAGCAATGGGACTAGACCAAAAACACACAAAAAAATCTGTTCTGAAGGTGATTCAGTTTTGAAAGTTTAAATGAATCAGTTTTCAAGGTATTTGAAAAAAGGGATGAATAATTGAATGAATGAGGAAAAATTATAGGCAGAATTATTGCTGATACCCCAATAAAAGGCAATTAAAGATATCAGCAACTACCCCATACTCTGCTTTCCCATCTTCATATAGCAAAGTTATAGGGTCTGGGGTCTGACCACATACTCCTTATTAGTCACACTTAATCTATAGCCTGCCCCTGGTTCTTTCATTTAATTTATATCCTCCTAAGTCCTCGAGTAATCTATGGGTATATTCAAATAATTTCTTTCTCATTAATAAACTTTAAATCTCTTTTTCCTTAATTATTTAAATAATAATTATTTGATGAACTGGAGAAACATACTATCTCAATAGTTATTACTCTTATCTGTAATTAATCAGGCATTAAAATTCATAAATACGGGGTGGCTAGGTGGCGTAGTGAAGACAGCGCAGACCTTGGAGTCAGGATGACCTAAGTTCAAATCTGGCCTCAGACACTTAACACAAAAACTAGCCCTGTGACTTTGGGCAAGTCACTTAACCACAGCTGCCCTCCCAAAAGCAAAAAAAAAAAAAAAGATAGTAAATACATATAATTTATTAACAAATTAAAATTATAACAAAGCAACAACATACATAACTGTTAAAAATATTTTGGGTCTACCCTGAGTCACCTCAGGCCCTCAACACAACAGTGAGTGACTACTCTGCTCTCACCTGGAAACACAGTCTTACAACATTTGGTTCATTCTATATACTGATTAAAGTATCTTAAGAATCTTCTTCATATTTCTTCTCAAGATAGTATTTAAAATTATCTGTTACAATTTGGAAGGAGTCATAGTGAAAAATGCTATCTACCTCCAGATCAAAAACTGATAAACCCTGAGTACAGATTGAAATTTTTTTTCTCTTTATTTCTATTGGGGTTTTCGGCAACAAGGTTAATATGGAAATATATTTTGCATGACCTCATGTGTATAATGGGTATCATATTTCTTGCCTTCTAAATGGGTAGGGAAGAGGGAAAAAGGAGGGAGAGAAATTGAAATTGAAAATAAAGGAAAATAGTTAAGTTCGGTCTCTCCAGAAAAATAGCTCTTGTGGTCAGAAACAATCTTTCCAAAGTATATTCCATTTGCCAGCTCCTCACAGACTCTTCATATAATTTCTTTATAAGACCACAGTCAAAACAGGTCTAACAAGGAAAATATTCTCCTAACCTACCTCTATCTTCTCCACAAATTCTTCTTAGCTCACGGGCAAAGTAAGCACCTTTTCCCTAACTCCACGGAGAGAGGCATTTAATAGTCAGACATGTCTCAAGTGGCCTCCAAACTGCTGGCTCAAACTGCTTTTCCCCACATTGTATCTGGTTTTCCTTTGCTCTTAAAGAGACAGTCATCATTTCTATAGTGTCTGTGAGGGATGCATTCAAAACAGGGATTATAGTTTATTTCTCATCGCTATAAAATCTTTATGAGACTGAGCTATACATATATATTGATGAAAATATGAGAAGGAAATGCATAGACTTTTGCACAAGGTTTTCTACTGCAGGCTACATCTTTTCACAGTCACATGAATGTATACAGAGTAAAAGAACCTGTTGTGTTTATTGCTTCTTGATTACCAAAGAATTATTTGATGTAATGATCATTCTGCACCCCAGAAAACAGATAATAAAAGACAACTCCCTTCTCTTAGTAGAGAAATGGAAAAGAAGGGACTTCGGCTTAAGATGGCAATGTGAAAGATTATAGAAGATCAGATCTCCCATAGACAGAGCTCGGCTCCCCTCTTAGACTGTGGGCTTCTCAAGGTCAGGAACTATCCTTTGCCTTTCTTTGTATGCCCAGTAACTGGCATATAATAGAGTAGTAGCTAATAAATGTTTATTGACTGACTCAACGTAGTAAATCTCTAAATGGATGCCAGACAGAGCAATGAACAAGAAAACTGAAAAGCAGAAATAAACTCCTCCATCCAGTTCAGAACTTTACAAAATAAGATGGCCAGAAGCCAGTGGAAGTTAGGAGAGGAGTCACATCAGGGAAGCCAACACAACCCCAGTTAAAGGGCCTGCAGCTGGCAGGACTCTGAACAAGAACGCTCCAGGGGGAGATCATAAGCCACCAAAAGCTCTGGTAATCAGGCTTGAAGCCAGATGCTAGCCTGGCTTGTCAGAATAGAAGTGGAGAAAGTGGAACAGAGACATAGAGCTGGACTGCCCACTCCTCAGAGCACTGGTGCTCACCACTGGAGTAGAGTCTTTCAGGAGGTCTGAGACCAGCTGATTTCCAACATTTGACTCAGACCTATCAGAGCTACAGCAAGAGATGGAACCAACTTCTAATTGGTGACTGTGAAAGGAGAAGAACAGGGCTTAAGAGTGGATCACCAGGAGGTTGTGACAGAGACCAGGGATCAAGGCAGAGGCTGGGGCTTAGTACCAGCCACCTCATCTAGCATGTCGGAATATACAGGGGAAAGGACCACTCAAAAAATCCAGGAGTGCCAGAAGGGACAGAGCTAGGTTCTGGCACAAAGTCCCAAACCCAAACCTAAAGTTTAGAATATGAGTAAACAGAAGAAGATATCGATCACAACATGAAGTAGGGTTCAGTGGCTGTGGAATATTTAATATTCTGTCATTCACGGTTGCTGTGGCAAAAAAAAAAGTATCTTCGATCTGCATTCTAGCTCTATCAGTTCTTTCTCTGGAGATGGACAGCACCTTTCATCATAAGTCCTTCAGAACTGTCTTGGATCATTGCATTGCTGACAATAGCTAAGTTATTCACAGTAGATCATCGTACAATTTTGCTGTCACTGTGTACAATGTTCTCCTGGTTCTGTTCATTTTACTTTGCATAAATATGTCTTTCCAGGTTTTTCGAAAAGCATCCTACTCATCATTTCTTATAATAGTATTCCACTGCAATCATATACAACAATTTGTTTAGTCATTCCCCAATTTATGGATATCCCCTCAATCTCTAATTCTTTACCACCATTAGAAGAACTACTATAAATATTTTTGTACAAATAGGTCCTTTTCCTTTTAGTTTTTTATGTCTTTAAGATACAGACCTTGTAGTGGTATTCCTTGGTCAAAGGGTATGCATGATTTTATAGCCCTTTGGGCATAGTTCCAAATTGTTCTCCAGAATAGTTGGATCAGTATATAACTTCACCAACAAAGCATTAGTGTTTTCATTTCCCCCCATCCCCTCCAACATTTGGCATTTTTCTTTTCTGTCATATTAGCTAATGTGATAGGTGTGTAGTGGGAGCTCATAATTGTTTTAAATTGCATTTCTCTAATCAATAGTGATCTACAACATTTTTTTCACATAATTATAGATAGCTTTGATTACTTTGTCTGAAAACTGCCTCTTCATATCCTTTGACCATTTGTCAATTGAGAAACAGCAGAGCCTAATTTTAACATAAAGTTCAAGGTCAAGAAAAAGAAGTTGACCTTTAAAAGCTACTATGGTGGCAGAGAAAAACCAAGATACAAACTTAGAAGAAGACAATAACATTTAAATTTTAAAAATAAGTTCTTATCGACATCTTTTATTTCTTACATCCTCATAGTTTTCCCAAATATTTCTTCCTTTTCTCCTCCCAGAAGCCATCTCATATAACAAATAGTATTTTTAGAGATGAAAAGAAATCTGTGCAACTGATCAATGCATTGAAAAAGTCCAAAAACACGTGCAATGTATAGAAACTGGATACTTCTTACCTCCACAGAGGGGTGGGTTGGGGTTGCCTTTTCAGATCTTTTCATTCAGTCTTGTTTGATCTTTACAATTTTGTTACATTCACTTTTGATCATTTGATTTGTAGCTATTTCCATTTCCAATGTTGTGGTTATTGTATATGGAGGGGGGTGGGGATTGATTCTGTTTGCTTCATCCTACATCATTTTATATAGATCTGTCCATGATGCTCTGTATTCATCACACACATCATTTCTTATAGCACAAAATATTTAATTACGTTCACATAGCATAATTTGTTTAGCCATTCCCCAATTGATGTGCCGCCTACTGTGTTTGCAATTCTGTGCTATCACAAAAATGCTATAGCTATTTTGGCATATATTGCATTTTATTGTTATTTATACTTTCCTTGGGGTATAAATCCAGTAATGGAATCTCTTATTCAAAAGGTATAATTCAATGATACTTGAATATTTTTCTCCTCAGTTTTCCAAGTTGGTTGATTTTGCTATGAGACACTTTATATTTTCTTCTATTTTTTAGCCTTTTGATTTTGTTTTAGTATTTTTTGTTGCTTCATGAAGTCATTGACTTCTCTTTGGTCCTTTCTAATCTTCAGGGAGTTTATTGCTTGTGCAGGGAGTTTATTGCTCTTGTGCCAAACTGTTCGTTCCTTTTCTAATTATTTTTTCCTTTGCTCTCATTTCTTTTCCAATTTTTTCTCAAGAGCTCTCATTACATTTATACAATCATACTTAAACTTTTTTTTAAAGCCTTGCTTCATCTCTTCCAGGAATTGTAATTGAGTTTGTGCCCAAGCTGTGTTTTTCTCTGAGACATTGACTGTAGATGTTTTGGAGTCATTCTTTTCTGTTTGTGTCTTAAACATCCCTGCCACCATAATGTTAATTGCTCAGCATGGTGGGGTTCTTTTTTTGTTTGCCCATTCTTCCAATCCACTTCCTGGATTTGGACCTGATGTTAGGGTTGGGCTCTGCCACATTTGTGGAGAGAAGGTCTGGGCTGGTCCTATTGCTGCTTTCTTGGGGTGTTGAGTGTTGTATTATTCCAGGATCAAAGTAACAGGTTGGGGACACAAAAACTTTCAGTTCTTCCTAAGTGGTCTGTTCCAGAGCAGTCTAGTTGTTACCCTCTTGGTCTGGGCTTTGCAAGTTCCTGACCTGGATTTGGAGACCTAGAGTAGGCTGCTCCTAAAATTCCACCCCCATCAGCTAGCTAGGAAAGCTCTGCTCTCCAGGTCAGTTGTTGTTATTTTTCTGTGATATACCTTAAATTTCAGAGTGGCAGAATTGTAGGATCCCTTTTAGTATGAGTCATAGTTTGGTCTAGTAGTTCTCAACATTCCTAATACCTCAACCCTTTCATACTTGTATGTGGGCATATCTGCATGTGGGCGGATCCACCTGGAGACAGATAGAGGAGCGGTGTCTTGGTTCTTAAGACCATCAGAAATATATGTTTTCCGATGGTCTTAGACTCCCCCTGTGATAGGGTTGTTCAACCCCCAAAGGGGTTGTGACCCACAGGTTGAGAACCGCTGATTTGGTCTGATTATAGTTCCTCTGCATACTGGCTTAGATACTGGAAATAAGACCCTGCTCTCTGCCTGGGATTTGAGCCATGTTGATGGTGCTGCTGCTACTGGCTTCTGAACTTTCTCTTTTTTTAGTACACTGCTCAGGGCCTAACTTTCTGGAATCTTTTTCAGTTGTTTCAGTAGTATCCAACTCTTGGTGACCTTATTTGGGGTTTTCCTGGCTAAGACATTAGGGTAGTTTGCCATTTCCTTCTCCAGCTCATTTTACATATGAGGAAACTGAGGCAACCAGGTTGAAATGACTTGCCCAGAGTCACACAGTGTCTGAGGCTGCATTTGAACTCAGTTCTTCTTGGCCTTAGGTCCAGCACTCTGTCCATTGCACCACGTAGCCGCCCTTCCCATTCAGCTAGCCTTCTCATCCATTTCTGGTTGGAGGGAAGGGTCTGGAATGAGTTCCAGAGCCTCCATTTAAGAAAGAGGCTCAATACAGTCTTTTCCCTGTTTTCCACTATATATACTACATACTATATGTATATATATATATAGTATATATACTATACTGATTTTATGGGGCCACTGCTTTGACTTTTGCCTTGCCACTGGACTCTGATGACTCTGGAGGAGAGACTGAGGCTGATGACTTTGAGCAGCTCTGCCTCACTTAAATCCAATTCACTTGCAAGTCAAGACATTACTCTCATGATATCATTGGTCCTCTTCAAGAATAAAGGACAAATAGCAATCTGTGAGTAGTAATTGCCCTCCTCCTCCTCCTCCTCCTCCTCCCCTATGTCCTCCTTCTCTTCCTTCCTCTTCTTCACCCTTCATCACATATGGTCCCTCTTTCTATATGAGGAGTCATACCTGTGTATGTGCTCTGTCCACAGGAATATAATTTTTGGCTGCTTAAACTTTGTAATATGTTCTGAGGCCTGGGGGCTAGAATATTTTATATTTCTTATTTTTTTTATTTTTCAGAAAGTTGGGACATAAGATGGGGCAGAGTCAAGATGGCAGTGTAGAAGCAGCAAAACTCCACAGCTCTCCCCATAACCACCTCAAATACCTATAAAATATGACTCTAAACAAATTTTAGAGCTCCAAAAACCACAAAGTGAGAGAGAAACAAAGCTCCTGCTGAAGGCAGCCCAGCAGGTGGACAGGAAGGGTTCATCACAGCACAGTGGAAGCCAAGACCAGCCAAACAAGCCATGGTTTTAGCCCTAGGGCAGCCAGGACCAGCCATGGTGGAGCATTTGAGAGAATGGATCACTAGCAGCTGTGGCATTTTCCAGAATTATCAAACCATAATTACCAAAGACAAAGTGAAAGGTCAGTGGAACTCAGCAGAATTTGGGGGGGGGGGATGGAGGAGCAGGTCCGGTCCTCTAACCCCAGAGCCAGAAGCAGCAGAAGTAGCAGCCATGCAGCCACCTCCACATGACTGCTTCAGAGCTCCCAGTTTGCAGATTGTAGAGGGGCCAAGCAACCATTCAGAGGCTAAGTGCTGTTGCCTTAAACTGCCTGGATCAGGATCATGGTCTTGGGTGGTGGTCCTGGGGTATGTGACCAGTGAGCCAAAGCTGGTGGGGGCTGTAGAGATGGTGGTCTCCTAATAGCTCCAGCAGCTGCAAAAACCCCAATAATTTGGGACAAAGCTCTCCCCTCTGGAAGCAGAGTTCTACTGTGGCAAAGAGCTCCAAAGTCAAGTAGCTGAGTGGCAACATGAGCAAGCAAAGAAAGTGAAGCAAGCTCAACCATCAAACTTTAGATTCCTTTTTCAGGCACAAAAATGATCAAAGCATGGAAGAGGAAGAAGACAACGCAGTCAGAACTCTTGCACCAAAAGCTTCTAAGAAAAATACGAGCCAGGTACAGGCCATGGAGGAGTTCAAGAAGGATTTTGAAAATCAAGTAAGAGAAGTGGAGGAAAAAATGGGAAGAGAAATGAGACTGATGCAAGAAAACCATGAAAAGAGAGTCAAAAGAAAACAGCACCTTAAAAAACAGACTAACTCAAATGGCAAAAGAGGTCCAAAAAAACCAATGAGGAGAAGAATGCCTTGAAAAGCCGAATTTGCCAGATGGAAAAAGAATATCAAAAGCTCACTGAAGAGAATAATTCCTTCAGAATTATACTAGAGTAAATGGAAGCAAATGATTTTATGAGAACTCAAGATACTATTAAACAGATCCAAACAAATGAAAAAATAGA
>CM053595.1:67404692-67420691 GCA_028646575.1 Pseudocheirus occidentalis
GCGCGTGTTAAGTGTCTGAGGCTGGATTTGAACTCAGGTACTCCTGACTCCAGGGCTGGTGCTCTATTCACTGCGCCACCTAGCCACCCCTACACTGAGGAAATTCAGGTCCAGAGAAACTGACTTGCCCAAGGTCATTTAATGAGTTTAGGGTGGCATGGGACCTCTTCTTGATGAAACTGTTGACTTTTTGTGATCACCACTACCTCCATTTTAAGAAGTCAATTTATCATCCTCTTACTAATGTGTTCTAAAAGTTTTCCAGGACTACAAGTCAAGCTTGTTGGCTTGTGGTTTTGCAGATTTTGCTTTCTTTTCTTTTCTGAAAATTGGGAAACTTACCTACTTCTGTCCTGTGGTACTTCTCTTGCATTGTCTTAAATCTTTCAAAAATCACTGATGATGGCTCAGTAATCACATCTGCCAGCTGTTTTGGTCTCTTGGGATAGAGTTCACCTGGGTTTGAGTATATGAATCTAGCACGGGCAGGAAGGTGCTGTGTTCTCCTGATTTATTTTGGACATCAACTCGCATTTATCCATGTTTACTTTGTTCTTTCCAGGCCAAAGATCATTTGCTTTGGCATGGAAAACAAAATCAAAAGAAGTCGAACATCTCTGATTCCTCCGCATTGTCTATAATCAGTGTCCCATTCAACATGAGGAGCAGACATAAAGCTTCTTTGATTCCCCAGTTATAGCTTTGAAAAAAAAGTTATTTTTATTTTCTTTCATGTTCCTCACTAGCTTCAGCTCATTTTGAGATTCAGTGCTCCAGACACTATTCTTATAGGGCCATGCCATGCTTTTGTATTCCTCCTTCACTACCTGGCCTCAATTCCATCTTCTCTATATATGTTTTATAAAAATCTAAAATATGATTCATTTCCTTCAGTTACATTGGTCACTTTAGACAACTTCTACCTTTCTTTTCATGTGAATTGATCCTTTGTGCATTCAGAATTTTAGTCCTCTACATTTAAAGTAGGTACTACAGAGCTGATGCCTCTCCAGAAAGGCAAAACTCTTAAGTTTACTGAAGAGTCCTCCACCCTAGCACTCGAGACTTACGTTGGAGCTGAGACCTGCATCCCAGAAGAAGAAAACACTCAGGGTTGTGAGAGTCAATAACCAACACCACCCTCAAATTGCAGCGTTCTTTCCAGGATGTTACATTGCCTTGAGGTTATTTTTTTTTAAATCTTATTTAATACTTTTTTCTTCAAATTTTGAGTTCTAAATTCTCTCCCCCTCTCCCCTCCTATCCCTCGCTGAGAAGACAAGCAATTTGATGTAGGTTATATATGTGTAGTTGTGCAAAACACATTTCTATACAAGTCATTCTGTGAAAAACAGAAAAAAACCCCAAGAAAAACAAAGCATCTTTGATCTTTATCCAGGCTCTACCAGTTACTCCTCTGGAGATGGACAGAACCTTTCATCATAAGTCCCACAGAATTCTCTTGGATCATTGTATTGTTGAGAATAGCTAAGTCATTCACAGTAGATCACCACACAACGTCGCTGTTCCTGTGTACATTGTGCTCCTGGTTCTGTTCACCGCACTCTGCATAAGTTCATGCAAGTCTTTCCAGGTTTTCCTGAGAGCATCCTGTTCATCATTTCTTAAAGCATAATGGTATTTCATCACAATCATATACGACAACTTGTTCATCCATTCCTCAATTGATGGATATTCCTTCAGTTTTCAATTCTTTGCCAACATGAAAAGAGGTGATATAAATATAGTACACAGTACATATAGGTTCTTTTCTTTTTTTTTTATCTCTTTGTGATATAAACCTAGTAGTGGTATTGCTTGGTCAAAGGGTATGCATGGTTTTATCACCCTTTGGGCATAGTTCCAAGTTGCTCTCCAGAGTGGTTGAATCAGTGTACAACTTCACCAATAGTATATTAGTGTTTTAATTTTCCTTCTTCCCCTCCAATATTTGTCATCTTTTTTCTCTGTCAAATTAATCAATCTGACAGGTGTGACGTAGTAGCTCAGAGTTGCAATTAAAACTTGCATTTCTCTCATCAATAGTGATTTAGAGCATTTAAAAATGTGACTATAGATAGTGTTGATGACTTTATCTGAAAACTGCCTGTTCATATTCTTTGACCATTTATCAACTGAGGAATGACTCTTATTTCTATAAGTTTGACTCAGTTTTCTACATTTATCAGAGAAATTCACTGTAAAAATATTTTTTTCACAGTAATGATTACTGACTGTGCACTCCCTTCCATCCCATTTTCCCCTTTTATCCTACTCTCCTCCTCCTTCTCCTCTTCCTCCTCCTCCTCCCCCTCCTCCTCGTCCTCCTTCTTCTTCTTCTTCTTCTTCTTCTTCTTCTTCTTCTTCTTCTTCTTCTTCTTCTTCTTGGAGGGGGGGAAGGTAGGGCAACTGGAGTTAAGTGACTTGCCCAAGGTCACACGGCTAGTTTTGTGTTAAGTGTCTGAGGCCAGATTTGAACTCAGGTCCTCCTGACTCCAGGCTCAGTGTGCTATTCACTGCACCACCTAGCCACCCCTCTCCCTCTTCTTTTACCCTGTCCATTCTCAAAAGTGTTTTACTTCTGACTTTTAAGCTGCCCTTCCTTCTATCAGCTCTCCTCCCCTTTCTCTTATCCCCTTCCCTTCCTACTTTTCTGTATGGTAAGATACATTTCTATGACCAGGTATATAGTATTCTCTCTATGAGCCAATTCTGATGACAGTAAGGTTCATGCACTCACCTCCCCACTTCCCCTATTTTCCCTTCCGCTGTAAAAATCTCCTTCAAGTCTCTTTTATGCCAGATAATTTATCCCATTTTACCTTTCCCCTTCCCTTTCTCCTCATGCATTCTTCTTTATCATCCCTTAATTTTATTTTTTAGACAATTATACTATTACTTTCAACTCACACTTTTGCTTGCTGCCTATGAATACTTCTAACTGTCCTAATAATGAGAAAGTTTTTAGGAGTTACAAATATTATTTTCCCATGTAGGAATATAAACATCTTAACCTTATCTAATCCCTTATGATTTTTCTTTCCTGTTTACCTTTTTGTGCTTCTTTTGCATCTGATATTTGAAAGTCAATGTTTCTATTTAACTCTGTTCTTTTCATCAAGAATGCTTGAAAGTCCACTATTTCACTGAATGTCTATTTCCCCGCCCCCCCCTTAAGGGATTACACACAGTTTTTCTGGGTAGGTGATTCTTGGTTGTAATCCTAGTTCTTTTACCCTCTGGAATATTATATTCTAAGCCCTCCAGTCCTTTAACGTAGAAGCTGCTAAATTTTGTTATCTTGACTATGGCTCCACAATATTTGAATTGTTTCTTTTTGGCTGCTTGCAGTATTTTCTCCTTGATCTGGGAGGTTTGGAATTTGGCTATCATGTTCCTGGGAGATTTCCTTTTGGGATTTCTTTCAGGGGGTAATTAGTGGATTCTTTCTATGTTATCCTCTGGTTCTAGAATATCAGTGCAGTTTTCCTTGATAATTTCTTGGAAGATGATGTCTAGGCTCTTTTTCTGAGCATGACTTTTAGATAATCTAATAATTCATAAATTGAATTGGATCTATTTTCCAGGTCAGTTGTTTTTCCAATGAGATATTTCACATTTTCTTCTATTTTTCATTCTTTTGATTTTGTTTGATTGTTTCGTGATGTCTCATAAAGTCATTAGCTTCCACTTGCCCAGTTCTAATTTTTAAGGAGCTATTTTCCTCAGTGAGTTTTTGTACCTCCCTTCCCACCCCCTCCCCGGTTTGGCCAATTGAACTTTTTAAGGAGTTCTCTTCATTGAATTTTAAATATATCTTTTTCCATTTGGCTAATTCTGCTTTTCAAGGCATCCAGAACTCATATGTCCATAAACATATGTGAGCAAGCCATTTAATGAGAGCAAGGAATAAAAAGTAGAATTCATCAATGATGAACTAGTATTAAAAGACCCAAAGAAAGGTCTCTTGTGCATTGAGCAGATCATCTATGGAAGCAAAAGCTGCCATAGTTTCCTTGCCTTAACTCTAATTGGTTCTTTATTCAAATCACTCCCCTCTCCAATGTACCATTCATAAAATGATCAAAGTGATTTTCCAAAAGCAAATCTCTAACTATACCACTCTCTCAGTTAAATCCTGTAGCTCTCTATTATTTCTAGGATCAAATACAAGGTCTTCCTTTTGATGTTAAAAGCATTCATAACCTTATTCTCTTCATTGGATTTTTTTGTGCTTCATTTTACCATTTGGTCCAGTCTGTTTTTTAAGGTGCTATTTTCTTCAGTATATTTTGTGTGCTTCCTTTACCAAGTTGTTGACTCTTTTTTCATGATTTTCTTGTACCACTCTCATTTCTTTTACCATTTTTACTCTACCTCTCTTACTTGATTTTTTAAGATTCTTTTTGAGCTCTTCTATGATCTGAGATCAACTCATATTTTTCTTGGAGGCTCTGGATGCTGGAACTTTGACTTCATCTTACTCTGAGGGTGTGTTTTGATTTTCCTTGTTACCATAGTAACTTTCTATGGTCAGGATTTTTTTTCTGTTGTTTGCTCATTTTCCAGACTATTTCTTGACTTTCAACTTTATTCTAAAGTGTGTTCTGTTTCCCAAGTGAAGGGGGGGGTGCTGTCCCAACTTTTAGGTTTTCTTATGCAGCTGTTTTCAGATTTAATTCTATGGACCTGTAAGTTTTTTTTGCTCTTTCAAGATGTTTTGATCTAGGGAGAGGTGTATTTGCTATTGTGCACTGGTTTGTGGGTGACCACAAGTTCTCTTTTCAATCCTGGAACTGTGACCAGGGTCCCTGCTCCCCTGTGGCCACAAGCTCTGCTGTGCTAGTGCTCCTCCTTGCACTGGAACTAAGACCTAGGACTGCAACCCAGACCCATGTATTGATAGTACTATAGAGTCCTGCCCCTGGTGATGGGAAGGGAAGATGCCTCCCAGCAAAGGGACCCCTGTAAATCTCCTTCTGATCTGTAGTCCTCTCCATTTACCATCTGTGGGATGAGAAATCTGGAAACCACCATTGCTAACACTGATTTAGTTGCCCCAGGCTTGCTCCTGGTTTGCTGGGGCCTGGTCTGTGCTGGTGTGGCCTACACTGGATTTGTATTTCTCTCTCACCTGGGTGTGACAGACCTTTCCTGCCAACCTTTTAAGTTGTCTTGGGCTGGAAAATTGTTTCACTAGGTCTTTTTGTGGGTTTTGCCACTCTAGAATATGTATAGCATCTTTATTTAAAGGTATTTGGAGTGGTTTAGGAGAAAGCTCAGGCAAGTCCTTGTCTTTACTCCTCTGTCTGCCTTGATATTCTAAGGTTTCTTTCAGACTTCATGTTCTCGTATTTGGGTATTAGTAGTTGGTCTGGTTATGAGGTGACAAAGGTGACATTGAGCTGTGGCATGATAATTTGATTGGGTGTTTTTGGCTCTGCCATTTTTTGAACATTTCTGAACACTCCCTCTCTTCAGACCTATCCGTATTCTTCTTCTTGGGTTGAGAGATGAAGGTAGAAGATGACAGTTCCAGTGGCCCTGAATGCTCTGGCATTGGCCGGTTGAGCTGTGAGTAAGTAACATAATAACCAAATGAAACCATTTATGGCTGGCTTAATGCTGGACAGAGGTCAAGAAACTATGGGTATTGATGGAAAGAGGGAGAAGAATGGATTTGTAGGGCTTAGACATAGAAATGAGGCCTTAAAATGTTATTTAGTCCTACCCCTCCTCTGGGTAAGAGGAGAGAAAAGAGAAAAGAGAAAACTGCCCTTTCTGCTCTATCTTTGGTCATGCCACCCCCCTGCATTTTTATGTGCCTCATAACTATTTTAGGGGTATGCCTACCCAATGCCTGGGTATAACTGTAGTGACCAGGAAGAGAGGATAAAGATGCTCCTTCATCATCAGGGAAAACTTAGCATTTCAACACATTCACCTCAATTAAAAAAGGAATTGGAGGGATGAGGTGAAGTCCATAGAGTCTATTTCCCTGTAGCCTATAAAAGAGGCTTTCTTTGTAGCCAAACCTTGCCCATCTTCAGTCTCTGGATCCCTCAAGAAGCACAGCCTAAGGAAAGTAGTAAACTTGTACCTAACACTGAATGTATTTGTTCAATTGAACTAAGGGGGAATTCAAGTCACAGAACTTCAGAATCTGAGGATTGGAAGGAACCTCAGGAATCATCTAGTCCAATTCATGCAGAAAGGAAGCCTGACTATTACATATTCAACAAATGGTCTTCAGGTCTCTGTGTGAAGAAACCCAGGGAGTGGAAAACCCACAACTTCGGCCAGTGGAACATGAGCTTTGGGAGGCAAAAATCAGAAAAATTTCTCATACAAGACCAGCGAAGGACTGTCTGCTGATCAAGGACCAAAGTGTGGAAAGTCTCCTCACTGGTCATCAAAAGATGAATTTGTTCTTACTAAAAATTCATTAAACAATCTTCTTAGGTGTGGTGAGGCCGAGGTCTGTGCTGAGGGACAGAGTAATCTCATCAGTGAAATCGCAAGTGGTTAGAATTATAAGAATGGCAATAACTGTTATCAGAGGCATCTTGACATAGTGAATAGAGAACTGGCCACAGAATAAAGAAGACCTTGATTCAAATTCTGCCTCTGACATATATTGGCTGTGAGACCTTGGGCAAATCATTGAACCTCTCCATATCCCCAGGCAACTCTCTAAGCCTGTGAGCCTCAAAGCAGGTGCTGATGTGTGTGTATATATAGTGTTTCCTCTACAATAACATAATCACAGACCAGCTTTAAAAAAAATATTGCCTGGACCAGAGGAGATGAGTTGGGTGAGGACTGAGATAAGCCAGCACTAATGCAAGGGACAGAGAAGACCCACATGCAGATAAGTTGCATTATGCTTCTATTATGGGAATAGGGTGACACCGTCAAGTCAACGAACATTTATTTATCAAAAAATTTTTTTTGCTTTTTGGAGGGGAGAAGGCAGGGCAATTGGGGTTAAGTGACTTGCCCAAAGTCACACGGCTAGTAAAGTGTTAAGTGTCTGAGGTTGCATTTGAACTCAGGTCCTCCTGACTCCAGGGCTAGTGCTCTATTCACTGCACAACCTAGCTGCCCCAACAAACATTTATTTTTAAACAAATACAAATACATTGTAAAATTAGAAACAAAATAAATTTCCTTGTGTCTTTCATGAACAGGTGAGGGAAAAAACTTCTAGAAGTCTATTAGCAATGATCAGAGAAAAATGGAAAAGGAGGATCCCCCGTAGCATGCTGACAGCAGCAATTCAATTTGCTAATCTCAATGAAAATGAGGAAGGGAGAAACGTTGGTGCTTTGGTCTCAAAAAAATCATTGTGGTTAATGGAGAGCAACAGTTTGCAGAAACTAGTCTACTTCCAAATGAACCTAGATGTGAGGACAAAATGGAATTAGTTTGACTTTCAAAATCTGAGTTAATTCTTAACTAGGGTTTACAGTTGCCAGGGTCAGAGCATGTCTGACCTTTCTTCATTCACTTCTTCAAAAAAATGTTTATTAAGCTCTAACCATGTGCCAGGCACTGTGCTAAACGCTAGGGATAAAAATAAAAACAAAATGGTTTTTTTCTTTCAAGGAGCTACTATCTACCTATCTGTCTATCTGTCTATCTGTCTATCTGTCTATCTGTCTATCTATCTATCTATCTATCTATCTATCTATCTATCTATCTATCTATCTATCATAAATTGGAGATAATCTCATAGGGAAGGCACTAGGAAAAAGTGGGACTGTAAAAGCCTTCTTGCCAAAGGTGGGACTTCAGCTAAGATTTGAAGGAAGCCAGGAGAAGGAGATGAGGAGGGAGAAAAACCTAGATGAGGGGGCAGCCAGAGAGCACACATGGAGTCCAGACATAGAGTATCTTGTTTGAGAAAAGCGAGCAGGCCAGTGGATCAGAGTATGTGGAAAGGAATAAGGTGTAGGAAGGAAGGGTCCAAGTTATAAAGGGCTTTAAAGGCCGAAGGATTTCCTGCAGGGAGTAAGGAATCAGTAGAGTTTACTGGGGGAAAAGTGTGACATGGTCACAATGAGGTATTTAAAGAAGGATAAATTCACTACAGGTGGTTATAGAATTGCTACCATTATAGAGCCTCGTGCTAGTTTGGATTGTCTTTGGAAGGTGACCTTTATGGTTGGCTGTAGCCAGACCTGTTTGCGTTACCTGGAGTTTAGCCGGTGCTGTGATGCAGAGGGACTCTCAAAGATAACAGTTGTAGGCTGTGGAGCAGTTAGGGTTACAAACCCCATGAGAATCAGGGGATGCTGCTGACCAGTAGCCCCCAGCACATAGACAGCTGGAGCAGAGAGGATTTTTTGTTTCATGCCTCACAGAAAGCTTTTCACCAGAGTTGTGGTTCCTGGTATGTGCCTGATGCTATAAAAAATACTCAGTTAGGCAGCTTCCTGCCTTCTCAGACCTGACAGATTCTTTACACCATGCCGACTATTTTTTTCTCCTCACCACTCCAGTGTCATCTCCATGGAGACAAAGGGAGACAAGAGAAGGTCTTGGTGCTCAGCTGAACTAAGCTGAACCAGAGTCAGTCCTTCCAATATGCTTCTTTACTTTGTATTTGATACCTATCTGCTTGTACTCTTAATCAACCTCTTTTTATACCCCTTGTCTATGATGGACCAGTCATTACATCACCTGATGCCCAAGGTTAGGAAAGCTGCTAGCAGCTACCCACCATAGTGATACAAACTCATTTCAGGTTGAGGAGTTTGGGACAGGTGTTTTTGCATTGTTGGCATCCTTAGAAGACCACCCAGACAAGAGTGAGTCATTATGTGTGTCTCCTAAGGAATAATTGTCCCAGGGGAGTCGTCAGGTGCATTTGTGTTTCTCGCCCACATCCCTGAGAGTCTTGTGCACTGTGCCTATGTTTGTGATGCCTCTGTTACTTAGAGATCTCTTTCATATAAAGTGAGGATATATCTACACACACACACACACACGCATATATGTAAAATTCCTGAAACATTCTAGGACTGAAGGTGATATGCCATCTGTCTGAGACTCCACCCTATCAGCCTTGAAGGTGGTTTGAGAGCCCCACATGTAACATAAGACATTATACTTGGTGTCAGAGAGAGGAAAGGAAAGATAAGGCATCATCCTTAAAGCCAAACAATGTTCAGTCTAGTGAGTAGCTCATGTTTCTCTGTACTCCTTCTTTGTTCCCCATTCTGTGCATAAAATGCAGCCAACAAGTGTGTTTTATTGAGTGCCTACTAACAGAATAATAACTAGCAAGTACATAATAGTTCAAAGTTTGCAAAGTGCTTTATAAATATCTCATTTGATCTTCAAAACAACTTTAGAACAAGTGTTATTGTTTTCATTTCACAGATGAGGAAACTGAAGCAGACAGAGGTCAAGAGACTTGCCCAGAGGCATAGTTGATCAATGTACAAGGTCAGGTCTTCCTGACTCCAGGACTATTTATTCACTGTGCTACCTAAGTACTGGTGATAATGCAAAGACGAAAAAGATCATAGATCTTTGTCCTCAAAGAGCTTAAAGGTGAGAAAAGTGATTATTTTTCTACTACATTAATAGCCAATTATTAAATTAGCATGAAGTTTTTTTCTCTTTATTTCTTCATTCAAGGACCAGCCCCGCTAGGTCAGTCAGCTAGTCTCTGAAGGACAAGGCTGATAGATGAGATTGCCACAAATCCTTCAAGTACATGATCTTGTGGGACCCACCCAACTGGGAGACTTTACTTCTGTGTAGAATGTAAACAGAATTAAATCTAGGCGAATTCTAGCCCCAAAGCATTAAGCCTATGTCTTTGCACCCCCTCTATTAGGGTTTAGGTTTCAGCTCATGAAGGAGAAAACCAACCAGAGTGATTGGAGTAGAGATGGATTCTTTTGTCCAGGTTGCTGGAGACAGTTGAGTCTCATGATCAAGCCATGTTCCCAGTAGGAGGAGCCAAAGACTTTTAGCCTAACTCCTAATTAGTATGCCCTCCCCATTAAATTAATTGTTCACCAGTCAGGGTTGATTTCTCCTGTCAGGGCATTCCCTTTCGAAAAATATTTAAGGCATTCAATATCTCTTTGGTTACTGAGAAAAACCACTGCCCATCCATTTATTGATTGTCAGCTAGCCTAATCACTAAATTGATTATTAATTACCCAGAAACTCTGTTTCTTGGATTTCTCATTTGTTTCACAGTCTAGTCCAGTGGAGGGTTACAAGGACATAAACACATGTGGCACAAGCTAGAATGAGTTAGCAGAGAAAGGAAGATCCAGATCATAGGTTCCTAGATGGGAAGAGTCCTAAGAAAAACGAGAAGAGAGATTTTTATTTCAGTTGGCCTTGGTGCTATTGGAAGAAGGAGATCTGGGGAAAGGAGTGTGTGTGTATGTGTATGTGGGAGTATTAGGAGTGTGTGTGTGTGCGCGTGTATATATGTGTATGGTAGACTATTAGGGATATGTGTGTGTGTGTGTAAGTATCAGGGTGTGTGTATGCATGTGTGTGTATGTGTTATGTGGGGGTATTAGGGGTATGTGTATGTATGTGGGGAATATCAGGAAAAGAACTTCATGGTGTCTGAGGTGAATCTTGAAGGAAGTGAGATAGCTTTCAGCAGGCAGAGATGGAACTGGAGTAGGTATGTGAGTAAATGCAGCAGAGGCAAGAGAGTACAGAATGAGATTAGAACAACTAATGGTTTAGACCAGCTGAAATGTAGGGTATGTGGAAAGGGTTAAGGGGAAATGATGCTAGAAAGGCAGTATGGCTTAGTGGATAGAGAGTTGGCTTCTGAACCAAGAAGTGCTGGGCTTAAGTGACAGCTCAAGAAGTGGTTCAGTGGATAGAGAGCTGGGCCTGGAGTCAGGAAGACCTGCATTCATATTTGACCTCAGATGCTTATTAACTATGTGATCTTGGCCAAGTCTCAATTCTGTTTGTCTCAATTTCCTCAAATATAAAATAGAGATTAAAATAGTACCTACTTCCCAAGGTTGTGAGATTAAAATGATATAATACTTGGCAAGCATTTAGCACAATTCCTGGAACACAGTAGGCTTCCTTCCTTCTTTCAAGTAGTTCCTCTGGCATATATCAGCTGTCTCACCCCTAGCAGGTCCCTTAACCTCTCTCAGTGCTTTAGGCCAGTGGTATCAAATTCAAATAGAAACTGAGGCTTCTAAACTATACCTAAGCATCCTTGCCTGCTGAATATTGACTTAGAAAACCACATATTAACATTATTTATATTCTTTTGTATTTTTATTTATTTTGTTAAGTATTTCCCAATTATATTTTAATCTTATGAAGCTGCACTGGGGAGTCCTGTGTATTTACAGGGTGCCTACCATAATGTTATTGGGGTTTAAGATCTTCCCTATTAATTGGCCTCACATGGAGCCCATTAAGGGAAGTTTGCTCAGGGGAGGCTTGCTTATAGGAAGGCTTTCATAGCTTTTGTTCATTTCTAATGGTCACTAAGTCATGAAGGTTGTGATGCCCTTTGGCTCTAAAAAGGTTATACATACTCTGAGGTTAGCATTTTTTTGGGTGCTCACTCATTGGAAGAGTATTCTTGTGATCTGACCAGATGAGACTCTGGGTAGCCCTAAAGGAGCCCCCTGGCTTTGAAAAACCCAGATGTTGGTGCTTCTTTTTCTGGTAACTATGTATGTATCGCCTTGGTTAGACAGTTGGATCTGTCTGTTGATCTGTGCTAATTTCTCAGACAGTTAGAAGCCCCATCTGTTGGTCTTTATTTCTCTGCTTTATTTTCTCTATTTTCTTTGTTTGGATTTTCTCTGAAGTTCAGGGTACTGACTTTTCTCTTGAACTAATGAATGTAATTAAAAAGATTGCTGACTCCTTGAACACATATCTTTCCTAGTAAAGCAGATCTAAGAACCTGTGCTAGCAGCAGTCCTGGGTATGCCAGTGTGGTTGCCACTATACCTACCTGTATTCTAAAGTAGTTTCCTTGTCATTAAATTCTCTGTATCAATAAAATCATAGGTCTAGTCCCTATCCCAATAGAATAAAATACAAACTTATTATTCTTTTATCCTAATTGTGGTGATTAAAATATTTACTAGATGAAAAGTGGTTCTCCCTTTCATGTGCCAACATTGCCTCCCTCTTTTGCCATTGAATTAAACTTTCTAGTCAGGAACAAAGCAGGTCATCATTGTCCTTAGTCTGACCTATGTCTTCTTTCTGCCTCCTTTCCTACTTTCTGATGTCCCCTCTCCTCTTTCCATACCTGTCAGATGTCCAGTGAGTAAACATGAAAAATGATCATGAGAATAGTGATTTACATTTCTATAACACCTCAAGGTCTGCAAAGCACTTTCCATACAATAATCAGATGAGTTAGGTAGTGGCAGTATTTCTCCCCCTCCCCCCCCATTTTATAGATGAGGAAACCAAGGTTCAGAGAAATAAAAGTGCTAACTAATAACTCATTTATATAGTTTTTTTAAAAGTTTTCAGAACACTTTACATATATTTTCTCATTTGAGTTTTCACCAAGATCACATAGTAAGTATGGATGCCAGGACTTAATTCGTAGGCCTCTAGATTCCAACTCTTTGTACTTTTCATTATATCTCATTTCCTCTTTGCCCCCTGGTTACTCAAGAGTGGACTCCTGGCACCTTTCCCAGGCAATGCTTTATACTGTCAGTGTTTAGGAGGTGAGAGGGTCACACAGAGGCAGAAAGAAGGCAGCCGAGTCAGTAGGACTCTGAGTGGATGGCGTCTGCTGTCGTTTTTCTATTGCTCTTGGGTACTTGGGCGGCCTCAAAATATACTGATAGGAAGCAATAGACTGAATAAAAGTTAGTTTTTATTTTCCACTTCATGAGCCAGAGCCTGACTATGAGTTCTTTCATCCCCACTGAGACACATACACAAACTCTCAGTGATGTGAGGGACCTTTGTCTCCCATAGATTTGAATCCATCTACCTTGGACTCCTTGATGGGACTTTGCTCCCACCCTTCTACCTCTTACTCTGGGATCAATAATCAGTTCTACTGTTATTTCTGGCATGGGATTGTGCTGTGACTCTACTCACTATCCCCATGACTTCCCAGACCAAAACTCCTTTCTCTGGCTACTATTCCATGTTGTCTCCTGTATTAGAATGTAAGCTCCTTGAAGGATGGGACTTTTCCACTTTTATATTTATAACTCTAGCACCTAGCACACAGCATCTTACATATAGCAGGTACTCAACAAATTCTTTAGAATTCATTAATCTTTCACTCATTTATTCATTCATTTTTCCCTTCTTTCAGGCCCAGGGAGAAACACACATTTTACACCTAACTTCGCTCTCTCTTTCTCTCTTATTTATTCATAATTTGCCTGTACATAAGTCTGATAAATAATATGGCTCATGTTATAATTTTTTTTGTAAATTCTCTTTATGTCCAGGTCGTGTATCTATATGGACCTTATCTTAGCAAATAGTGTGAGATATTGGTTCATGTCCAGTTTCTTCCATACTGCTTTCCAGTTTTCCTAATGATTTTTTTTATCAAATAATGAATTCTTATCCCCAAATATTAAATCTTTATACTTGTCAAATATAAGGTTATTATATTTATTTGCAATTGTAAATTGTCAGACTACTTTATTCCATTAATCTGCCTTTCTATTTCTTATCCAGTACCAGATAGTTTTGGTAATTATTGCCTTATAAACAGTTTAAGGTCTGGTACTGCTAAATCTTGTTGCTTTATACTTTTTTCATTATTTCCTTTGATATTCTTGACTTTTTGTTTTTAGGTATAAAATTGATAATTTTGATTATGTTGAATTAGAAAGTTTTTGTACAAATAAAACAAATACAGCCAAGATGAAGAGGAAAACAGAAAATTGGAAAAAATTTTTGTAGTTTATAAGATAAAGGTCTCATATATATAAATTAACTGTCAGATCTATTAAGAATACAAGTTATTCCCCAGTTGATAAGTGGTAAAAGGTTATGAACAAGCAGTTTTCCAATGAAAAAATAAAAACAATTTATAGTCATATAAAAATGCTTTAAATCATTATTGGTTAAAGAAATGCAAGTTAAAATAACCTTGAGGTACCATTGTATACCTACCAGATTGGCTAAAAGAATAAAAGAGGAAAGTGACAAATGTTGAAGAGGATGTGGAAAAATTGGGACATTAATTCATTGTTGTTGGAACTGTGAACTGATTCAACCATTTCAGAGAGCAATCTGGAATTATGCTGAAAGAGTCATTCAACTACCTATACCCTTTGACACAACAATGCCACTATTTGGTAAATTTCCTAAGGTGATTAGGGAAAAAGGAAAAGAACTTATGTGTTCTAAAATGTATATCAAATCTAATTGCAATATTCTTGGGGGTAGAATGCAGCATTGCCAGTATCTTTGTATATTATCAACAATGTATTTTATTTTGTACTTTAAAAATACATTTTTTAATTTTATAAAATAATTCACTACAGTCTTCTAGGGGTAAACTCCTCCTACTCTAGTTAAAATTACAGAATTAAAAAAAATCAGTTTGCATAAAACTGTCCTGGAAAACTCATTTTTGTGTAGTGAAGGACACTTCCATGCTATCTACATATTTATATATTCTGTATAATGGATATAATCAGACCAACCTCTCCATGGATTCTGCTTAGACTTCACCCCATTGATCATACCCTTTCCAGTATAGATATACTGTGGAAAGAGGAAGGATAGCTTTAATACCCTATGTTTTACATCCTGCTGTCTCTGCATATACATATGAATATATTTTATATATATTATGTTTGTGTTTTATGTATGTATGTTTGTATGTTTGTATGTTTGTATGTATGTATGTAATGTTAATGGAATCTGAAAATCTTCCATGCCCCTTTGTATTGGCGCTTAGTAAACAGGCACTTAGCACCTTACTTCAAGTTAACACCTTGTTTAAGATTTTTAACTAACACAGAAGTAGTTAACACCTTGGGAGTAGTTAACACCTTAACAGGAAAGGGGAGAAAAGGGAGGAGCTATACTGTACATAAAGAAGAGAACCAGCAGGACAGTCAGATTTTCTCTCAGTGACCACCTGGAGACTGCACCTTTTGCTGAGATTCTCCTTCTGCAACTTTTAAGAGAACTTCCAAGAACCAGATTGAGGAGCTATCTTGAGTGAGAGAGGGATTCCTGCTTAAGGGAGCCTGTTCTATTGTGAAGGCTTGGGAATGTGGGTGTTCACTGCATTAACCATATGTATCAACTTCATGACTACTGTAATGACTTTGGCTTTCTGGTTCTGGGACTTGGTTTTCTGGTATTTGAATAAAGGCTTTGGTTCTGCCCTCCATGTGGAGAGTTTGCTACCTTTTGTGATTCACAACTATACAGCATATTCATAACTACCATGGGTGTTGTGAATATTGCATTATTGTTTTAATATATTTACATGTAATAACTATATTAGAATGTTATCTTCTGTGATGGGACTGTTTCTTTCCCACCTGATTTTCTTTCTATCCTCAGAGGTTAGCACAGTGCCCAGCACACTGTAAGTATTTAATAAATGTCTGATAAATGATTGGTTCTGGAATGGAAATTTTATGCCTCTCTGACTCCCAGCGATACAGTCAATAAACACTTATTAAGGGCTTACTATATGTCAGGCACCGTGCTAAATAGTGGAGTTACAAAACAAGGCAAAAGACAGTCCCTGTCCACAAGGAGGTCAAAGTCTAGACTTTGAGGGAGACTTTGAGGGAGAGGACGTACAACTCTATAAACTATATACATGATCAATTGGAAATAAATCAACAGAGGAAAGCCACCAGAATTAAGGGAGATTGGGAAAGGCTTCCTGCAGATCCTTTGACCCAGTAATACCACTTTTGGGGTTGTATCCCAAAGAGATCATAGAAGTGGGAAAAGGTCCCATATGTACAAAAATATTTATTGTAGCTCTCTTTGTGGTGGCAA
>CM053595.1:67421191-67437153 GCA_028646575.1 Pseudocheirus occidentalis
CTTTCTCCCATTGTTCCAGATCCATAATGGACACCTTTTAATTGCTGCTCTACCTTATGATCCCAGCATCAAGGGTTTATCCCCTGCTTTCTGACCTCCCCCGGATGCCTAGCCCTACACAGCAAGTTAGTGACAGAGCTGGACTAGAACCCAGACTTTTCTGGCTATGTAAATTAAAGCTACAGGGAGATAATATGGCATAGAAAGAGACTTGGAATAGGATTCTGGATCTTCAGTTTGCATAGAATATTTCAAGATTGTCATCTTTTCCACAGACAGTATAGGAAAGACAGAAAATAGGGTTACCTCATCAAAGCATTGATTCAAGTGGTTTCTAGTCCAGGAAACTGGCTTTCTATAATTGGGAATGAGCCTTGCTCTTGATCACTTTATCCTGAAATGTCCATCCAAGCATTCTAGAGGCCTGTAGAATTCCTTTCCCCATCCTAGCTGGCACACAACAAAGATGACAAGATCCCCACTCACCAGAGATGCCCAGGAGCAGAGTCATCAGCAGGAAAGGCAGGATAGAGGTGGTTGGGCATGAAGGAATTGCCATAATATTGGCCACCATGTCTGTCTTTCCCTAGAGAGGATGCCAAGACACTTGTCCTGTAGAAGATGAAACTGATTGAATCTTTCTCTAGTCTGAGGGAATGGAGACAAGCCCAGGATATCCCTATTGTGGCTCAGAAAGAGGAACTGGATAGAATTTTGGTTTAACACTATAGTCTGGGTGATATAACCATTTCTTGGTGGTTGTGTTCCAGCTACTATGACTGATAGAAATAATTCTTTTTGCTATGACTAGATCATATTACTCCATCTTAAAAAACAGTCTAAACTTCAGTGGTTCCCTATCAATTAGATGATAAAATGCTAACCTCTTAAGTCTGGCATTTAAGGCCCTCCACAATCTGGCCCAACTCTCCCTTTCTAACCACGTTTTAAATCATAAATGTTCATGTCAAGCTAGTTAATTAGCTATTTACTAAAATCATTCATAGTGCACTTATGCAGACCACCTCCTATATTGATTGAACTGAATGGAAAATTCTCATGTAATCCTTTCAAGAGATCAATGAATAAAATAAGTGAAAAAGCACTTATTGAGTATTTGCTACATGCCACATCTAGTAAGTATGTTAAATACTGGGTAGACAAACAGAAAAAGCAAGGTAGTTTTTGCTCTCAGGGAGTTTATACTCTAACTTGGGGAGACAAAAATATTATTTGAACTTATATGGCTAGAAAATAGTCTAACCCAAAGCTTACAGTAGAGGTCAGGCTGACCAACTTCAGAGATGCTCTAGAGGAAGCTGAGTAGCTGCAGGGAATGCTTAGATGCCACTCCAGTCTTATTTTGAGTCCACCCAAAGCTTGTGTTTTAGGTTCCCCCAAATTTGAGTGCTTATACCTACCTACTGTTATTCACCTCAAACTGCCCTTCTCTGGAAACTGCCTACTGTTTACAAGTAGTTGACCAGGCAGATATCCTTATGCTGTTGTCTGAATTCTACATGTAATCCCACAAAAACCTGAGAAGAGAGTCATACCTTTTCCCAGCTCTCTTTTGCCAAATGACTTAATAAAATTATTTCTAAAACTATTTTAGGTTTTGGAATTTTTCCTCTACTGACAATTACTTGTAGGAGATCCAGGAGAGAGTGATGTCTAGAAAACCTAAAGAGAAGAGAATATCAAGAAAAAAAGAGAGAGATCAGTGGTGTCAAATGTTGCAGAGTGGTCAGGGGGAATGAGGACAGAGAAAAGGCCATTAGATTTGGTAGCTAAGAGATCACTGGTATCTTTGGAGAGAACTGTTTTGGTGGAGTGATTAGACTGGAAGCCAGATTGTAAGGGTTAGTAAAAAAGTGAGAGAAGAGAAAGTTGAAGCATCTATTGGTATTTTTGAGTTTAGCCGCAAAGAGCCGAAGAGATATAGGACATTAGTTAGCAAGGATAGGAGGATCAAGTGAGGATTTTTTGAGGATAGGGGAGACATGGTCATGTTTGTAGGCAGTTAAGAAATGAGCCAGTAAGGAAGGAAAAATTGAAAATAAATGAAAGAGTGCTTTAAAGTTTGCCAATGCTTTACCCACCACACCTCTGTGAGCCTGGTGATAGTTAATCAGGATGGAAGAATCAAATAAAGGGTTTTTCAGGATGGGGAGACATAATCTCTTTCTCTCTTTTTAAACATTTTAATTGATCATTTATTTATTTTTAACATGCTTTTCTTTATAAATTTTGAGTTCCAAATTCTCTTCCTCCCTTTTGCAGCTTCTCTAACCCACTGAGAAGGCAAGCAATATGATATCAATTACTTGTGAATCATGCAAAACAAATTACCATATTAGCCATACATAAAAATTAAATGAAAAAATTATACTTTAATATGCACTCAGAATTCATTAGTTCTCTCTGGAGGTGGATAGCATTTTTTCATGATGAGTCCTTTGGAATTGTCTTGGATCATTGTATTGATCAGAATTGCCAAGTCTTTCAGAGTTGATTATTATGAAAACATTGCTGTTACTGTGTATAATGATCTTCTGGTTCTTCTCACTTCACTTTGCATCAGTTCATATAGTTTTTGTCATTTTTTCCCCCTGAAACTCCTCCCCATCATCATCATAGCACAATAGTAATCTATCACAATTGTATGCAACTAGTTAAATCATTCCCCAATTAATGAGCTTCCCCTCCATTTCCAATTCATTGCTACCACAAAAAGAGCTGCCACAAATATTTTTGTACATATAGATCCTTTTCCTTTTAAAAAAGTCTCTTTAGGACATAGACCTAGTAGTGGTATTGCTAGGTCAAAGGCAAGCACTGTTTTATTACTCCTTTGGCATAGTTTTGGACTGTTCTCCAGACTGGTCAGACTAGTTTCCTATTCTGCTGTCAGTGTATCTATTGTATACCTTCATCCACTCCAGCATTTGCTACTTTTGATAATTCAGAAATGTTTTAATTTGCATTTCTCTAATCAATAGTGATTTAGAGCATTTTTAATATGACTATAGATAGCTTCCATTTCTTCTTCTGAAAACTGCCTGTTTATATCCTTTGACTTTTTATCAGTTGGGGAATGGCTCTTATTTTTATAAATTTGACTCAGTTCTATGCTCACTATATATTTGAGAAATGAGGACTTTATCAGAGAAACTTGCTGTAAAAGTTTTGACATTACTTCGTCGTCTGTGGTACCTTTTAGCAAAATGTGGTGCTCCTGATTATCTTTTTAAATTAGGTCAATTTTTGCTTTTGATTTGTTTGAGATCATGATTGCTACTCCTGCCTTTTTACTTTAGCTGAAGCATATTAGATTCAGTTCCAGTCCTTTATTTTAACTCTGTGTGTTTCTTCCTGTTTCAAATGTGATTTATAAATAAATATATTTATTGGATTCTGATTTCTAATCCATCCTGCTATCTGCTTCTGTTTTCAGCTTATCTCATTCGCATTCACAGTTATGATTACTAAATGTATATTTACCTCCCTCCTATTTTCTTGTTTCTTCCTCTCTCTCTTTTGATCCTGTTCCTTCTCCAAAGTTTGTTTTGTTTCTAACAACTTCTTTTTTTAATCCACCCTCCCTTTTATCACCCTCTTCTCTTTTTCTTATTCTTTCCTGCTCCTATTTCTCTATTAGGTAAGTTACATTTCTATACTCAACTGAGTGAGTGTATATATTCTTCCCTCTTTGAACCAATTCCAGTTCCAATGAGGTACAGGCATTGCCCCTCATTGCCCCAAATTTTCCCCTCCATTGCGAAAACTCTTCCTTGCACACTTATTTTGTGTGAGAAAAATTTTCATATTCTCCCTCTCCATTCCCCTTTCTCCCAATGCATCCCTCTTTCTCTTCCTTTCATTTTTTTGGTGATCATTCCAGCATTATCCACTCATATCCATGCCCTTTGTCTATATAAACTCATTTTTGCTGCCCCAATAATGATAAAGTTCTTAGGAGTTACATACATCATCTTACCACCTAAGAGTGTAAGCAGTTTAGTTTTATTGCATCTCTTATGATTACTCTTTAAAGCATAATTTTTATACTTCTTTTAGTCTTATGTTTGAATGTCAAATTTTCTGTTCAGCCCTGGTCTTATTATTAGGAATGCTTGAACGTGGAATGTGGAAGTCATTAAATTTTGTGTGATCCTGACTCTGGCTTCACAATATTTACATTGTTTCTTCTGACTACTTATTTTTTTTAGTTAGTATAATCTTTTAGTCATATTACAATATAAGTTTCCAGACAAAAAAACAACAAAAAATATTTTTAAAAAATCTTCCCAACTAAAAAATATGGAACACTTCATGAATTTGTGTGTCATCTTTGCATAGGGGCCATGCTAATCTTCTCTATATCATTCCAATTTTAGTGTATGTGCTGCTGAAGTAAGAATTACTTGAAATATTTTCTCTTTGACCTAGGAGATCTGGAGTTTGGCTCTCATAGTCCTTGGAGTTTCCATTTTGGAATTTGTTTCTGGAGATGATTGGTAAATTATTTCAATATCCATTTTACTCACTGGATCTAAGATATGAGGGCAGTTTTCCTTGGTCATTTCTTGAAATATGATATCTAATTTCTTTCTTTGATCATGGCTTTCAAATATTCCAGTAATTCTTAAATTATTGCTCCTCAATTTATCTTCTAGCTTGTTTTTAGTTATTTTCCCAATGAGTTATTTCCTATTTTCTTCTATTTTTTCATTCTTTTGGTTACAAAAAAATGTTTCTTGTTGTCTCATGGAGCCATTAACTTCCACTTGCCCAATTCTAATTTTTAATGCACTATTTTCTTGAGTGAGATTTTTGTACCTCTTTCCATTGGCCAGTTCTATTTTTTTATGATGATTTTCTCATTGGTAAATTTTTATGCCTCTTTTATGATTTGGTCAATTCTGTTTTTTAAAGTGTTACTCTCTTTGGTATTTTTTTGGTGCCTCTTTTATTAAGTTGTTAATTCTCTTTTCTTAATTTCTTTGCATCACTCTCATTTCTTTTCCCAAATTTTCATCCACCACTCTTATCTTTTTTTGAACTCTTCCAGTAATTCTTATTGGGTATGTGTTCAATTAGCATTTTTCTTTGAGGCTTTTGGGGAAGATATTTCAATATTGTTTTCCTCCTCTGATTTTATGTTTTGGTATTCCCTGCCACTACAGTAGCTTTTTTTGATCAAGTTATTTTTGTTGTTGTTGTTGTTTGCTCATTTTCTCAGCCTATACCTTGATTTTTAATGTTGTGTTAAAGTTGGGCTGATCACCTCGGGGTAGTGATGCACTGTCCCAAGCTTCAGGCTTTTTCCTGCTGCTATTTTCAGAGCTAGTTCTGGGCATCTGCAAATTTTTTATACTTCCAAAGTGGTGTGATCCTAGAAGAGGTGTACTTCATCACTGCTCTCCTGGTCTGTACTCTGATCTTTACCCAGGAGGGACTTCTGATACCCTGCAGCTGCAAGCACTATGCTCCTTTTTGCTTTGAATCCATGACCAGGGCCCCTGCTCCCTTTTTACGAATCACCAGTTCTCCTTGCTGCCCTGACACTGTGACCCATAACTGTATAAACAATAGAATTGCCAATTCCAGCTGTAACCAGTACTGGCAAAAGGTTGTCTGTAATCTCTTTTTGACCAGTTGTCCCAATCCCCTTACTGTCTCTTGCTTGAGAGCTCTCAAAACTATCACTGGGGCAGCTGGTATAGCTGTTGTTGCCACAGCCTTGTGTGTGAGCTCCAAAGAGACATCCAGTCCACTCCAGTATCACAGACTTCTGTTAATCTCTTAAGTTTTCATAGGTCAGATAAATGTCTTACCTTAACTTTTTTGGCTCTGTCACTCTAAAATTTGATTTGAGGTATTATTTTAAAGTTGTTTGGAGGGGCATATTGGAAGAGTTCAATTGGGTAACTGCCCCTAATCCACCATCTTGGCTCTACTCCAGAGGAGACATTTTCATCCTGTTTCCTCCTCTATAAAAGAGAGTTTATAATACAACCCACTTTACAGGATTGTGTTGAAGGATCAAATGAGATAATATAAGTAAAATGCTTTACAAACCTTAAAAGTGCTATATAGATGTTAGTTGTTATATGTGTCTGCCATACTGAACCTTGCATCATGTATATGCATGTATGTATCCATACATATATATATGTATATGTATATGTATATCCTAATTTTCTATTCCTTTAATAGAAGGTAAGTTACTTGATGATTCCTATCTGTGCCTCCTTTATTCCTTGCACTCTTAGTACAGAGCACATTATCTTATTCATAGTAAGTACTTAATAAATATTTTTTGAATTTATTAATGAAAGGAATTTGTCTTCTTAGAAGCAAGGAAAACATTGGCAAGAGAGCTGTAGTTTGGGCTAGAGAAAAAAGTAGGTCAGACCTAGGGAGAAATAACATGCTATAAGAATGGGAAGGACTCTGATGATTGGATAGTTTGGTTGAGTTCCTAAATTAAAGTAAGCTGTGTATGGTGAGAATGCTATCCATATACCTTTGATTGTCAATCTGTATATGGTATATACTCTACTGTCATCTCAAATCTGGAGTAAAGAAGTTGTGTTAGCTTCACAACACCTGTATAGAGAATGTATTGCTGGTGATTCCTTATCATCAAGGAGGAGAACTATCAAAATGGAAAAGCCTATCTCTCTAAATTGACTATCTCTCTGAATTGAGGGGTGGTGACAGCAAAAATACCAGCAATGACAGTTATTTATTGATTGACACTTGGTTTTATGTCTGTTATCAATAGATAACATACATGCATACATTTACACATATGTACATCATTATATGTTAAAGGAAAGGTCATTTATTTTTCAGCTATCTAGTGTTATTTTTTGAAATAGAAATGAGTATTGAATTTTATCAAAAGTTCTTTTCATTTTGAATAATATAATTATGACTTTTGTTGATACTAACTTCCTAGTATAAATCCAATTTCATCATAATGTATAATAATTGTGATATATTATTATAGTTTTTTGGCTAATATTTTCTTTAAAATGTTTTTCATTTGTATTAATTAGATATATTGGTCTATTGTTTTCTTTTTATGTTTTGATTCTTCCTGGTTTATGTATTTAAATCATATTTGTACCACAGAAAAACTTTATGTAGCAATTAATATATTATTTGAATTATTTTTTCTTTGAATATTTGATAGAATTCATTTATGAGTTCATTTGGTCTTAGAATCCTTTTCTTTGGAAGTTTGTTTGCAGTTGTTCAACTTCTTCCTTTGAAATTGGATTTTTAAATGACCTGTTTCTTATTATATTAATTTGGAAACCTTCTATTTTTGTAAATACGCATTTTATTTCTTTTAAGTTGTTGATTTTGTTCACATATAGTTGGGTAAACTAGTTTTTAAACAATGTTCTTTATTTCTTATTCTTTTATTGTGAATTATTCTTTTCCTTTTTAATTTTGATAATGTGATTTTCTCTTCTTTTTAATTGTCAGTTAATAGTTTATCTTTTTTCTTTAAAAAAAGTTTCTACTTTTATTTATCAATTCAGTTTTTTGTTTTTAATTTTGTTAATTTCTTTTATTTTTAGGATTTCTATTTTGATATTTAATTAAGGTTTTGAAATTTGCTAGTTTAGTTGCATTTTCAAATTATTGATTTGCTCTTTCTTTTTATGTTAATAAGAGAATTTAGGAACATAAATTTTCCCCTAAGAACTCTTTGACTGCATCTCCAAAATTTTGAAATATTTTTTCATTGTTGTTATCATCTTTTAATTGAATTTTCTTTTTTATTTGACCTCTTCTTTGACACAACAATTCTTTAGGAGTAATTCTCAGTTGATTTTTAATACTTTTCCATTGGCCCTTTATTTAATGCAATTTTCATTGTATTGTGATCAGTAAAAGATGTGTATAATGTTGTTTTTCTTTATTTGTTTTGAAGTTTTTTTATGTTAAGATATGGTCAATTTGTCTAGTGGTACTATGCAAAACAAAGAATTATGTATTCTCCTTTCTATTTCCATTCAATAATCATCAGGTAGCTATCATATCTGGTTTTTTTTCTGGCATTCTGTTGAGGTCCTTAACTTTTTTTAATGTTTATTTTTTGATTAGATTTATTTTAGGTAGAAAAGGTTAAATTGAAGTTCTCCATTATTATAGTTTTAATTGTCTATTTCTCCTGGTAACTAATTTAGTTTTCCCTTTGAGTATTGATAAATTTTGCCATTGGGTATACACACATATCTGTATATATGTTAAATGTTGCAACTAACATATTATCTATGTTACCTTTCAGTAAAATATAATTTCCCTCTTTACTTCTCTTAAGTCTATTTTTGTTATTGCCTCATCTGAAATCATAATTTTGTGGTTAGTTGAGGCACAATAGATTTTGCACCAACCCTTTTACTTACTTTTTAAAAATAAATCTTCATGTTTCAAGTGTATTTCTTACGAACAACATATTGTTGGATTTTGTTTTCTAATCCATTCTGCTAATCTCTTCCAGTTTTTGAGTGATTTCATCCCATTCATGATCATAGTTATGATAATTATTTATTTGAACAAACTTCAAGTTGATGAACTTCAAGCTGTCTTTGAATTCAGGCATCTTTCCTCTCCAGTGCTGCTCTGGGCTCTCAGTCTTTGAGATCTTATAGAGACATGTCCCTTTTCTTCCAAATGTCTCTCCTGTAGATGTTTCTTTTTTGTTCCTCAGAAGCCTCTAGGTAGGCTATTCACAACCTCACCCAAGAAAATAATGAAGTAATTCCTTAATGGATTACTAATGAAAGAATATAAACCAGCAATTCTTAAAAAAAGAAATAAAAATTATTAATAGCCAGCACAGCATAGTGGATAGAGAACCAGTCTCAAAGTCAGGAAGATGTGGGATCAAGTCCCTTTTGTAGTGTGTGACATTGTTTGATCCATTTGAATTCTGAGTTGCTTTAGGACTAGGCAACTCTTTAAGACTATATAAATTGCAGAGAAGGTGCTAGCTTGTAATAGTGGAGGCATTTTCCTCACTTAGAAGTTCCCTATTCCAATAAAAGTACAGGTCTAGTACCAGACTATTCCCTCCAACTTGAAAGTTCCACATCACTTAATAATAAGAGAAATGCAAACCAAAGTAACTCTGGAGTTGTTTCACACCCAGCAAATTGACAAAGATGACAAAAAGATGTAATAATCAATATGGGAGGAGTTATGAAAGATAGACACACTAATAATAGCTAATATATTTGTAGTGCTTAACATATGCCAGGCACTAAGCACTTTATAATTATTGTCTCATTTGAATCTCACAATAACCCTGGGAAGCATATATTATCATCATCTTCACTTTACAGATGAGGAAACTGAGGCAAACAGTTGCCTCGGTATATATAACTAGTATGTGATACTGGATTTAAACTTAGGTCTTTCTGATTCCAAGCCTAATATTCTATTCACTGTGCATAATTTTTTTTAAAAGAATAAATTCTGTAAAAGTTTTAGGGGTAAATAAACTTAGATCAACTTTTCTCCACCCCATCCCGCCACTCCCTGAAGATTGCTAGAACTATTATTTTGTGTAATGAAGGAAGGCAGCTAATTTTAATGCAATCCCAGGGTAAAGAAAAATAAATAGATATGCAGTTTGCATTTTAAAATTTATCTAGAACTATATAGTCACCTCTTGTTAACCCTTTCTTGAGCATGAAAAGAGAAAAACTTGTTTAAATTAGGGAGCAACTTAAAAATGAGTAAAATTTAAGGAATGGAAAGCGGTGATTTCAACTGTAGCGGAATCATTAAGGAGGGACTGCTGGTCTCAGAAATTTATTACTTGTGTGAACTTAAGCAAGATATCTTTGCTTTTTTTTAAAAGAGGAAAATAATAAACCTCCCAGTTTACTATGACGATGAAAATGATATAATGATTGTGAAGTGCTTATTACGACTGCTGTATTTGAAGCACGACATAAATGTTGACTATTGTTATATTATTATTATTTCTTTAACTGGATGTAACTATATACTAGGTTTTAGATGTGATTAGTACAAAATGCCAAAGGTGATGATAAAATGGATGATTTTCTATGTAAGATAATTTGGAAATGCATTCAGCTGAATTGATATCATCTGACTGGAAAGAAGTTTTGTTTTATGTTTCAAATACATGATATTGTGTATGTTATTATCATAATTCTAAATTCTCTTATATTATAAAATTTGGGAAATAATTATGTCAGAAATGCTGTTAGAAAAATAATAAAATGAAGGAGAACACGTGGGAGCACAAGACGTAGTCTTTGTTCATGGCATAGATTCTAATTGGTTCTTTTGATTTCTATTCTAACCCAACTCCATTTTATAGCTGTTATTCACTCCATCTCATCATGTGCCACCTAGCTGCCTGGGACCATGAATTGGGCCAACCATTTTCTGGAAAGCAATTTGAATTTATGCTAAGAAAGTGACTACCCTTTCACCTGGGGATCCCAAGATATACACGCACACATGCACATTTATGTTTGTGTTTGTATGTGTGTGTATGTGTGTATCTCAAGGAGGTCAAAGGCATAAAGAAAGATCCTATAATAAAGGTCCAAAATATTTATAGCAGCATTTTTTTTGCAGTTGCAAAGACCTGGAAGCAAAATAAATGTTAGTTGTTTGGGGGATAATTGAAGGAAGGAATTGTTTTACATGAATCTAATAGAATATTTTTATTCCCTAACTAATTATGAATGTGGGGAATTCAGAGAAACATGGGAAGACTTACACATTGAATCAAAGTGAAGTAAGCAGAATCAGGAAGAAACATATGTTTAATGACTGCAATAACATAAGTAAAAAGGAAAACCTGAGACTGAATACTGTTTAATTGTAATGACTAAGCTTGCTCCAGAAGAAAGGATGCCATAATGCATATCATTAGATTTAGTCAATGTGTTTTATCTAGCTGCTTCCTCCCAATCCTCAACACATACATATTCTTTAAAAAGTAATCTTATAAGGGAATGGCTCTTTGCATAGGTGGACAAGGAGGGATATATTCAGAAAATATATCAATATAAATTTTTAAAAGGAATCACAAATGAACAGACTGACAGGAATCTCTGGGAGGGAGCTTGGGTTGAACATCCTTTTACAGATTTGATGGGGAAGGTCCATGAGCTGTGTCCTCTGGAAGCCAGGAGCTGCTCTTCTTGTAGTCTTTGGAAAGTGTCACTGTAGATTATGGGACTGCCAGGTTCTTTCCTCTTCTACTGGGGAAGGGAAAGGCATGAAAGCTTAGAGCATCGGAGCCCTGGATACCCTTGATTCCTTTCCAGGAGCTAGTTTTCAAAGCCCTTGTTGTAACCTTATTCTACCTCTCTCTATGTCTTCTCCTTCCCACCCTGTATTGAATTCCAGGGGCATAGGAGAAGGGAGGAGGAGAGGGTGCACTCCTTTGGGGAGGCAACTTCTAGGAAGACTAGGAGGCACATGTAGTTCTAGGGTAGGGGGAACTAAGCCTGTGGACACAGGCTAGAGCCAAAAGAAGGTCCAAGCTGAGGATCCAGGGGATGGGAGTATCTCCCGAGGCTGTAACTGGGAATAAGGAGGAGAGATGAAGACCAGGACCCTCTCTCACTGATATCTGATTGTACAGTCTCATATGTCCTTTCATAACCCTAAACACTCCTACTTTTTTTTTAACTTCTGGCCATTTGAAAAATGTCTCATCCTACTAGCCCCGTCTTGTACTCTCAGTGTAGAAAAAAGAATCTAAGCCTAGCTGTGCTGTTAACTGGCAAATCATTTTTCCTTTATTGCCCTCAGTTTCCTTTTCTGTATAATTAAGGGCATGAACAAAATTGCTCCCAGGATTGTGATTTTATATTCTATATTTGATTGTCTCATCTAGCTCTAGAATTCTATCTTCTATGGCCCCCCCCCAGTTCTAAACCCTATATTTTAAGGTTCCTTTCTAGACTTGAAATTCCATGATTCTGAGATTTGGGGAATTATTTCATTCTGACCTCATCTTCCCTTTATCATTCAGCCTTATAGGATGTTGCTCTGTGTAATTTGTTGAACCCAAACGTCTCTGGTGAGAGATATTCTGAAGACTTCCAAGGATGGGGGAAGGGACCACACTTTTCCTAAGACTTCATGTAGTATTTTACAGGTTGGAGATTTTGGAAGATGGTGTTAGGACTCTAATTCTTCTGCTCCTTTCATTTCCTGACAGGCCAGTCCACTTACCATTGCTCCATTTAAAAATATCTTTGAGAATCAATAGACATTTTCAGAAGGCATTGTCAAAGCCCTGAGACATTGCTGAGACGTAAAGACTGTAATTGTGACTGTGGTCCTGGTTTTCTTTCCTGAATTTGGACCTTATTATGGGACAAAATTACCTTCTCACCTTTATTTTCTTCTCTTCCTTATGATATAGATGGTCAAGATGCTAAGCAGCAACAGTGCTTTCAGTCCCAGGAAGACAGTCACAAAGAAGAAAGTGGAAATCCCCGGATCTTCTGGACACTGGAGAACTGAGACTGAGCCAAGGGAAAAGAGGATCCATTAGATGAGATAAGTAAGAGGAATAAAAATAAGTGGAGGAGTAAGTGAAGATGAGTTCCATGTCTTTCACTGTGCCCATCTAAGCCATGTGACCAGCTTAACCCCTGAGTTCCTATAGAATTTCAGCAAGAAGAAATCACAGCATCATTGCATCATGCATCTAGGATTGGCAGGCCCCTCAGAGATCATTTAGCTCAATCCTCTCATTTTATGGATAAGGGTGCCGAGGCACAAAGTGGCTAGCGATTTGCCCAAGGTTATTCAGCTAGTTAATGACAGAGCTGGTTTTAACATTTGTTGTCAGGCCCCAAGTTCAAGGTTCTTATACCTATACTTCAAAGGCTCCCAAGGACTTGGGTTTGAGTTCTAGCTCTGCTACTTTCTACCTGTGTGACCTCTGGAAAGACACACGGCCTCTCTGAACCTCAGTTATAAAATGAGGAGGTTTTACCTAGTTAGCCCCTATGGATCCTTCCAGCTCCAAATCTATGATCCTGTATATGAATCGCTCTCCCCATCTCAAGGCTCTCTCCCTCTGAATCATCTTGCTGGAAACATCTTCCTAATGTGTCGTCCTGATCCTGGTCCCCCTCTGCTAAAAAGCATTCAAAGTTCCTCATTGTCTACAGGATAAAAAATCCAAATTTCCTTTCATTCCAGACTTTCATGTTGTGGACATAATCCATCTTTCCGGTCTTATCTTCTGTTATTGACACTCTTGCACACTGTACAGCTCCCAGCACAATATCCTTATCATCCTGTCTTGTGCACTTCCCACCTTCTGGCTTTTGGCCATATTCCGCCACTATTTAGGATGCTGTACCTGCCTCTAACTGTCCAAATGTTCCCCATCTTCGAATCTGACTTTCTCGAGGAAACCTTCTCTGACAATTCCAGTCTTCATCCAGTGAACTCTCTTCTAGAATTCTGTCTGTATAATTCATTTGTCCTTTATATATGCCCACATTATCTAGCCTACATTTGTAAATTTCTTCATGAGCATAAATATTTTCTCCCCAACTAGACTGAGCACTCCCTGAAGATATACTTTCTGGCTGTTGTTGTTGTTGAGTTGTTTCAGTCTTGTCTAACTCTCTGTGATCCCATTTGGAGTATTCTTGGCTAAAATACTGGAGTGGTTTGTCATTTCCTTCTCTAGCTCATTTTACAGATGAGGAAACTAAGGCAAAGAGAGTTAAGTGATTTGCCCAGGGCCATACAGCTAGTAAGTATCTGAGGCCAGATTTGAACTCAGGGAAGATGAGTCTTCCTGACTCCAGGTCCAGCCTTTTATCTATTGCTCCACCTTGCTGTCCTGTTTTTGAGATGGGAGGAAATAATCTTGTCTAATCTATATTATGAAAATGAATTTTCTCCATGGTGTCAACAGAAAGTGATCATTCAACCTCTCTTTGAAGACTTCTTTTTTTGGTTTTTGGTTTTGCTTTTTGGAGGGCAGTTGGAGTTAAGTGACTTGCCCAAGATCACACAGCTATTTTTTTTACATGAGGCTGGATTTGAACTTAGGTCCTCCTGACTCCAGGGCTGGTGCTCTATTCACTGCGCCACCTAGCCTGCCCCTCTTTGAAGACTTCTAATGTTTAGTGAGGGAGCGCTCCATCAAATGTGATGACTCTACACCCTCTCCATCTACATCCAACTGGGTCAGATCTGTAAGTACTAGTCAATGCAGCCTTTCAGGGAGAGAGAGTGTGGATCTGTGTGCATTGTGTGCTTCACATTTGGCCCAGGGATGGATCATCTGAGGAGGGGCTGGGAGAGAAGAATCCTTAGGAGCCAGAGTCTGGGGGATATGAGACCAGAGAATTGAGAGGTCATAGTGGAAGATAAGAGTAAGGAAGGAACCTTAGAGATCGTCTAAGCCAACCTCCAACCCTAAATTTATTTGACAGATGTTGAAACTGAGGCGCAGAGAGTTGCTTTGCCCAAGGTCACTTAAGTAGTTAATAGCAGAGCTGAGATTGGACTCCGAGTCCTCTGACTCCAATCCAATACTCTTTTCAGTACACCACGAGGCCCTTCCTTGCTTTGTACTCACCCACAGAGAGCCTGGTGCCTAACCCAGACTTATACTCTACATCACTCATACTGTTTTGGTGGAACTTTACACAGTAGTAGACCCCATCATCCTGGACAGTGATGTTGCTGATGAGAATGGTCATGTTCCTATGTGAGTGATTCACTCTCTGTGCTCGGGCAGACGTGTGGTTCTTGTCACTGTATATGAGCTGCTGGCCCATTCCTTTTCCCTTGAACCACTTGATAGGCCCATCAAGCACATCATTGGTCAGCATGCAGGGCAATATTGCTGAGCTTCCTTGAATCGCTTGAAGTGGGCCCCAGGGCTGCTCCACCTCAAGGTCTTTCTGGGCTTTTTTACCTAGGAAGAATAGTTCACAGGGGATGATAAAATGAGGGAAGGTAGGAATACCCTGGCAATTGTTCAGTGAAAAGACATGACTTGGGATTCACAGGACTAAGGTTCCAGTCTAGACTCTACTGGTTACCAACTGGAGATGTAGCAACGCACTAAGGCAACACTAGACTTCAATAGGGGGATGGGGACTTTTGATTCTAGAAAGGTCTATGCTACTATCCCATAGGGATTAAGTCTAATTCTACTCCCTGACTTCTCTCCTTCTAATTATGGCAGTGTAATTTCCCTAAGTCTAGTAAGGGGAAGAGACCTTGGGGAGCAGGGAGGAAGAGAGGAAGGAGATCTTTATTTTAGGCGCTAGAAAGATAATTTGGTAATTAAGGAGATGAAGTTTTAAGACTTAGGGACATGTGGAATAAACAATAAAAAGCCCATTTACTTCTGGGTCTAGTTTTACTCCTCTATGAAACTGGGTGAGGGATAGGGCAGTAATATTTACTCTACTCTCTGCAAGGTAATGTAGCATAGGGTTTAGAGAATTGTTCTTAGAACCAATAAGAACTGAGTTTAATACCTTCTTCTGACTGGATGAGTGACCTTGGGTAAGTCTCATGTAACCTCTCAAGGTTCTAGGAAACTTTCTAAGACTGCAAATTTCAGAGAAGGTGCCCACCTGCCCTAGTAAACAGAATCACCTTCTCTGAGATTTTCCTATATGCCTCAATTCCCAGGTCTTAATGTTTGTTTTGCATTCCATACTGAAATAATCAGATTGATTCTGTATCATCTTTTGTTTGATCCCACTTATAATTAATTGATTTTGTCCTGTTACTGCCCAAGTCATGGTTCTTTTTGTTTCTGAACTTGGTTCAGAAATTCAGCTGGCCTGTAATGACCTGTAATGAGTTAAGTTTAGAAATCCAATTATCCAATCATTGTTCTCTTCTGGCCTAAAAGAAATCTGTTATCCTTGAGTGGTGCAGAT
>CM053595.1:67437653-67448950 GCA_028646575.1 Pseudocheirus occidentalis
AGAGAGGGAGAGAGAGGGAAAGAGAGGGGGAGAGAGGGGGAGAGAGAATATTAGAACTGAGAGGGATCCTAAGGTATAGAACATAGGATATTAGAGCTAGTTATGACCTTTCAATACATAACTGAATTTTAGATCTGGGAGGGATTTTAGAATATAGGATACAGAACAGTAGAGTGGGAAGGGAGCCTTAGAACATAGAATGTTTGAGCTGAAAGAGGCCTTAGAGATTGCATATAGTCCAACTTGATATAGGAAGAAATCTGAGGCCCTGTGAGGAGGGCCTTGGAGGAACCAGAACTAAAGTCTACGCTTTTTAATTCCTAGCTATATGCTTCTTTCATTAATGGAACAGACTGATGGAGTTAAAGAATTTCAGAGCTGGAAGGAGCCTTACGACATATTACTATGCTATTTTTCTATGTTGCTTTAGGGTTTACAAAGGGTCTTTCTCCTAATAGCTCTGGTTGGTATGAATATGTATCATCTCCATTTTACAGATGAGCAAATTGAGTTTCAGAGGAGAAATGATTCAACTAGGGTCACAGCTAGAAATTTAATGGTAAGGCTGGAATGAAGAGTACCTGATTGAACTCAGTGCTCACGTACCTCTCAGTTTTACTTAGGAATTTCTGGGCCTCAAAGTTAAATTCCTCAGACTGTTTTATAACCTGCGGCCACAGACAATATGAGAGAGTGATTGTAGTTAATAATTGCGGGCTCTTTCCTGGCTCGAAAACATAAGTCTGGGACTGTTCCTTTCCACTCCTGTCTGTCCTTGCATCACCCCCACTTCCTGACAATATCTAGGTGTCTGAGATGGCTGTCTAAGGGGTGAGTAGATGAAGGGAGTGTCAACTTTTCTTTTAGAGCCAAGAAATTAAGTTATTAAATTAAGTCTGAGAAAGAGAAAAGTATTAAGGGGCAGAAAGATATGATAAATATTGCCCAGAGCAGAGCCTTTGCTTCTAGGCTTCTGAGTGAGAACCCCATCTAATCAAAACTTCATGGTAAAGGGTCCTTCCTCTCCTCACCCACCACATGATGAATGATGATTTATCTATTTTCCTGAGTTCCTCTGAGACTCAGCATTATGGAGGGCAGAGATTTTGGGGGGAATTGAGAGAAATGATTTTCTTTTCACTTTCTTCCAGGGATTAGCCAGAATCAAGGCTTATCTATAAAGAGGTACTGAAAGGAAGATATCCCATCCTGATTCCCTAATCCAATCCATCCCACCCTTGTATTTGGGCTGGCTATGTGAGCAAAGTGATTTTAGTTCAGCATCCCAAACCTCCATTTATAAGCCTCTCTCTTATCTACAGCCTCCACAGGAGGCCCATTCCCCATATCCAAGGAGCCTAGAGGAGTCTGGGGCATTAGTCTCTAGGGGGGCCCTCACAAAACTGGAGAGAATCAAGGTCCCAGTCTCTGCCAGCTCCCCATTTTTTCTTTATTCCTTTGAATTTCAAACTGGCTACTGTCCTCTGTCTTATCCCAGCCATTTTTAGTACTCACCCATGCAAATTGAGCCAGTAAGTATGGTCAACAGAATCCAAATCCAGAATTCCAGATAGCATATATTTGGTGGCCTTGACATTTCCCTGAACTGCAAGAGTGGATTTTCTGTTGAAACAAAATAGGGAAGTGGAATGATGTTGAAGTAAGAGCTAAAATTAATCCTTTCCAGTTTCCTAATTCCAAGAGGGTTGAGACAGAGAGGGGGATGATAGCTTAGAAGGCTATCTTCCTCTTCTTCCCAGAAGGCCAACCAACTCACTGTGAACTTGGGTAAGTCACTTCTTTCTAGAAAGTCACAATTTCCTCCTCTGTACAAAAGGAGGGATTGGATTATGATTTCCAAGGTCTTTTCCAGTGGGCACTCCATATTGTATGTTTTAAGGTCCTTTCCAGATTCATGATTCTAAATATTTGACTCTAGAAGTGGTTGCTGGAATAAATCAAGCCCTCATCTGTAGCATTTTCCAGTTCTTTAAGAGTAAATGCTCCTTAGGCTCTCTGGAGCTTGATATCCCTGAATCTGTGTAAATGTTTAATCTCCATTCCCCAGTAGAATAAAAACTCCTTGACCAAAGAGATTATTTTGTATTATCGTGCCTTGTACATGCTAGGCACTTCTTGTTTGTCCTTCATTTTTGAAGAGGGACAATGACATCACAAGGTGCTATTTCGACTTCCCTGTGAATTGATCTAGTAGTGGTATTATTGAATCAAATGATATACAGTTTTATAGCCCTTTGGGCACAGGCCCAAATTGCTCTCCAGAGTAGTTGGATCAGTCCACAACTCCAACAATGCATTAGTGTTCCAATTTTCCCACATCTTCTCTAACATTTATAATTTTCCCTTTCTGTCATATTAGCCAATCTGATAGGTATGAGGTGGTATTCAGAGTTGTTTTAATTTGTATTTCTCCAATGAAGTGGTTTAGAGAATTTTTATATGACTATAGATAGCTTTTATTTCTTCTTCTGAAAACTACATGTTCATGACCTTTGACCATTTATCACTTGGGAAATGACTGGCAGTCTAATAAATTTGCCTTAGTTCTCTATATATTTGAGAAATGAGGCCTTTATCAGAGATACTTGCTGTAAAAATTTCCCCCAGTTTTCTGATTTCCTTCTAATTTTGGTGGCATTGATTTTGTTTGTGTAAAACTTTTAAATTTTAGATAATCAAAATTATTATTTTATATTTATATATGCTCTCTATATCTTGTTTGGTCACAAATTCTTCCCTTATCCATAAATCTGACAGGTGAACTATTCCATACTCTCCTAAACTGGTTTATGCCATCACCCTTTATGTCTAAATCCTGCCCCCATTTTGACCTTATTTTGGTTTACAGTGTGAGATGTTGGTCTATGTTGGTCTATTTTTGTCAAATAATGAATTTTCTCTCCAAAGCTTGCTTCTTTTGATTTTTCAAGCACTAAATTACTATGGTCATTTACTACAATGTATTTTATACTTAATCTATTCCACTGATCTGCCACTCTATTTCTTAGCCAGTAACAGATTGTTTTTATGATTGCTGCTTTGTAATACAGTATGAGATCTGATACAGCTAGGCTTTTCCTTGTAATGCATTTCATTTTATGTGTTTAAAAGCATCACTCTAAGGGTTCCAAAGGCTTTACCAGACTGCCACAGGAATCCATGACACAGAAAAGTTAAGAGTCTCTGGGCAGGGTAGTCCTGGCTCCATTTCCAGAAGAGTCACAGTCTTGGAATACTAAGCCAAAGAGACTCCCTAGAGTCCTTGGAGTAGGGTTGCACACAGGGCAGGTATTTTAATCTTGATATTAGGCTTTCCCACCCTGGAAGGGGCTCAGAAAAGACCTTATTACACTCATGAACTCCATCAGCTCTAAAAGGTAGGAATCATCTGACCTAGTCTCATACCTTCTGATGCTTATACTGTATATATAAAGAAATTCCCTCAGGGAAAACAGGAGTCATCTTCTATAGAGTTCTTTTTTTTGGATCCCAACTCTCTCCTCTGGGATGCCAATTATTCATTCTACCTTTATGTCACCTACACCTTGCCTATTGAAAGGTAGGGTATAGAATAAACCTCTATCAAATACATGACTGATGAGAGTTGCTAAAAGGTCTCATAGCATACAGCAATGAGCAATAGCCTCATAGCATCCAAGTTAGAATGCTGTTGGGGGCGGGTAGGCTAGAGACCTGCTTTGATGATAATTTAATCCTTCAAAAGTTTGAGGAAGCATTCTGGATCTAATATTGTCTATCAAGGAGTAACTTTGTATTAAAGAAAAAAAGGAGAAAGTTTTAAGGGGAAGAGACATCAACTATATCCTAGAAATATGATGGTTGCTGTCCTTTGTTCTTGAAGACCAAAATGACATCACTATACTAAAGTCAAGTTACAATGTGTCTGACTATGGCTGCTCAGACCAACATGAACTTGGAATGCTCTACCACAGGTTGGGCACAAATAGGCTGTGTGAACATTTGGGGTGAATTATCTAAATTTGTGCATTCTGCATTTACTTTGAGCTGTTTCAATTCTGCTTTGCTCATAGAGCCCAGTACCTTCTCTGACGTGGGCGTGCCATGCTGAGCGGTCCTGTTCCAGTGTCTCCCATGTCACACAATCAATTCCAAAGTTCTTGAGAGAGACCTTGAGAGTGTCCCCATATCACTTCTTCTGACCACCATATGAACACTTACCCTGTGTGAGTTCTCCATAAAAGAGTCTTTTTTTGCAAGCATACATTTTGCATTTGAACAACGTGACTAGCCCATTGGAGTTGTGCTCTCTGAAGTAGAGTCTGAATGGTTGGCAGTTTAGTTTGAGTAAGGACCTCACTGTTTGGTACCTTATCTTGCCAGGTGATCTTAAGAATCTTCCTAAGACAATTCAAATGGAATTTGAATTTGTGACATCCTAGAAATCATGATAATGAAGGAGGAAAACTGATTATAATCTAACATGCTCCTGAGATTTTGAGAAAGCATATTTTAAAAAGTTTTTTTGTATTGATAGTTTTTTATATCACTTCCATTTCCAAATATGGCCTTCCCATATCCCCTCTGCAAATAGTCACCTTTTATAATGAAAAACAAAAGAAATAAAAGCATAGCTTTAAAAAAACAGCTGAATCTGACAATGCAGACAATATTACAAAAGCATTACAACATATACAACATTTATGGGTAGGAAAGCCATAGTTCCCTACAAATAGAATGAGCATATTTTTAAAGCATTCATAGAAAGGAGAGATATGATAGTAAGGATAGATAGATAGGGAAAGATAGTTCAGGAAGAAAGATAAGCTCTCAAGAATGAAATTCTGAAAAAATGGGCCCATAGCATTCCAATGAGCAGGAAATATGGGAGCTTTCAGAGATCGAGGTAGATACACAAGATTGCATTGAACAATCAGGATTCCCACACACATATGTGTATTTTATTAAATATTTCCCAATTACATTAAATTTTTTAACATACAATTTAAAAAATTTTGAGTTCCAAATTTTCTCCCTCCCTTCTGCCCCTTCTTTATCCATTGAGAATGTAAGCAATATTATTTATTATACATGTGAAGTCACACAAAACATATTTCCATATTGATCATGAACAACTTAGATTTTTGAAAGGCATATATATGTTTATAATGTGTGTGTGTGTGTGTGGCACACACACATGCTTCTAGAAGCAGCAAGGGCAGGTGATCAGTACGCAATCATGGCAGGGAGGGTTCTTTGAGAATGGAGCAGAAGGTGGGAAAGCTAAGCATTTGCTGAGACTGGTGAAGAAAGTTAAATACGGCAAAAAGAGGGTTTTTTTAAAAAAAATGTTTCTTTTGAAGCTGTGTTATAGAGAAGAGAGAAGAATCAAAGAAGTAAGAAGGCCACTACTCAGTCTGGCTAGAATGATGACGATGAGGAGAAAATGAAAAGAAGACGGACTTGACTCATTCAATTGCTTCTGGGTTTTTTTTTTTCCTAGCAAGAAGAATTCTCTTTGGACAAGAGAAGAGAGAGCAAAATGGCTAAGAGGAAGTTGGAACCCAAGAGAAGTAAGGAGATAATAAAAGAGCAGTCAGCTGCCTTTGATAAATTCAAGTGGCCAGAGCCTATGTTCTAGGTTAGTGGAAAAAACCAAGATGATTTGATTGCTGAGACACTCTAAGTGATCTTTGAAAGATTATGGAATGATGGAATACTATTGTGCTGTAAAAAATGATGAGTGGGTTGGTTTTAGAAAAACATGGAAAGATTTGCATGAAATAATACAGAGTGAAACAAGCAGAACCAAGAGAATGTTGTAAATATTTTATACAGTAATAGCAATATTGTTCAAATAACTGAATGACTGAGCTATTCTGAGTAATATGATCATTCAAATCAACTACAAAACACTTGTGAAGGAAAATGTTATTCACCTCCAAAACTGATATGTGAAGTATCACATTGTTTCATACACACATGTATGTACATGTACACACAGATATATGTACATATACAGACATATATGTGCATGCACATGCACACATGCACACATACGTGTGTGTATGTGTGTGTGTATGTGCTTGCCTTCCATAATATGGATTTGGGAAGGGGGGGAAGAAGACAACTTGAAACTCAAAATATAAAAACAAAAAAGGAGATTGTGGAGAATGGCAGAGGCACAGTGGGACTGGAAAGAGGAAAAAATAGCCCCAATATTCACAAAAGAGAAGATAGCAAAGTCTACAAGTTATAGGCTAGTAAAAGATTTGGATTATTGGCAAAATTCTAGAATCTTGTTCTTGTTGATGGTGGTCTTTCATTTTCTAAGAGGACCAATGACCACAAGGTAATGTTTTAATTTTCACGTGAACTAGATTTGAGTCAGAGTTGTGTAGTCTTCAGCCTCACTCTCTCTTCCAGTCATCAAACTCAAGTGACAAGACATAAGTTGGGATGACTGGGGATGGTCCAGGATACAATGGATGACCTTAGCATCTTGTAGTAATGTAGTAATAAAGGGCCTGTTAGTGAGCATTTAGCAGAAGAGGTGGCTATCAAAAGGAGCAAAATTGGCTTCATTATAGACACATTCAATCTGACTAACCTCATTTCCTTTTTAAGATCAGCAGAATCAATAGTGAATGCAATAGACTTAGGTTTCCTACATAAATGATGTAAGAGGTATCACAAAGTTGTTGTAGATCCAGAGAAGGCTCTTATTGAATGAATGTAGTGTCCAAATTCTGAAACATGTTGGGAAGAAAAACAAATACAGAGATTGAGAGCCACATACAGAGTGAACCAGAGAAAGAGAGAAAGAAAAAGAGAGAGAGAAAGAGAGAGGATATCACATAACTAAACAGGGTGCACATATACATTCCTTGTGACTGGGATGGGGTTACAGTCAAGGTACAGGGCATCTGGTGAAATATTCTTCCCTTCCTGCCTAGTTAGATTGCTATGCAGTACCCAAGATTCCTGTATGGGAACACGGTAGATACAAGCCCTCTGGAAATCAGTGCAAAAGGTTCTAGTGACCAAGTTGAGAAGGAGAATAGGTAACCAGTATTTGGGTGAATCCTACCTTCATTCTCCAGGTGGAGAATCGATCTAAGACTTGACCAGAAGATGTTGGACTTTCAGTAATCCAGTCATTTCAATGATTGAATTAGGATAGGGGAAATCTGGAAGGAGGTGATAATTGGACTTTGGATATTACTATGCTTTGTTTTCTAATCAGTTTCTTCTGTAAAATGAGGGGATTGGACTAGATGACCACTAAGGTTCCTTCCTGATCTAGAAGCTATGAGCATCCTATGGCCTTATCTAAGTAAAATGTTTTGCATTTACTACAATATGAATGTCTTTTAATGGCTGGAACTAAATTGGAGGAGTTTCCAGTAGGTGGGACTGCCCCAAGAGCATAGTGAACCTGAAATCCAAGTAGACAACAGGGAGGTTTGTACTGGGGAGACTGGTAACACTACATGCCACAATGAGAAAGTTGCTTTTATCAAGTCCTTACAGGAAAAATGGAAAAATTTGGGCTAGAAGATGATACATATATTTACTGGAATTTTGAATTTGTTTATTGACTAGACCCCCAAAATAGTCCCTCAGCGTTCTGACCTCAGCCCTCTTCTCTTTTCTCAATATATAGCTTAATAAATACTTACTGATTGATTGTATTCTCTATCTTTTTTTTTTTGCAGGCTGGAAGTGATAAATGACAGCCCCTCTTTGAGGTCCTCTTCTGTTAGTCTGAGCAGTTTATATTTTTATATATATTCATCCATTTCACTTAGATTTCAGTTTTACTGGTACATATGATTGGGCAAAATAGCTTCTAACTATTGCTTTAATTTCATTTTCATTGGCTGTGCATTCATCCTTTTCATTTTTGATACCAGTAATTTGGTTCTTTGTTCAAGAAAATTAATCAATGGTTTATCCATTTTATTTCCCCCCCAAAAAAACAACTCCTAATTTTATTGATTAGTTCAATGATTTTCTTACTTTAAATTTTATTAATCTCTCTTTTGATTTTCAGGATTTCAAGTTTGATGTTTAATTAGGGATTAAAATTTTTTTTTAGTTTCATGCCCAGTTCATTGATCCACTCTCTCTCTCTCTCTCTTTTATCAATGTATGTATTTAGATATATAAAATTTTTTAGATATATAAAATTGCTTTGGCTGCATCCCACAAATTTTGGAATATTATTTCAGTGTTGTCATCGTATTTGATGAAGTTACTGATTGTTTCTATGATTTATTCTTTGACCCATTCATTCCTTTTGGCAAGATGCTTTAGTTTCCAATTAGCTTTTAATCTATGCTTCCACATACATAATATGTAATTACATATGTAATATGTAACAAATTACATTTACTAAATGTAATTTTTGTTGTATCATGGTTTGAAAAGGATGCATTTAATAATTCTGCTTTTCTGTATTTGTTTGTGACATTTTTGTGCCCTAATACATGGTCAAATTTTTGCAAAGGTGCCATATACAGCTGAGAAAAAGGTATACTCCTCTCTATTCCCATTCAGGTTTCTCTAGAGTTCTGTCATATCTAACTTTTCTAAGATTTTAGTCACCTCCTTGACTTCTTTCTTATTTATTTTATGATTAAATTTATCTGATTCTGAGAGGGGAAAGTTGAAGTCTTCTTCTAGTGTAGTTTTTGCTGTGTATTGCCTCCTGTTGTTTACATATAATTTAACTTTTTTAAAAAAGAATTTAGATGCCATGCCGTTTGGTGTGTGGCTATGGGGGGTATTGATATTACTTTAGCTCTTCTCATTTAATTAGGTCTATTTTTGCTTTTGCTTTGTCTGAGGTCATAACTGCTATGTATGCCTTTTTTCTTTTTTTTTTTTACCTCAGCTGAAGCACAAGAGATTATGTTTCAGACTCTTATTTTTACTCTGTGTGTGTCTCTCTGTTTCAAGTGTATTTCTTGTAAACAGCTTGTTAGTTTCTGGTTTTTAATCCATTCTGCTATTTGCTTCTGCTTTATGAATGAGTTTGTTCCATTCACATTCACAGTTATGCTTCAGTGAGTTTTTAACACCTCTTTTTTCATTTGGTCAATTATGCTTTTTAAGGTGTTATTTTCTTCAGTATTTGTTTGCACCTCTTTTACCAAGATGTTGACTCTCTTTTCATAATTTTCTTGTATCTCTCTCACTCTTTTCCCAATTTTTCTACTTATTTGATTTTTAACAATCTTTTTTTGAGCTCTTTTAGGAATTCTTGTTAAGATTGTATCTAATTCTCATTTTTTGGAGGCTTTGCTTGTAGCTGCTTTGACATCGTTGTCTTCTTTTAGGTTTGTGTCTTGATCTTTCCTGTTAGGATAGTAATTTGTTATGATTAGGTTCTTTATAGTCTGCTCATATTCCCAGGCTATTTCTTTATGCTTAACTTTATGTTAAAGTTGGGCTCTGCTCCTGGGGTAGAGGGGGAACTGTCCCAAATCCCAAATTTTATGCCTTTCTTGCTGCTGCTTTCTGAGCTAACTCTAAAGGTCTGTAGGTTTTACATGCTTCCAAGGTGGTATAACGTAAGGAGAAGTGGTCACTGCTCTCCTGTTCTGTACTTTGGTCTCTATGCAGGAAAGGACCTTGCTCCCTTGTAGACACCAGCACTAGCATTCCTCCTGGTCTGTGACCAGGTCCTCCTTGTTTCTCTTGTAGCCTCAAGTGCTATCTCTCCTTTTGACTCTGGAACTGTGACCTAGAACTGAACATGAGCAATGCCACAGGGTCCTGATTCCAGCACCAGCAAAGTGTCCCTGGCAATTTGCTTCCAACTACCCCACCCCTACCCTCACTCTCACCATCTTTTGTGCTGAGAGCTTCCTTCAAGGTATGAGCTGTGCTGCCCTCACCTGTGCTGTGCTATTAGGGTCTATCACTATCCAGGTGAGACAGACCTTTCTTGTTAACCTCCTAAATTGTTTTGGACCGGAAAATTGTTTCAGTCATCCTTTCTTATTAGTTTTGTCACTTTAGAATTCATTTTGAGGCATTATTTTAGAGTTATTTCTAGGGGAATTTGGGAAAGCTTGGTTCAGTGGACAAATATAAAGGATGGTGAATAGACTTTTGTTTAAGGGTTAGAATATAATAGGATGGAAAGGTATTTTGGGCTTAGATTGTGAAGGGACTTAAATATCAGGTTGGGGGGTTTGGACTTGATCCTTTAGGCCAGTAGTTCTCAACCTTCCTAATGCTGCGACCCTTTAATACTCGTATGTGGGTGTATCTGCGCGTATCTGCATGTGGGCGGACCTGCCTGGAGATGGATAGAGGAGCAGTGTCTTGGTTCCCAAGACCATCAGAAATATGTGTTTTCCAATGGTCTTAGGCGACCCCTGTGACCGGGTTGTTCAACCCCCAAAGGGGTTGTGACTCACAGGTTGAGAACTGCTGCTTTAGGCACTGCAGAGCCACTGAAGATTTTTAAGCAGGATAGTGAATGACAGCATTAGACCTGGGCATTAGGAAGATGATTCCTAATATCCAGATAGGTTAAGGGGAGATGGGAATAAGCATTTTTAATTGTCTACTATGTAAAAGGCACGGTGATAAGCATTTTTCTTTTACAAATATTATCTCATTCAAATCAAAGCAACAACAGTGCAAGACAGATACTATTATATTCATGTTACAGTTCAGGAAAGTGAACCAGGCAGAAGCTAAGCGATCTGTAAAGATCACATAACTACTAAGTGTCTGAGGCTGTACTTGAACTCAGGTCTCCATTATGGCACCTCACTGCCTCTGAATGAGGAGACGGGGGGGTAAGGTCAATGGAGTGATAACTGGAAATTGGGACGCCTGTTGGGAGGCTGCTACAGTAGTTTAGGTGGTTTTTGTCCTCAGAATTACAAGCATTGTCTATCTCCTATACCCATAGCACAGTCACAGGAAGCCTCTATGGTCCTTCTCTCTTGTCAGTTAGGTGCAGGAATATTCTGGAATGTCCTCTCTCCACATTTCTTGCTCTCCATCTTTGAAGACCTAGTTCAAATCTCAACTCCTCTAGGAAGCCTACCCCGATTGCTCAGTGATCTTTCTTCCCCTCTTATCTCTTTGTACTGATTGCCTCTCTGTGGCCTGGTATGGCTGCAGCTGCAGTATATTCTAGTTTTCCAAAGCGCTCTGGATCTAAGTCAGAGGCCTTTGATTCAAATCCTAGACTTGCTATTTACTACTTATGGGGCCTTAGAAAAGTTATTTCCTGCCATAGATCTAATTTCTTTCTCTCTAAAACGAGG
>CM053595.1:67449050-67466627 GCA_028646575.1 Pseudocheirus occidentalis
GAGAGAGAGAGAGAGAGAGAGAGAGAGAGAGAGAGAGAGAGAGAGAGAGAGAGAGAGAGAGAGAGAGAGAGAGAGAGAGAGAGAGAGAGAGAGTTCTTTTCCATTTATAATCTCTGGAATAGAACAACTTCTGTGGCTGGATAGGAAGGGAGACAGGTCTATAGAAGAGTCTTATTCTCCATTCCCAGGTGGGCTAAACCTGCTTTGAGTATTCAGAATAGTGTGACTCTCTGAGTTCTAGGTTATATCTCTGAGGCAAGAGAAAAAGGGAACAGTCTACCAGTCTAACACAGGCATTACTCTGGTAGATACCATGCCCATATACATACCTAACTCCTCACCTGATTTCTGTTCCAAGGGGAATGCTTGGCCCACACTGGTTATATTTGCACCCCTGGTTTCTCATGAGAAGAAGAATCTGGCAGTCTGTGAGAATGGCTTCCATATTGGGGATGTAGAACATCTGAAAGTCTATCATGCTAATTAGTCCCAACTCTTGCCATCATTAGCATGATACGGAGTAAAGAAGATTTGGAATCAGTTACCTGGTTTAAAATCCCACTTTTGACACTATTTGACCTTGGGAAATTCACTTAACTTATGTGGGCCTCAGTTTCCTCATCTGTAAAGTGAGGAACTTGGAATAGATAACCTCTAATGGTCCTTTGTGATCCTATGATCCTTTTCATATATAGCTCTGGCCATAAGGAATATGGACAGAGGAGATAGACATAAATGGAATAAATGTTGGCATGATGGAATAAATATTCATTGGTTATGAGTGTATTTCAATGTTTCAATTCAATGAATGTTTACTAAGTACCTAATAGAGACAGAATTAACCTTATATAAAAGGTATTTCTTGTCAGGGTTCTCTCATCCTGACGACAGGTCTGTCAGGGCCAGCCGGTTACTCACCACCTCAATTGAGAATGCGCCAGTGTCTTTTCTAGAACAGAAGAGTCTCAAAGGCTCGGAGGTGCACACAGAAGGTTTATTGAGTCCTCTCCATTGGGGAGCTTAACAGCAGCATTTCAAGACCCATGACCCAACAACCGAAGGAACCCTGACTGCCCCAAAACCTGAGTCTTATATAACCCTCAGATGCACCTACTACACGGGATAAAAAAAAAAAAAGGAGCAGGATATACCAAATTTGGGGGTGGGAAGTTGCAGTAACAATGGCTTCACCTGGCCCCAGGGTAAGGAGACACTATCTGGAAAGTCTGGTTTCCACACCAGGAGAACTTTAGGCTCCACAGCTCCCCCGGCCTTTGAGAGGCCTGGAGAGTCCAGCATGCCCCAAACTACATGTGACCCAGACTTTTCCAGGGCCTCTACTCCCCTTGTGCCTCATCATAACCACCTGCAACCTGCAAGTATTTCCCAGACCCTCACAATTTCTTTCATTACAAAACTCACAGTTTAAGCGCAGAGAAAAGATTCACATGAAAGACATAGAATGTGATTATATAGAGTGTTATAAAAGTCTTTAAGGCAGTTTAAAAAAATTAAATTGGTTTATTTACTTTTAGTTTACAACATTCAGTTCTACAGTCCCTTGAGTTTCAGATTTTCTTCCCCTCTTTCCCTAACTCCCAATCATGGTGACATGCATATGGATATAGGATCTACAGATATCTTCCCATTAATCATTAGTCGGGTTATAAAGGATTGTAACTGATGGAATGATCAGTGGGAAAGAGAAACAGAACAAAACAAGAAAAAGAAACAGAGCAAGTAGTTTGTTTCCATTTGCACTCAGATTCTGCATCTCCTTCTCTGGATGTGAATATCTCCTTCAATCATGAGTCTTTTGGAGTTGTCCTATAACCTTGTATTGCTGAGAGGAGCCTAGTCTATTGAAGTTAGTGATCACACATATGTTGTGTCTGTGATTGTGTACAAATTTCTTCTGGTTCTGCTCTTCTTGCTTACCATCAGTTTATATAAGTCTCTCCAGGTTATTATGAAGTTTGTTTGCTCCTCATTTCTTATAGCACAGTAGTATTCCATTACATTCATATATCACAACTTGTTCAGCCATTCCCCAATTGATGGGCATCCCCTTGTTTTCCAATTTTTTGCCACCACAAAAAGAGCTGCTATAAATATTTTTGTACATACAGGTCCTCTTCCCACTTCTCTAATCGAAGTGGTATTGCTGGGTCAAAGGGTATGTACTTATTTATAGCCCTTTGGGCACGATTCCAGATTGCTCTCCAGGATGGCTGGATCAGCTCACAGCTCCACCAACAATACATTAGTGTTTCAATTTTTCTACATCCTCTCCAGCATTTATCATTTTGCTGTTTTGTCATCTTAGCGAGTCTGGCTGGTGAGATGTGGTACCTCAAAGTTGTTTTGATTTGCATTTCTCAAATCAATTGTGATTTAGAGCATTTTTTCAGAAGCTTATAGATGTCTTTAATTTCATCTTCTGAAAACTGCCTGTTCATATCCTTTGACCATTTATCAATTGGGGAATGGCTTGTATTCTTATAAATTTGACTTAATTCTTTGTATGTTTTAGAAATGAAGCCTTTATCAGAGACACTGGTTGTAAAAATTCTTTCCCAATTTTCCACTTTCCTTTTAATCTTGGTAGCATTGGCTTTGTTTGTACAGAAGCTTTTCAATTTAATATAATCAAAATTATCCATTTTACATTTTTAATGCTCTCTAACTCTTATTTTGTCATGAAGTCTTCCCCACTCCATAGATCTGACAAGTAAACTATCCCTTGCTTTCCCAGATTGCTTACAGTATCAATCTTTATAACTACATCATGCGCCCATTTCGACTTTATTTTGGTGTATGGTGTTAGATATTGGTCTATGCCCAATTTCTGCCATACTATGTTTCAATTTTCCCAGCAGTTTTTGTCAAATAGTGCATTCTTATCCCCAAAACTGGGGTCTTTGGGTTTATCAAACAGTGGATTACTATAGTCATTGGGGGCTGAGTCTCATTCCATTGATCCACTGCTCTATTCCTCAGTCAATACCAAGTAGTTTTGATGACTGCTGCTTTGTAGTACAGATAAAAATCTGGTATGGCTAGGTCACCTTTCCTAGCATTTCTTTTCATTAGTTGCCTTGAAATTCTGGAACTTTCGTTCTTCCAGATGAATTTTGCTATTTTTTCTAGTTCTACAAAGTAATTTTTTGGTAGATTGATTGGTATGGCACTAAGTATGTAATTTAATTTAGGTAAGATTGTCATTTTTATTATATTAGCTCAACCTAGCCATGAACAATTGGTGTTTTTCCAATTAGTTAGATCTGATTTTATTTGTATAAAAAGTGTTTTGTAATTGTGTTCATATAATTCCTGGGTTTGTTTTGGCAGGTAGATTCCTAAATATTTTATAATGTCTACAGTAACTTTAAATGGAATTTTTCTTTCTATCTCTTGCTGTTGGATTTTGTTAGAGATATATAAGAATGCTGAGGATTTACGTGGGTTTATTTTATATCCTGCAACTTTGCCAAATTTGTTTACTATCTCAATTAGTTTTTTACTTGACTCTCTATGATTCTCTAAGTATATCATCATATCATCTGCAAAGAGTGATAGCTTAGTCTCTTCTTTGCCTAATTTGATTCCTTCAATTTCTTTTTCTTCTCCTGTTGTGACTGCTAACGTTTCTAGTACCAAATTGAATAAGAGGGGTGACAGTGGACATCCTTGTTTCACTCCTGATCTTATTGGATCTTCTAGCTTATCCCTATTACGTATATAGATATGTATATGTATAATATATATATATATATATATTACAAACATAATCTATAACATAGATTATAGAGAGTGTTATAAAAGTCTTTAATGCAGTTTTAAGCTACTGAAGCTGACAGGCAAGACTTGAGGATAGGTCTTCTATCCAAGACCAACCTTATATACCACATTGTCTTTAGAAAGATAAGAAAATTGGCATAAGGGTTGGTAGTTTCTGATATTCTCTCAGTTCCTTGTTTTTGCTAATAATTCAAAATGATTTCTCCCAATTGATTAGCATTAAAGACTTTTGGGATACCATGAATGTCAAAAGGAGTTGCATACATAGAATTCAGAGAGGGAAAATATAAGTTCATTGTAGTAGTCAGAGAAGGTTTCCTGGAGAAAGTAGGTTGAATTAAGCCCTGAAAGGTTAGTAAATTTGGAGAAGGTTGAGGAGGGTATGCCAGATGAAGGAAATTAGGCTAAGCAAAGTGAGGCTAAATGAGTTGGGGTTGATATATGGATGTGTTGTGAGGAGGCTGACCTATGGGATCAGCTACCCAGCTAAAGGTGAGGAGGATTTTAGTTCCATTCTCCTTTCATTGACTCTGAAACATCCCTAGCCCAGGCCCTCATTGTGCTTCCATTAGACTGTTTTTAACTGCTAAACATATTCTTGCCTTATCTTGCTCCTTGCACAGAGACAATCAGAGTTGACTTCCTAACATATGTACCTGAACTGTGGGATAGTAAGACTTGGAAGGGAACTTGGAATATAGAATATAAGATGTAAAAGAGCTGGAAAGGATTTTTTTTTTAAAAATGTCAGGATCTGTAATCAATGAAGAAGGCTTCCTCTTGAGGTTACTCCTACTACTATTAGAGATCAGCAATTGTAGGGTATCAGACATCTGTCCATATTCACACAGCTGTTATGGAGTAGAGACAAGTCCTTCTTGACTTCAAGATCAACCTTTTATACTACACTGCCTTTAGAGAGAAAAGACAATGGACATAGGGCTTGGCTATGTCCTCTCAGTTCCATTTTACTCTTAATTCAAAGTGATTTCTCCCAATTGCTTGGCATCTTCTTTTTTTATCTTCAAAATCAGTCCCCAAGTTGTTTTCAAAATGAGGTTGTCTCCAGTGGGGATTTCCTCTGCTTCTACTTGGTTCAGTCCAGTTGCTCTTCCTGATACTGTCTTCTTAAGCGCCATTTCTTTTTCTTCATATAGATAATTAGGCACTGAGGTGTTGAGTCTAAACATGGTTCTCCACTGTCATTGAAGATTAAACTAGAGAACTATGGATTGTTGGCAAATCTGCTAGTCTAATTGCTGTCCTAATTTTCTTTAACAATGCTTTTGGAATAACCTGGTTTAGTTGTTTAGCATGTCAGGTTTTCTGTAGAATAACTGTCCTTTCCACTGCTTTCCAATAAACACACACACATATGTGTATGTATATGCTCTGTATATTTATGTGTATATATACGTAGGTATATATTATACATAATACATATATGCACACACATATGCATATTATATATGTACATGTATGTATATAAATATATGTATCTATATTTAAGGAAATATTGCTCTTAATCTTCTGATATCCTTTTTAATGTTTTGCAAATGAGCTTGTACTTTAAACCAATGCTTCTTTTGCCTGTCACACCTCACCATCTTACAAGGAGATCAAATGTTTGCTGGTTGTTTCTTGGCTCATATGGCCTCCACATTGTAGCTGCCACTTTCCATCAGCTAAATTGTAAGAACAAGAGATAATGTCAATACCTTTCCTAGGTTCATTTCCTCTTTCAGATTCAAAAGCTTTTTATAACCGGTCAGGCTGAAGCTGTTTTAATTATCCAATGTATCTTCTCATCTTTATCCTTTCTTTTAATTTCTTGTAAGTTTACTTTTGATTTAACTAGTTGATGCTCTGACTGCTGATTCAGACACAGCTCTTACTTTAATAACCAGTTGTTTCCTCTCTATTAAATCCAGCTTTTGTGATGTTTAGTGATTGTCAATGCCATATCCCAAACCTTCAAATTCCCTACCCTGCAACCACTTTCCTCCTTGGCCCTTCTTTTCCATTGCAATCGTTGAAACTACCATTTAATTATTAACAGATTTCCCCTTCACCATTTTTGTATTTTTCATCTTTATGTGCTTATGGAAACGTGGCTCTTTTCAGAAGATACTATACCCAGAAGTCACTAGCCACTCACTTCTAATGCTAGCGATTGCTTCTTTCACATACTTTGATTATGCCATAGGCAGGAGTTGTTGACATACTTGTTTTCCACCTCCCTCTTACTTCCAGACTCTCCTTTCACCATTACTCAATAACTTCTCCTGGGGTTCAAATTGTCTGTCTATACCCATCTACCCAGATGCCTGTTGCTGTGATCTACTAGCCTCCAGGTAAGACTCCTTTCTCAAGTAAAGTACCTGACTTATAGTCTTGTTCTCTATTAGAGCTTCTAGTTGATGTCCCACCCTGACCCCTAAATACTCCAGCCTTTAAGTTAAAAAGAAACAAAAACAAATACAAAACTTTTAAAACTCCCATGGCTTTGACTGTCACTGTACTCAGCTATACACAGGGATGGATATGTAATGTCTCACTAAATCCATAAATGTGCCACTTCCATGATTTAGACTCTGACATTCCCCTCTCTGATTATAATAACTTGTCCTTCTGCCTTATTCTTCCTAAATTGTTCTTTGTCCTCACTGTAACCAACAACCATCCTTCCTCATCCCTGAAGAGGCCTCTTTCCTATCTTCACTGTCTTGACCCCATATTTCCTTTGCCTCCTGATTCTAATCCCAACCATAATCCCACCTGACTGCACAACAAATTCACGATATCTTTTCTCAAATGTGTCCTTACTCCTCAATATGACAAAACTCTCATTTTTTCCTTGAATACCTCAATCTTCTTAGCTGTTCAAACCTTCTCTTCTTGCCTCTTGCCCCATTGCCTCTCACTTTCTCTCAGTAGATGTTCTCACCTTCTACTTTCTTATAAAAGAGGCAATTTGCACAGAATACCCTTTTCTTCCCTACTCCAGCACCTCAGCATCTCTCTACATCATTCTTCCTCAGCACCTCCACTCTTGGAGCCCTTCCCTCTGAGTGGAGAGAGTAAAAGATGGAGAACTCTTCCCAGATCTCCACTATTTAAGGATGAGCATTTAGGGCATTTTCCTCATCATTTCCTCCCCTCCTCCTCCCCCTGGAACCCTCCCTCTGACTGGAGAGGGTGGAGGATGGACATTGGAGAGCTCCTTCAAAATCTTCTACTATTTAATTAATTAATTTGAATTCTCTCAGATTTTCCCTCATTTCTTACCCAGTTGCTTTCCTGGATTCCAGGATACTCATTTCCAGAAACTCATCATTCTAAGATTTATCCCATAAAAAAAACAAACCCTCCACTTGACTCACCATTTCTTCAAGCAGTTGGCCCTTATCTCACTTCCGCTTTTACCAGTTCCAAAAATCATCTGTGGCCTAGAGTTTAGCCAAGGATTCTTAATCTTTTTGTGGAGGGGTTCATGGCCCCCTTTAGAATTCTGGTGAAGGCTATGGACCCCTTCTAAAAGTGTTTTTAAATTCATAAAATAAAACACATAGGATTATAAATGAAATCCATTATATTGAAATATAATTATCAGAATATTGAAAAAGAAAACAGATTAACTGACCCCAGGTTAAGAACCTTATTCTATTTCTTCACTGTCTAACCCCCTTCTCAATAATACATTGTGATCTGACTTCTGACCTCACAACTGGCATGCTGTGTCCATTACTGCTTCATCTGGTAGCCTTTTCTCAGTCCTGGGCCTCTCTCTCTACAGTTTTGTATACCAATGACCATTCTTTCATCTTGGACATTTTCTCCTCCCTTGGCTTTTATGACATAGCTCTCTCCTGATTCTCTTCCTGACTTTGTGACCATGCCTTAATCTCTGGATCATAATACATCTGCTGCCACCTAAGTACAGTGGATTCCTAGGGTTCCTTTCTGGGTTCTCTTCTCTATTTTTCCTTCCTTCCCTTTCTCTCTGTCTCATCTTTTCAGTTTTTATGGGTCCAAGTGTCTTTAAGCAGATTATTTCAATATCTATATATCCAGTCCCAATTTCTGATTTTTCATCTCCAATTCTTTATTATCACCCCCCCTCCTGGAAATCTCATAGGCATCTGAAACTCACCTTGCCTTACATCTCTAAATCTATTTTATACCCTAAATTGAATTTATTTCCTTTCATGCTAAGCCTATCCTTTGCAAACGTCCTTATTTCTATTCAAGGCACTACCAACTCTGCAATCACCCATGTTCCTAATCTCAGACAAAGAGGAGACAAAAAGGAAGAGGACAGGGACAGAAGGGGAGAAGGACATCAGAATGACAAAGAAGAAGGGAGAAGAGGAGGATGATGGAGAAACGTTGGAAGAAGGGGGAAGAGGCAGTGAAGGTGGAAAGAAGGGGAAAGAGAGGGAGGGAAGGAGAGAGAGGAGAGAAAGAATGAGAAGGGAAGGAGAAAGAAGAGGATGAAAGGGAGGGGAAGAAAAAGTGAATGAGAGAAAGAGAATGGGGAGAAGGGGAGGAGAAAGAGGAGAGAAAGTGAATGAGGAGGAAGGGGAGGAGAAAGAGGAAGAGGAGGAGAAGAAGGAGGAAGGGGAGGAGAAAGAGGCAGGGCAGGATGCGGAGGAGCAGTGGTAGAGATGGTGCTGGAGGCATCTTGGGAATGACAAGAGCCGGCTGCCCCAGCATAAGGGAAGGAGCACGTTAGCACTTTTGTCTTCTAAGCAGCCCAGTTTCTATAGCGTAAGCCAAAGCTCAAAGTCTAGTTCAGATCGCCGCGGTCTCCACCCCTTCCCCTGTCTGTCTCCCTTCCCTGCCTCCCTCCTGGTCCGGCCACGCAGAGAGATCGTGTGCCGAAGGCAGCCCGGGGCAAGAGGAGGAGGCGGCGGCGGAACATCAGTATCAGTATCTACACCAGGACCCGCACCAGCGCAGCCGCGGAGAGGGCAAAGGCACAGCCCGAGGCGGAGCTAGAGCAGGAGGGAGCTCTCCCGGCGGGGGCGGGGCGCCGACTGAGCGAAGCCGCTTCCCTGGCGTCGCGTGTGAGGTGAAAAAGCAGCCATCCGCCGCTGGTTCACTTAGGAGCCCGGGAGCGCGTAAGAGAGCAACATGTCAGCGCCGGCGGCCAAAGTCAGCAAAAAGGAGCTCGCCACCGACCACAACAAAACCCTTGAGACCTCGGAAAAAGAACTACAGGAAGCAATTGAACGAATCGATGAAGTGCAGGATGAAATAGACAAACTGAATGAGCAAGCCAGTGCGGAAATTTTGAAAGTGGAACAGAACTATAACCAGCTCCGCCAGCCTTTCTTTCAGAAGAGGTCAGAATGGATCGCCAAAATACCGGACTTCTGGATGACCACCCTTGTCAGCCACCCGCAGATGTCCTCGCTGCTTGGCGAGGAAGACGAGGAAGCCCTGCATCACTTAACCAGGATTGAAGTGGTAGAATTCGAAGACGTGAAATCGGGTTACAGAATAGATTTTTATTTTGATGAAAACCCTTACTTTGAAAATAAAGTGATCTCCAAAGAGTTTTGCCTTAATGAAAGTGGGGATCTGGCTTCAAAGTCAACTGAAATCCGTTGGAAATCTGGGAAGGACTTGACCAACCGCCCCAATCAGACCCAAACTAAAGGGGGCCGCAAAAGGTTTCGAGAAGAGCCAGACAGCTTTTTCACTTGGTTCTCAGACCACACCGATGCTGGGGCAGATGAGTTAGGGGAGGTCATCAAAGATGATATCTGGTTAAATCCCTTACAGTACTACCTGGTATCTGATATTGATAATGAAGACGGGGAAGGAGAAGGAGATGAGGAAGAAGGTTTGGAGGAGAGTGTTGCTGAGGAAGAGGAAAGTGAAGAAGAGGAAGATAATGGGGAAGGTGGTGATGAGAGAGAAGATGGAGAGGAGAATACAGGCGGAAATGACTCATAGAATGTTGATAGATTCCAAAGCCCCTTTTAGCTTTTAAAAAGTCCCCAGTCCCAAGGCTCAAGTTTCAGCCTTTTTATTTTCATTTCATGCTCAGTCATCTTGTTCTCTTGAGGGTTCTCTCTTTCCTCATATTTTCTTGTTTTGGGGGTCTGAGGGGGAATACCTTGAGCAGAATGCAGCGGGCCAAGGCTCCCACTATTGTCTCTTCCAAATTCATGTTTGCCCTTCTCTGTCCCAAAACAAACTATCTATGGATTCATAGAATTTTCGTATTTGTAAATTCATAGATTTCAGATTCTTAGATTTAAAAGCTGGAAGGAATCATAGAGATCAATCTAGTCCACTTTGGTGTTACATATAGGGAAACCCATATGTAATGTGTATGTAAAGTGATATTCATTGACTTGCCCAGGGAAACATAGGTATTGTTACATATGGTGAAATCCATATGATACCCAAGGATAGTGCTGTTCATTGACTTGCCCAAGAATACACAGGTATTGTCAGAGGCTTTATTTGAACTGGGGTGCTTTGATTCTACAGCCAATGCCCTTTCCAGAAACAGGTGTAGTGTTCTTTTTGCGGGGAGGGACGGGAAAGAAACTTGGGCTCATATGTGGCAGGAAACTCATAGGTCCTAGACTCCCATGTAGTAACACATAGAATTATAGTATCCCTCTCCCCTCTTTGTCATGTGTACTGTGTTCAGAAACTACTTACTCTATGTCTCTGTGTGGTTGTGGAAAGTTAGCATTTACCAACATGCATCTGTCTATTTTCTCTTAATGAAAAAAAAAACCTTTAAAATGACATGGGATTATAGCAAGTCAAAAGGGTGGATTTGAGATGTTTGGATGGGTAAGTAGTTATTTTTTTTGAGGGGGGAAGGCAGGGCAATTGGGGTTAAGTGACTTGCCCAGGGTCACAGGGCTAGTAAGTGTTAAGTGTCTGAGATTGCATTTGAACTCAGGTCCTTCTGACTTCAGGGCCAGTGCTCTATTCACTGCGCTGTCTAGGGGCCCCAAGTAGTTATCTTAACAACATCTTTTCTCCTTTGGTGCATTGAATTTCATGTGTAATGGTATTATTGAAGTTTAGCATAGCAGTTTATAAAATAAAAGTCTTTTCTAAGGATGAACAACAACAACAACAAAAACACCAAGTAGAGAGGAATGTAAAGTTCTATTCTTGTGTCCAAAAAAATCAGCCTGACAAATACTTTGAGATAAGGGAGGTGTGTATAGATTGCATTTAATCTTACTTAGAGGGATGCAAGGTCAATATAACTCAAAAGTATAACCTGGAAGCTGAAAAGGCCAATGTGGTTTCAGGCTGAATTAAGAAAAAGAAACATAGTGTCCAGAGCAAGGAAGGTGACAAAGTGGATTTTAACTCTACTTTGGTCATACCACATAGGGACTATTCTGGGCACCACCATCTTTTAATAAAGACATTGAAAAGCTGGAACATGGTCTTGAAGGGAGCAGTCAAGATGTTAAAGAATCATATCTTGTGCCATTTTGAAAGAACTGGGGTTATTTAACCTGCAAGGGGAGAGGCAGGACTCTTCAAATATTTGAAGGGCTGACAAGTGAAGGAAGAATTAGATCTCAGAGAGATTTAGGCTTGATAGAAGGAAATATCTTAACAGAGCTTGACAGAGCTAGTCAAGTGAGAGGTGAGTTGCCTTGGGATAAGGTAGCGGGTTTACTCCTCATTAGAGGTCTTCAAAGTGGCAATGTTAAAGGAGGATGTTTCTGGATGGGTTGTGCAAGATGGTTTCTAAAGTCCCTTCCAAATCTGAGAATTTAGGATTCTTTGAAATATTATCTCTCCAGGAGGGTTTAGCTAGTTGGGGGACCCCTGCTTTTTGTTCTACAGAGTTTGGAGTCGGAAGCTGAGAGTCTTCTGCTGGGGAGATGAGAGGCCTCAGTCACCAAGATTCTGGAGGGAATACGACAGGAAAACCTGAAAAATTAATTGTCTGGTTCCCAGGCAAGGGTTTCTGCTTTTTCCAAAAGAGCTGGAAAAACCTGTGAACTTTAAATTAAGAGAGACTGGTGGTACCCACTTTTCCCTAAAGAAGAGATAGTGAAGGATTTTAGTAAAGCCAAAAGCAAGCAGTGTCTGATGTTGACTTTGGATCCAATAGAACAGCATCCCAGAGAGACTATGAGAGAGAATATGCCGGGAGAGAAGTGAGGTATGGCTCTGTAGTGTAGGTGTGAGTCCTCCCTCCATATATGTGCCTTGGCCATGTGCTCCCTATGTAGTACTTGTCCATATGTGTTCTCTATGTGTGTCCACTTATCCCACTGATGCTTTGTTTTTGTGGGAGGGAGCTCCAGGGTTTTGGTGGGAGAGGGAGAAAGTTTCTTTTCTTTCTCTTTTGGCTATTTTGCTTACCATAGCATTTCATTAGATGCTTTACTTTGAACTAATTGTTCCCTCTGGCTGATTAGTGGAGGTAAATTCATTGCCTCCCTTTCCTGAGCTATATAGTTTTAGGGTATAGAGCCAGAGAATTGGTTCCCTGAGTGATCCTACTGGCAATCTGGCAAATTGGTTGGGGGTGGGTTGCTTCTAGACACTATGCTGTTATCTATTTATCTATTTTTGTCCTTTTAGTTTAATTGTTCAGGTTTTCCTGGCAAAGATATTGGGGTGGTTTGCTGTTTCCCTTCTCCAGCTCATTTTACAGATGAGGAAACTGAGGTACACAGTTAAGCGACTTGTCTAGAACCACACTGCTATTGTCTGAGGTCTGCTTTGAACACAGGTCTTCCTGATTCTAGACCTGGCACCTTCCTCACTGCAACACATAGCTGCCCTGTTTTCCTGTTTTGTGGGCAAGGACTATACATCTGGGACAACATTCTCTACACAGTAGAAATTTGGTAAATGTTTGCTGAATCAGTTAATGACCATGAGGTTAAGGTCAAGCTATGTGAGTGTGTGATGTGTGTGTATATGTGTGAGTGGATGGGGTTGGGGTAGGGTTGAGGGTGACAAGGAGTTAAGACTTCTTTGTAGTAATCTTCATTATCCATTCTCAGCAGGGCCTCATTTGGTGTCCTTATCCCCAAATTCAGGTTCTGATATACTTTCAACCAGAGTTCCTATAACTTTCCCAAGCACCCCCTCCACTCCATTAGTCTATCAGGTATCCACGGACAGAATAATTTCCCTCTGCATTCCCCTAACTCCTCAAAAAAACTCATGGTGGGGAAAATCCAAACTGGACCTGGATCTAAGACAGATTTTATTGATTTTAATCAGGGATGTTACCAGGGCCAAAGCTTCTATGGAACCAGCAAGTGTTTCCTCCTTTTGTCTTTCCTCAAGAGTGTCTTTGCCAAATGGTCCTATGATTCCTAGACTTCCTACTTCTCTCCACTTCTGAAAGGAGAGGGAGCAATTTGGTATCTCTGAGCATCTGGGTTTGGGACCCTCTCCATCTCCCAGGTTCATTTTCAGGGGCTCAGGTTCAGAAGTATAGGAGGAGAGGTGCTCTGAAGAGAGAAGGGTTAGGAGCAGTGGCTGCTGGACATTTAAGGAGAGAAAGGGGAAGCACTCAGAAATACAGGTTTAGGAGTTTGTGACTCAGTGGAGATCCCCTCTTCCATGTCAGACCCCATGTTTTAAGACTGACAAGCTCTGGGGCAAATAGGTGGTGCAGTGGATAGAGTACTGGCCCTGGAGTCAGGAGGACCTGAATTCAAATCTGGCTTCATACACTTGACACTAGCTACGTAACCCTGGGCAAGTCATTTAACCCCAATTGCCTTGCCAAAAAAAGGCTGACAAGCTCCAAGGGGACAGGTGGCTCTGTCAGCCATAAGAGGAAGCAAAGAGACAACTGAGGTGAAAGGTTCACTATCTTCTACCCTGATATATCACCATCACTGTGATGGCAGCTGCCCTCTTCCAGCTTCCCATTGCCAGTTTTCCACAAAAGTTCAGCTTATAATTACTCTAATCTCTGCACAGGAGGTTGCCTGCATGAGAGGGAGTGGTATTCTCCTTAAGCTATGTCTGTTCTATCAAATAGATAATTTTTTAAACTCTTTGTGCCAGGAATTGTACTTAGCACTGTAAAGTACAAATAACAGGCAGAAAACAAGATAGTCCCTGCCTTCAAGGACCTTACATTTTGAAGGGGAAAGGCAATGCAAAAAGCCTTATAGGTTTTACTAACAAACCTCATGATTACATCCTCCTGACTGGGGAGCACTTTAATAACAGACAGTTCCCAGGGGATGGTGGGACATCCAGTAGCTGCCTGTATCAGGTGTCTGGGGATCCCCTTGAGACAGGGTCAGCAGTTGTCAGTTACTAAAGTCATTGGCATCTTGAGTCTTCAACCCAACCTGAAAACTGAGGGTGGAAGTCAAGGAAGCTGGAGCAGAGAGTAGCCTGGTACCTGAGGGACATGCTTAAATGAGCCTTGGGCCTCCCTTTTCAAGTCCTGAATCTGTCCATTTTACCTATTAAATTTGCTGCTTCCTGACAATGTACATCATTGTAAGGCTGAACAGGAGCAGGATCTTCATCCCTAAAATACTCTCTATGAAGTACTTAGTAGCTTGTGAGAGTCCAGAATATTATCTGGACAAGAAGAATTATTAGACAAAGTGATAACACATGTAGGAGGTTGAAGGGGCTGTTGTGTAGAAGACAAAGCTGCCTTTACTTTTCCAAGACAACATGTGCCCAGCACAGTAATTGGTTTTTCAGTTGCTCTTCAGCCTAGTCTCTCCTGTCATGGAAATGCTAAGAGCTACCTTCACCCCAGTTCAAATATCAATTAACTCATTCCATTAAATCACTTGAAACATCTGCTTTTTGTCATCAAATTATTCTATATCTTTAAACTTTAATTATTCCTTTCACCTCTTCAATTTAAAGAAAACCTGGATCTCCCCTGGGGACAATCATTTCTTACAGCCTTCCTCACTGATGGCTGCTCATCTCACTGTGTGGACATATTCCTTGCTGCCTACAAAAATACTTGTATCTTGACTATCCTTAAAAAACCTCTCACTTCATCCATCTATCTCTGATAGCTATAATCTGATATCTCCCTTTCCTTTCCTGTCTAAATCCCTTAAGAAAGTCATCTACAATAAGTAGTTCCACTTCCTCTCCTCACGCTCCCTTCTCAACCTTCTGAAGTCTGACTTCTGACTTTATCAACTGAAATTGTACTCTCCAGATTGATTGGTGACTTCTTAATTGCTTAATCTATTGGTCTTTTCTCAATTCTCATCCTTCTTTACCTATCTGTAACTTTTGACACTATCATCCTCTGTTGGACACTTAGTTTTTTTTTCCATTTCCAATATCTTCTAGGTTTACTATAAATAATTAATTCATGGTTAAAATTGTCATGGTTAAATATTGCATTATTAAAATGAATTAATCTCTAAGTTGATGTTAAAAATAGACTAGCATGAAAAATTTTTGTTAATTAACTTCCCCTTCTCCATTGCAAAAATATATATTAAATCATCTGTTCCCAATTCTATGCCCTTTATAAGCTATCTCCATCCATGGGGAAAATGTAGCATTTGAAACTTCTAGCACTAACCTCAAAATATTATTGATATTCAAAAGATGAAAACATTTTATCAACTACCGAGAAGGTATAGAGAATGAAAAGCTTCAATTTAACTTTCCTTTGGCCATACCAATAGGCAGGAGAGTGCCTTGTGGAATGACCTGCCAGATTCCCATGATTTGGGGTTCTTCATCCTAGAGGAGCCAAATGCAGGTTACATAGGATAATTCCTGCCGTAGGAGAATTCTTCCTCTTTTCTTCTGGTTCCATAATATTTGCTTAGTGCTGTTGTCACATGTAGCCTCAATTTCTTTGGTTATTTTAGAATGTGAATAGACCTTTGACTATAACTTGCAAATGATCACTTCCTTTAGTCTAATTTATGTTTTCCATTTAGTATTCGTTCCTCTTCAATGTTATGCTGCTTACTTCCTTTGGACCTTAATTGGAGAGAACCAGAGAAACAAATTTTCCAGCTGCCAAATTGTATATTTGCGTTAAAGTTCAACATTAAGTTATTGATAATGTAGCTTTATGAAACTCAAATAAGGTTTTCTACTAGCTGGATAGATGATATGAACCATGAATATCATTAAAAAAAGCAACTTTGTCCCATAGAATAATACATTTTGCAATGTAGAGACTTGAAAATATTTAAGCTATCTTACTTATTTTAGTGTTTCAGGAAAAAAAGAGAACAGCAGCAGGAGAGATCATATTCTATTTTACTTTTCATTCTCAAAATATTTTATAAAGAAATCATTTGATTGGGGATGCAAAAGTTTCTTTTTTGAAGAATTCTAAAACATAAGTCAGCATGAAAATGATGAGGGAATAGATTCTATTGCATATTTCTTATAAGATGTGAAGTTTCTTGCACTCACATAGTGGTTTTAATCTAAGGCTGAAATATAAAATAAACCTTTGGTCCTTGTAGAATTCTACGACACATCATGACGTAGGACACCATTTTGTGTGGATTTATCTACTCCTTTTTTTTTGTTGTTGCTTTTTGGAGGGCAATTGGGGTTAAGTGACTTGCCCAAGGTCACATGGCTAGTTTTGTGTTAAGTGTCTGAGGGCGGATTTGAACTCAGGTCTTCCTGACTCCAGTGCTGGGGCTCTGTTCACTGTGCTGCCTTGCCACCCCAGATTTATCTACTCTTGAATGCAAAGGCCTTCTGTAAATGGAAAGTAGGGCAACCTGTCTGGAGCAAAGAATTTATGAGATTGAGTAATGTGGAAGCAGTCCAGGAATAAAGTTTGGAGTCAGATTGTGAAGAATTTCAAATGCCAAATGGGTTTATATGTTATTCTAGAAAGGTAGCCACTACCTAGATAGGTAGGTACACTAGGTAGCCCCTGAAGCTTCTTGAGCATACCCCTACTGTGCTTTGCTCATGCTCTTCCCTATATCTGAAATGTTCCCCTCTCTCCCTTGCTTGTTGAATTTCTATGGTTTTGTACACTCAAATGCACTTATTGTTTAATAGACTCTGAGTCCTTTGAGGGCAAGAAATGGGTCTTTTTAAAAAACTTTTTAAAATTTGTTTTCTTGTTTACATCATTCATTTTCATGACATTCTTGAATTACAAATTTTCTCCCCATCTTTCCCCTGCCCCAACCCTAAAACAGCAATCCCACTGTAGAGCCCCTCCCCTGCTCTGCTCTCTTACTTTCTGGTAGGGCAGGGAGGGTCTCCCTATCGTGGCCCCTGTATATCTTAATTCCTAGTTGTAAGTCTTGCAGAATTTTAAATTGTAGATTCTTTTGATTCCTCCCTTGTCCCCCACCCCTAGTGGAAAGACAATCAATTTGATACAGGTTGTGGATGTGTAATTATACAGGACATCTTCATAGTGGATATATTGTGACAGTGATCATCTGTCTCTCCTTCCTACCCCTCCCCCAACCTTGTTCTGTTCTCTACCCTGTCCCTGTCCATTTACTGAAGTGTGTGCTTCCAGAATCCCTCCCCCAGACCCTGCCCTCCCCTCCATCATCCCCCCTCTCATCCCCATGCCCTCTACTCTCTTGTGTGACATGATGCCCAGTTTAGAGTTTATGCCATTTCTTCCCTAAACCAATTCAATGAGAGTAATTGAAAGTAAAGTTGTAACAGTTATCCCTTGCCTCTTCTCTATGGGATGATTAGCCCCATTTTGTCTCTCTCTGTCTCCTCTCATTCTAGTCCTCTCCCACCTCAGAATTTAGCCTTTTAAAGTATCATCCCTTCGTATTCAATTCATCC
>CM053595.1:67467127-67489974 GCA_028646575.1 Pseudocheirus occidentalis
AGCAGTAGCAGTAGTAGCAGTAGTAGTAGTGGTAGTAGTAGTAGTAGTGATAGTAGTGATCACAACAACAATAATAGTATCTAGCTAGTATTTATGTAATGCTTTAAAATGCTTTATATATGGCTGAACAAGTGGTATATGACTGTGATGGAATGCTTCTGTGCTATAAAAATGATGAGCTCAATGATTTTAGAAAAAATATGGAAAAACTTGCACAAAATAGTGAAGAGTGAAATGAGCAAAGAAAACTTTGTATGCAGAAGCAGCAATATTGTTTTAAGAATGATTCTGAGTGAATAAGTTATTTTTAGTATTATAAATACCCAAACTAACTATACAGGATATATGAAGAAAGACACTACAGCTAGAGAAATAACTGATAAAGAGAAGTATGTATAGAATAATTTTTCATATATATACATATACATATATGCATACACACACCTATTTGTCTAATGGTACCATCTCTACATTGGGGGGAAGGAAGAAAAAAAGAAATTTACATAATTTTCTTGTATATTTGAAAGGAATAACAAGTTGTGCATAATAGGTTTGTAGTTTCATATGCCAATCATCTTTTTATTGTACTGGTTATGGAAATGCTGGTTTTATTTATTTACTCATATTTATTTAAGTGTCATTTAATTTAATTATTGTTTAAATGTATTTATTTACATATTTTATCAAACTAAAAATTAAACAAATGTTTTATATGTGTTAACTCATTTGATCTTCACAGCAGCCCTGTAAATTGGGCGTTATTATTTTCATTGCTCTTTTAGAGACATTACATCTATACTATCTGTCTCACAGAATTATTATGAGGAAATTGTTTTTGTAAACATTAAAACTCAATATGAAATGTAAGCTACTGTTGTCCCTTTCCCTAATTTTACAGATGGGGCATGAACATGACCCAGTATTTTGGGAATAAGAGCCCTTCTTATGAGCACGATCATAGGTCAAGTCCAGTTGTCTTCTTTTCATGGTGCTGGTGGGGGACTATAGAAAGGTGCCAAAATGGTAGTAACTTACCCAAAGTCACATATCAATTAAGTTAGGGAACCAGGAATTAAATCCACATTTATTGACTTCAAGTGTAGTGCTCTTTTCAGTGTAACAAGAGCACTTACAGAGAACTGGGCATATGCTTTGGCTGGCCTCCTTGTGGCGGAAATGTGCTCTGACCCCTTGCTGAAGGGTGTGTGTGACCCAGCAGTTCCTGGCTGGTCCCTTGGTTACCATAAGGTGTGTGCGTGTGAGGGTGGAGTTGATTGAGCATTGTGTCAAGGTGCTCTCTTTTCATTCAGTTGCTGTCTTTATTCCCTTTTATATAAAGAACACTGACAATCTTTAATCCTTATTTGGTGGCTGTTTGCAGTGATGAAAGATTTGGAGAAATGTTTGTGTTTGAGGAGAAACTGAGAGACACTTCTTCCTTGAGCATGAGGTGTAGGGACATATCAAAGAAGAGCCAATTATGACATAGAAAGTCTTTTCCCTTTTGGGGAATATATCAAAGATTAACTCTCACTTGAACTCCCACACTGAAACAGCGAGATGGGGAGGGGATTTCTCTTGCCTCCACCCCATCCTTATCTGTAATGGTTGCTACAAGCACGTGAAAGCTAGAGCATGTATTTACTTCGGTAAGTCTGAGAAAGAACATGAGGTTCTTTCTTTCCCTGAGCATAGGTCACTGACCAGTGATCCTGAGGGGTGGTTATTTGCACCTTTGATGGTTGCCTCATGAGTTTGAGAATTCCTGTTTGTTTTTTCTAGTTGCTACTGGGTTGGTGGTGATTCCTGAAACCATGACGCTTCTTGGAGGAGATTACTACCAACATATTCATCTCAAATTGTAAGGGGACTAAAAAGCAATGCTTCACTAGCCAGAAGATCAGGACCTTGTAAGTGGCTCAGACTGTATGAATCTAAGGTGAATATGAAATATCTGTTCAGCAATTCCACAGTTGTCTTTACCTCTCAGGAGAAGATGGCCCAGGTGTTATGGGTAATTGATTTGCCTTAGGTGTTTTTTAATGTATGCTTGTGAGCAAAATTTTATGTTTAAATAATTTCTTTGGTAGTGGAGGAAATACATAGCTGTCTTAGAATCTGATAGTTATTTTACAAATTAGGTGCCTCTTTTAGACGGGAGATTGTTAACTCCCTTTTGGGAAGGCTGTAGACTTAAATCATGCTTTAATGTTTGTTTTAGAGATTTACCTCAGGGTTCTGCTCCAAGATGTGGACATAATGAGCCAGGAGTTGAGAGAAATCTCATCCCCTCTCTTTGGAAGGACTCTATGTGAAATCCAGAGCAGGAGTCACTTGTGAGAGGTAGACCCCTGGGCCTACCAAAACTGGGCAACACTGTTTCTCCAGTTTTCCAAGATTTGTAATATGTTCCAATACATCTGAGCTCCTGTATGATTACAGGAGAATTATAGAAGCATAGATTTTATATCTAAAAAGGATCTTTAAAAAAGAATAGTAGCATCAGAAGAGACCTTAGAACCCAGAACATCAGAACTAGAAAGTTTTAGAATAAAGAATTCAAGAGCTAAAAGAACAAGAACTAAAAGGACTCCTCTAGCCCACCCTACCCCACCCCTATTTTTAGAATCAAAGGGGGGAAAAGGGCATTGTAATCAAAGTACAGATAGATCTTTCCTAGGACACAGCACTTGGGAGCAGTGCCTGAGTTGTTTCTGTCCCTCAAGCTGGACAACAAGAAGGTTGGGATTATCAACCTGTGCTGAAAGGGACCAGAGGCTCATGTACAGATAGTCAGCATGAAATTGTCTCCTTTAGCACTAGGATGAAGGGGTCAGGTGAGTTAGGATTGTGCCCATGCTTGGGGGAAAGTCTCAAGACCACCTTGGAGGTGGTCAGACAAGTTCTTTTCTCCATGAAGAGGGTTCTGTAATATGCTGCATGTCACTTCACAGGAGACTTGGGAGAGTACATCCTTTGCAGTTAGGAACACCTGTACATCATTGGTGGCATTGTAGTTGATAGTATCCATAAGGGACAATGTGGAGGTGTGGAGAGTTATTCCTATTCTTTTTTTTTTAGTCCAATAAGTTTATTTTTGAAAATGTACACAAAAATGTTGAATGATTTTATGCATCTTCAGCAGCTGGAGCATCTCCACCCTTGGTGTTCCTGGTATATATCACTTGTGCTCTGTGTTTGGAAACCAGCTTAATCAGACCTTTACTAAGCAGATCCTGGAGGGCTGCTCGGGCTAGAGAACCCCGGATCTTCAGTCTCTCTGAGATTACTGCAGGGGTGATAAGTTTATAATTGGGGACCTCCTTGCAGAGTTTGTCATATGTTGCTTTGTCAAATAGAACCAGATTGTTGAGCTTGTCTCGAACTTTTCCCTTGGACCACTTCTTCTTCTTAGCCTTGCCCCCTGACTTGTTCATGGGATCTTTGTCCTTCTTGGCCAACTTGCTGGCATCTTTCTTCTTCTTATCGTCCTTGGGAGGCATGGTGAGACTTCTGGAACTCTTGCTGCTGCTGCCTCCAAGAAAAGATGTCGGGCAAAAAGGAGAGTTATTCCTATTCTTAAACCACTTCAGGGTGCTATCTCTGGGGAAGAATCTCATTGTTATATGGATGAAAGTCACTTTCTGATTTGAATTGAGCCTTCTGGAGAGGCTAGACATTAAGGAGATATATGGTTTAGCTGTAAAGAGAAGAGTATAGGGGCTGCTGAAAGGGAGAGATGTCTCAGGGCTTTACCTCTCCAGCCTCAGGTACTTTTTCTTTCCATTTTGGGATGTGTGTGTGTGTGTGTGTGTGTGTGTGTGTGAGAGAGAGAGAGAGAGAGAGAGACAGAGAGACAGAGAGACAGAGAGACAGAGAGACAGAGAGACAGAGAGAGACAGAGAGAGAGACAGAGACAGAGACAGCGAGAGAGACAGAGAGAGACAAAGAGAGAGAGAGACAGAGAGAGAGACAGAGACAGACAGACAGACAGACAGAGGCAGGGACAGAGAGAGATAAAAAGAGAGAGAGACAGATGGAGAGATGGAGAGGAGGGGTAGTGGGAAGGAGAGATTACATGTATGATTAAATGCCAAGGTTCCCTGGTGAGGGACTCCTTCCCTCCCTTCCCAGTGACTGCTTTCACCCCTTTCTATGCCATCTTTTTTTTCTTTTCTCAGGCACCCACAACATCATATATTCTGATCAGCCTAGTAACAACATCCAGCTTCATCTGATTAGATGTCTCACAGATCTGTGGCCTGTCTCCATTCAGTCACCAGAATCTGTTGTCTTCTTTATTTATGCCCATCTCCCTGAGAAGTCTACCTTCCATTCTTTATTCTATCACCTAGATCAAAGCTAGGTTTCTTTTGTCCCACTGACTCCTTAAACAGTAGGACTCTGTCTATGGTTGCGTAGGCCCTCATTCCTGGTACAATCTACAACAATAATGACTCTTCTCCTGACCCCATTTTATTATTTTTTCCTAATACTTTATAAGGATATCCAGAAACCAGAGGGAGTGATGTGGTAGAGATTATTTCAAAAGTCAGTGGAGGCAGAAAGAGAAGTGATATTATCAGAGCATCCTACAGATCACCAGGACAGACAGAGGAAAGTGATCAGGAATTCTAGATCAGAATTCTTGATTGAAGGTAGTATCTAGCAGTGGAAGGAAGGACCTAGCAGTAAAGGGAGGCTCCAATGATCTGGGCATCTGATGGAGCTCTCTCTGCCAAAAAATAACTCAGCTAATGCAGATGTGGCTAGTTTTAAAGATAATCTCTCTTTAAAAGACAAAGAAGTCAACAAAAAGAACTGCTGTTGGTTTCTGAAGCAGAAATAATAGGAAATTTTAAGAAAAGTGACACTCCAGCCCTTAGATGTCATGATAGAGAAGGAGAAAAAAAGCTGAGACTATATAGCCTTCTATTTAGGATGGGTTCCTATTCCTTCCTCCACTGGTCAGGTGCTACCTTTGAATAGGGAGAATCTTGAGTGGAAAAAAACCTTGAGGGCAGGGACACTGACTTCTACAAGTCACTTTAGGGAAGTTTGGCATTTAAAAGAAGGAAGGAAGAAAGGAAGGAAGGAAACAAGTATTTATTAAGCTCTTACTATGTTCCAGGCACTGTTCTAGGTGCTTTACAAATATCATTTTGTCTAATCCTTACCACAACCTTGGGAAGTAGGCTATTACTGTCCTTGTAGGTTAATTGAAAGTTGGCTATTATTATCTTGTTATTATCCTATTACAATTGAAGAAAGTTAGGAAGACAGAGGTTAAGTTACTTGCCCAGGGTGACACAACTATTAAGCGTCTAAGGCTATATTCTACTCTGCTCAGACCACATCTAGTTTACTGTATTCTGTTCAGGGCACCACGTTTTGGGAAGAGCGTCGATAAGCTGGACAGCATCCAGAGCACAGATGGCCCTTCCATAAAGGGAATCAGTTGAAGGAGCTGGGAATGGTTAGCATAGAGAAGAGAAGAGAAGAGAAGAGAAGAGAAGAGAAGAGAAGAGAAGAGAAGAGAAGAGAAGAGAAGAGAAGAGAAGAGAAGACTTGCTGGGGCTGAAGGCATGATAGAACAGAACATCAGCCTTCAAGTACTTGAGAAACTGTCACATGGAAGAGGGTTGCAGAACTAGGAGCAATTGAAGAGAGGCAAGTTTGAGCTCAATGTAAGGAAAAGCTTGCCACCAGATGGAGCTGTCCAAGGTATACTGGGCAACCTCCAGAGGTAGTGGTTTCCCCTTCACTTTGAAGTGTTCAAGTAAAAGTTGAATGGATACTTGTTGAGACAGGAAAGGGAAAGAAGTAGAACTAATTCTCAGCCAAGTCCACATTAAATATCCCTGAAGTTTCTTTCCAATTATGGGATTCTGACTTTTTGAATTCCTACTCTTCAAATCACACGGACAGATATCAAATACTATAGACCAGAGGTGTCCAGTAAGAAGCAACTGCCTGAGTGCTGCTGAACTAGATCAAGATGTAATTTGAAAATATTTAATGAAATAAATAAATATAATTAAATAGATAATATTATATTTTAAACCTAAGCCAGTATGAATTTGACACCACTGCTACAAGCCCTTGAAAAAATTGGGGAGGAGGTTAAAAAATTCAAGTGAAAAAAAACTTGGTCTGAGAGTCAGATTCTAGTTTTAATTTTGCCCTCTGATTTTCTGTGTTACCCTGGCCAAATCACATTCTCTCTCCTGTTCTCAATTTCCTTTTCTGTAAAATGGAGTTGGATTTGATGGTCACCTGGTCCCTGAGTGTACACTCAAACCTGCACAAAGCAAAGGTGAGAACACAGACAAGCTAATTCCCTAGGGACATACACAGGCTGGTAGTGGGCATGATTAAGTACTTAATATGTGCCATGTACTGTGGAGACACAAATACAAGCAAAAAGAACGACAGTCTTTGTCTTCTTATAGGAAGCTTACATTCTAATAGGAAAGTACAGCACATGAAAAGAATAGTGAGAGGGGTGAAGGTACCTACACTAGGGTGTAGTGGCAACATCTAAGAAGGAAATGAAGCATGGCCAACATGGGCCAGTCCCCAAAATGTAGCATGGCCAAGGGTTGTTCCAGGATAAGGAGGCCCAGGTGCTGAGGGAAGTTCCAGGTGAGAAGGCAACAGGGTCATGGTGGTAAAGTCCTGAGAGGAAGGAAGGGAGACTCAAAGACACCAGAAGCATCCTGTAGGATTTAAGTGCTCTCCTTTGCCATCACAACTTAAGAGGCTCTAAGAGAAGAGGAAGAATGCCAGAGGAAGGGTAGGAGGAAGGTTGGAAGAGGGTGTTGAAGATTACAGAAAAATGTCAGTAGAGCATCAGAGAAGTTCAGTAGCAGGCTCTGGAGTTTGAGGTGGTTGTGGAAGTTAAGGGACCCCCTATCTTTAGCTTGTCTGTGGATGCTTTTGCTCCAGGAATTCCCTAGAGAAGTCATAGGTTAGGAAAAATAAAAAAATCTATTAATGATGAGCATTTTAGTGCTTAGGCTGGTCGTTAGAAAGCAGAATCAGTTTGTTGCTGGGACCACACTCAAATCTTTATCAGGACAGTAGGACAGGGGTGCATAAACTGTGGCCTCCTAAATCCTTAAGTAAAGCCTTTTGACTGAAAACAAATTTTACAGAACTAATCCTTAGGACAGGTTCCCTACCCCTGTTGTAGGATATGTGGTCCACACAAAGCCTCCATGCCAAGAAGAATCCTCATTCCTCTCCAAGCTACACTTTGGATTTTCTCTACTCTGACCCAGTTTTTCATCCTGATGATCTCTCCAACCCTGGAATTCACACACTCTTCACCCTGGACCCTGCTCCTCTCTGTTTGCATTGTTGGCTATGTCATGTTCCAGGGGTGGGGAACTTGCAGCCTTCAGGTCACATGGGACCTTTTATTTTCTTAGGTGTGGCCTTTTGACTGTCCCCAAGTTTTACAGAACAAATCCTTTTATTAAGGGGACTTGTTCTGTGAAGTTTAGAGGGCCACATATGGCCTCAAGGCCACAGGTTCCCCACCCTTGTCCTATTCCTTTCCAAGTGGTTCTCTAGACTTTCTCTACTATTCTCTTCTCAGGGTGGATCTGAGCCTGGGTGGAGATGCCTTTAGGTCAAACTGTGTGCACCAGCGTCCAATGGTCACCTCTGCCTAAGGGCAGGGCGGCTGAACTGTTTTCTGCTCTGTGGTTGCCACTATGGGGTTCTCACCATAGTCAAGGTCTTCTTGAGCTCCATTCAGTGGTGAGGGATGATCCAGGGAAGGAACAATAGCCTAATGTCCAGACCAGGACCACTGAAGCTTCTCAGTGGGATATTTCTCACTGTCACTAATTAATCAAGGAGACAAACACTTATTATATATCTACCATATGCAAGGAAAATATAAATAAGAAAAATGAATTATTTATGTATCAATAAATTTTCAGTCCTGTGGGAAAGATTGTAAAAGGGTGCAAGTGCATATAAAACAAAAAAGAAGGTGGCAAATGCTTTGAAAGAGGACAGAGAAGTTAGAGGTGAGAAGGATGGTTTCGGTTTGAGGGGATCTGGGAAGTCTTCCTGTTGGGGGATAATGTGTGCAACAGGAATTGGCATGATTCTGATAGTCCTCTGAGGGCAAAATTAGGAACAATGGACAGAAGCCACCAAGAGAAACATTTAGGAAGGTTGGCAGGAAGAACTTTCTAATAATTAGAGTGATGCAAAGGCAGGGTGGGTTGCTTTGGATGCCAGGGCCCCTCTCATTGCCAGTCTTTATGAAAATTTCTGTTATGTTGTGGAGAAGATTATTTTTCAGTCATAGGTTTGGATCCCTTTCCAACATTGAAATGCCATCATATTTATGTGACATCTGAACCAGGGTAAATGCAGGGTATCCTAAAAGTCTCAGTGCAATTAAGTTTTAATAGCTTAAAATTTCACTGAGACTTTTGGGATGCCCTGTTTATTCTTGATAAGTAAATATGGGGCTAGAAGGAAGGCATTCCATATTTAAGGGAGAACTTCAGCAAAACTTGGAGGCAAAAAAGTACAAGGTAAATTGTATTAAATAAAACTAGGTAAAAAAGACTGCAGCTAGATTGTGGAGGGTTTCAATTTTAGGCTGAATTTGGTTTTATCTTATGTAGGTAGTAGAGAGGCATTAACATTTTATTATACACATGGTAGTGACATGGTCAGACCTATGGAGATGACTCAGGTCACATGTGAAGCATGGGTTAGAGATGAGGAGGAGATGAAGCCCCATTGTTTGGCTCTGAGAGTAATTTAGAGCTCTTCTGTTTCCATCTTACACAAACACCAACCAGTGTCAGAAAATCTCCATGGTCCTTGCAATTTTAGAATGATCTTCCTTCTTCTTTTTCTTTCCAAATCCTTCTTCATTCTTTAAGAGCCAATATAAATTTTACCCATTCTGGGAGTGGGTAAGAGTGGCAGAGGAGCCCCCATGTGATGTCAAACTGAGTCCTGAAGAGTCTTTTCCCTACTCTCAGCTCTTCCAGCTACATGCTATTCAGTCATCTAGTAAGCTTAGTATCTTTTTCTGAATTTTTCATATTCATCATTTTTTTTCATCCCAGTAATACTTAAGTTTCCATGTGACATGATGGGAAAAAAATGGGATTTGGAGTCAGTGGTTCTGGTTTCAAATCCCAGCTCTATTGCTATGTGATTGTGGGAGTCACACTTCCCTTTTTCAGTGCCTGAGTTTCCTTGACTGTAAAATGAGAGGACTGGAATAGTTGATCTCCAAGATTTCTTATCACTCAATATTGTGAAGCATCTCTAGATATAACCTAGGTTATAACTGCTTATGAGGTGATATAAACTCTGTGCCCAGGCTTGAGCCATGGTTTCTAGGTTTTTGAACTCTGGAACAGGTGAAGCACCACAACTGGACAGGAGGTAGAGACCATTTTAGATTCTGCCTTGAGCTCACGTCTGCCACGTACTTCAATTTGACTCTTCTCCCAGCAACAGTCTTTATATCTGAGGCAGGTGAGAAAGGGTCATAGGTTCCTAAATGCAGACATAGGAGTGCAATAGTTCACAGGGGGAGCAATAAGTGTGGGCACCCATCACCTGGGCTGAATTACACTGATAAAATATTACTGGGATGAAACAAATGATGAATGTGAAAAATTCAGAGAAGCATAGAAAGATTTAAATGAATGGATGCAGAGTAAGGTAAGCAGAACCAGGAAAACATTATAAACCCTGGGTTGTTGTTGTTAAGTTATTTCGATTGTGTCTGACTGTGACCTCATTTTGGGTTTTCTCAGCAAAGATACCGGAGTGGTTTGCCGTTTCCTTCCCCAGCTCATTTTTTTAACAGATGAGGAAACTGAGGCAAATTGGGTTAAGTGACTTGTCCAGGGTCATGTAGCTAGTAAGTATTTGAGGCCAGATTTGAACTCAGATCTTTTAAATTCCAAGCCTGGTATTCTTTCCACTATTCTGTCTAGCTGCTTCCATGTTCTGTCAAGCTGCCTTCTACCTGAATACAAACCCTGAGTACAAAGGTGTAAATAGTAAGAACAAAAAACCTTGTGTGCTCTGTAATTATAACCCTCAAGTCTGGTCCCAGAGAAGAGATGAGATGTACAGCTCTTCTGAAAAAATATCTAGGTGGCTTAGTGGGCAGAAGGCAGGATGAGGCAGCTGGGAAAGCCAATTCAGTTTTAGACTGTGCTATAGTAGTGTTGCAGTAGTTTGCCTCAGGCACTATCCTCCAAAAATTGAGCCCTGATACAATTCAGATAAGCTGATTTTTATGACAGGGAACAGCTGGAGATCATTGAAAGTGCTACCCAATTTCCCCAATATAATCCAACCCATTTTCTTCTTCTAATTCAATTCTGGGCCTAGCTCAATGTTGATCTGCAAAGCCTACCCAAGACATGCATACTGATGGGTTAACTTAATGGACTATGAGAAAGAGCCAGAACAACATGCATTCTTTATCCACTTACCTTGTCCTAAACTGTTAATCTATGTGTTTTGTGTGGTTATGGATTTCATTGAGGAGGTTTTGTAGTTTTATGGGGTTTGATTAAATCCCCATAATGTTATATGCAACCAGAATCGTCTATATGGAAGATCTCACCATATCTAGGGAATCCTTTCTTCATTTGTGTTCAACAACTTTTGTTGATTAAACATCTTTATGTTTTATTTCTCGCTTGATATTAATGGAGTATTGTTGAATGAATTATTTTTTGTGGTTGAATTTATCAAGACATTCTGTATGGTCTTAACACATGCATGAATGAAGCTTTGTTGGAGGAGAGACTTTAAGGATTTGTTTTGCTAGTTAGATGCCTTTTAAAAATAAGCAGCAGCAACAACAACAACAACAACAAGAAACAAATAAAGAAATAAAGAAGGAAGAGATTTGTAATAGGGACAGCCAAATGCATAGTATGTCTCTCATGCCATCTCTTCATGTGTCAGAATCTGGGAATCTGCTTCTGGGAGAGTTGTGATGACATGTAATGGAAATGCCTTGAAGAGACCCTTCTCTGGCTGGTTCTAGTCCGCTAACTACATGGTTAGGAGTAGTGTTTTCAATTGGCTGCACAGCTGGAACTGAGAATATCTTCAGAAAGGCACCAGCAATAGGAGTGTCAGCCATTTTCTCTCTGGTTATACTCTCTGTGGATCTCTTGGTCTCTGTTGATGGTGTTCAACCAGAAACAATACTGTGAAAGGAGAGGTCTGGGTTCCTTGTTTGCCTTGATGTTTTTTCTTTTCCATTTTAAGACTCCATTTTGGTTTTCAAATTCTCACCCTCCCTCCTCTGTCCTTGAGAAGGAAGCAATTTGATTTCATTTATACATGTGAGGTCATGCAAAACATATGTCCGTATTAGCCATATTGAAGAAGAAAATAAAGACTGAATAATACAAATATAAAATTAAAAAAGCATTTCTCAATATGCATTCAGGTCATCGGTTCTCTTTCTGGAGGTGGATAGCATTTTTCATCATGGGTCCTTTAGAATTGTCTTGGAAGATTGTCTTGATCTGAGTAGCTAAGTCATTGATGGCTGATCATATTGTGGTCACTGTGTATAATGATCTCTTGGTTTTGCTACCTTCACTTTGCATAAATTCATATAAATCTTCCTAGTAACTGGTAATTTTGTCCCTATTAAGATAGAGTAAATTCATTTTTCTTGTGGTGCAGATTACTGCTTGCCAATAAATTGCATGTAAAACACTTTGTTGTTCAGTTGTGTTCAACTCTTTGTAACCCCATCTGGGGTTTTCTTGGCAAAGATACTGGAGTGGTTTGCTATTTTCTTCTCTAGCTCATCTTACAAATGAGGAAATGGAGACAAATTGGGTCACACAGCTAGTAAGCATCTGAGGCCCTGTGTAAACTCAGGTCTTCCTGACTCCAGGTCTAGTGCTCTATCCACTGAGCCACCTAGTTTATTCTCCAGTTCTCTAAAGTCCAGGCCCTTTCCTTCTCTGTCCTCACTTTCCAGTGAATGTTGATTTTTTAGCCCCCACCATATTATTAACAAGCTTTTCTTTACTTTGGATTTCTTTTCGTTCTCTACCTCTTATTGCACACATGGAAACCTGACTCTTCCAGAAAACATTGTCCCTGAGTACCCTCTACAATGCTAGTTGCTGTTTCTTCCATATTTTTTGACACAGTGAGCCAGAAGGAGTTGGCATATTTCTTGTTCCCCACTGCCATTTCTAGATCCCCCTTCTGTGCCCATCACTCAGGAACTCCTTTTGCACTGAGGTTCAGTTCAAGTGTCTTTATCACAATTATGCACATCCTTGGTGTGCATTATCTAATTATTAATTATCTGGTGGCCTCTATATCATTCTTATTCCTTTATTAAAGAATTAAGCACTTGGGTCATATATAGTCTTTTCCTTCAACCCAATTCATGGCTTCATACTTGACTTCAATATACGTCTTGATGTCTCCTCAAACACTATGACCCTCCCAGTCTGTCAACTTCTGAAACTACTTTATGTTGATGTACATATTTGTTTTATCCTGACACCCATATGGATGGTCATAGTTGATACTTTCCTATCATCTATGTTCAGTGCTGTCTTCATAATTCTGAACTCTGATAGTTCCTTCCCTGATTATAATCACCTAGCCTTCCATAAATATCTTTCCCTTCTAATTCATTTCTCCAAAATCTATTCTTAGCCCTCATTCCAATCTCCAGTTCCTCTCTATTACTCTGTTTTCCCATCCCATCACCCAAGATCTGGATTCACTTTCCTCTCCTCATAATCTTGACCCTATAGTACTTTGACCCCTAATCTCCTGCCATTCCCATCTTATCAAACCTCAACCCTGGATCACCCCCACCATTCAGTCTCCTTCTCTCCTTGTACTCTGGGAGCTGTTGAATGTTGCTCAAGCAAGTCATAGCAATGGGTTAAATGAGTCCACTATAAATTCGTGCTACCTAATTGTACCAGGGTGTTTAAGTACTGTTGCATGGTGTGCAATAGTTCTCAACCTTCCTAATGCTATGACCCTTTAATACTAGTATGTGGGCATATCTGCATGTGCATGGACCTGCCTGGAGATGGATAGAGGATCAGTGTCTTGGTTCCTAAGACCATGGGAAATATGTGTTTTCCGATGGTCTTAGGCGACCCCTGTGCCCCCTGTGCAAGGGTCGTTTGACCCCCAAAGGGGTCACGACCTACAGGTTGAGAACCGCTGCTTTAGAGGCACCTATATGGTAGAGTGGATAGTGTGTTGGTCCTGGAGGAAGGAAGATCTGATTTCAAATCTAGTCTTGGATACTTACTATGTTACTGTGGGTAAGTCATTTAACTTCTGTCTACCTCAGTCTCCTCAACCACATGATAGGGATAGTAGTGATCCTACCTTCCATGGCTGTGAGGATCTAATGAGACAATATTTGTAAAGCACTTAGCACAATAACTAGAATGTAGCAGCTGCTGAATAAATACTTTCCCCCCCCCTTCTTCAATTGACTTCCTTTGCTTCTTGGTAGCTGTTTGAAAATCTTTGTTCTTAAAAAAAAAGAAAATCTCTTTTCTTTCCCCAATACCTCCCCCCAAACCCATTGCCATCAGATGCCTTTTGCTCCTATTTTATTCAGAAAATAAATGTCATTTGCCAAGACTTGGGCACAGTCATTTATGAAGAGCTATCTCCTTAGATGGGGAGGGTCTGCAGTCTGCATTGGTGGAGTATGTAAGTTACCCAGAGGGACAAAATCCTCCATCTTATGAAGTATTGAGGTAAATGCAGAACTGGGAGGTTGTCTTTCATTGAGATTTTAATGATCTTCCCCTTGGCATGTTATTTCTTAGTTTTTTATGTAGCATACCTTTCCCTGGTCATTGGCCCTGCTTGCAAATGCACAGATCTTTGAGTCTTTGACTTCCAGTGGGAGACTAGAGATGAGGGATGAAACAGGGAGTGATGAGACTCTTCTTATCTTCCCCATCATGCCCCAGGAGCTTCTTCATCCTGGAAGATCACTTCAGTCCTGGAACTCACAAATTCATACCTGAAATGGTCTTCTGCTCCCGTGTCCCTCCCTCTGATTAGAAGGTGAAGGGTTCCTTCCAGAACCTTCATTTAAATAGGACATCCAGGCCAGCCATCTCTTCATTTCCCACCAGGTTGTACTTTTCTGGGTTTTTCCATCATGTCTGCATATTATGAACTTTGTACCTCTTTTCAGCTTCCTTGTATGTGTTTTCTTCCTCATTAGGATATGAGCTCCTTTAGGGCAGGGCCTATTTTGCTTGTATTTGTATTTCTGGTGCTGGTGTATAGTAAGCCTAGTGAATGCTTGATACACAGTAAGCTTAATAAATGTTTGGTGGTTGACTGGCAAATGAAATCAGGACTGAGAATAGCATGATGGTGGCAGAATACTCTTTGCCTGGGTTTGCCAATGAGCCATGCCTCCCTACAGGACTCCCAATCAACTATTTCTTACACAATAGTTGGAGGTGCCTGACACTAAAAGGCCATTGTATATAAAAACATTAATTTGTAGGAAGTTTCCTTTATAATAGATCCAAAGCTCACATCCCTATGATAAAGGAGGAATTATGTCCTGGATCCAGAGTTCCTGAGTCCTCATTTAATCACTGGTCCTGTTGCATTTGTGAATCAAACGTAAGTTGCAAAATGGCTTGTAATCTCTTTCCCAGGTTTTGGAAGGTACAGCCATGGGAACTAAGCAAGTTGATGTGTTATTTTTTAGAAAACCTGAGTTCTGAACTCCCTATGTATCACCTAGGTACCAGGTACCATACTAATGGTACATGCATAGTATGGGCCTGCTAAGTGAGGCTGCTAGTGCAAAACCCTGTAGTAGATGTTTGTAGCCAGCAGCTATCGCTGTCCAGCAAAGTTTGCAGGGTTAGGGTAGGAAACAAGATGGAAAGGATGAGATGCTTAGGCTTATGACTCCCTCCTACCTTAGGAATATAGATAAGGCATTCTTTCCAGGCTGCAGTTTCTCCTTTGGGCTATTCAGGACATGAGAGCTTCCCCTTTTCCCCAAATCTCCTTAGTCCTTTTACTTTGGAGGGCAGAGACTTTCTGAGACTCTTATCAAATGAATCTCATTCATCAATGGATCCCTTATTCTATAGGTACATGACAAACTTATAAAATTTATCAATCAAATAAAAAGCTTAAAATTATCTCACAATCAACCCAGCTCCCAGTTAGGGAAACCCAAGTACTCGGACATAGGTTTAGACTTCTGGCTATTTTTAGTTTTATATATGCCAAGATAGTCTCTGGCATCTTGCATTGTGCTGCCTCCTCCCTCCCCCATAAAATTAATGAGCAGATTGTCATAGATCGATTTTGACCAATCATGATTCATAGAAAACAAAAAGATCAGGAAATAGAAGCAGATTAAGGAAAAATAGAAAAACATGTACAAATTATGTTGAGGGATGAGAGAGAGAGAAAGAGAGAGAGACAGAGAGAGACAGAGAGACAGAGACAGAGACAGAGAGAGAGAGACAGAGAGAGATTTTTACTGTAATTTCTCTGACCCCAAGGAATGAACACTATCTGCAGGGTCAATTTGTTTCAAGCCGTGCCTTTTAGAGTTCTTAGTTCTAGAGATCACTAACCTGGCTGTAAGGGGCAGCGAAGTGGCATGCTGGATAGAGCACTGGGCCTTGAGTCTGGAAGACCTGAATTAAAATCTGGTTCCAGACACTTATTAGCTGAGTGACCCTGGGCAATTCACCCAACCCTGTTTGCCTCAGTTTCCTCATCTGTAAAATGGGCTGGAGAAGAAAATGGCAAACCATTCCAGTATCTTTGCTAAGAAAACCCCAAATGAGGTCACAAAGAATCAGACATGACTGAAATGACTGAACAACTTGGTTGTAGGAGCCTGATCTATAAGAGCAAGATTGTCTGCCTCTTTGGTATTGCATCACAGATGACTTGCACAGACTTTCCCCTCTAGCTGCCATCCTCTGATGGTTGCTCCAGCAACCTTGAAATCCTGCTAGTAGATGGTCAGTGCCACTGCAACTTTGGTCATTGTAGAAAGTTCTCCTGTCCAGTGGACATTGCCCTGGTCACTTCCTCCAATGAAAACTGAAATGTCCCACCTAACTGCTCCAAGTCACCATCTTTTCCATCATAGTCACAGAGTTCAGTCCAGCAGTCACAATTTCAGAGATTCTCTTCTGACTGGAGAAGCTTTAGCTTGCTTCATTTATTTCTTCCTGTGGCATTACAGTTTGGGATACATTCTGTTTTCGTGCTTTTATTGTTAAGAGGAAACTGTGCCCAAGCATATTTGCCTTCCTTTTAGGAGTGATGACATTTGACCAAGATCACTTGAGTAGAATGCAGTAAAATATAGTTAGCTGAGGGATGAGGTGAAGTTCCCAATAGTCTAGGGGCTCAGAGTTGACTTTGATGGGATAAATGCATTTGAATTACATCCCATACAATTCTACATGGCTATCCAGTAAGAATCAGGCAGGGAGAAGTTGTCTCATTCTTTGAGATCATAAAGTGCCTGTCACATCTGCTTAGCAATTATGGGGATGAATCTTAACTACAATAATGAGCTTGGATCTCTCAATTCCTGATCAATCCTGTTTAATGGAATCATGTAGTGGCTAATGGTATTGTGTGTTAGTTAAATATATAATCTGTCACTCCTAAATAGCCACCAGATTCTACTTCTGAGATCTGGAGTGGTTCTGGAGGCAGGGGAAGAAGGAAAAGAGAGAACTAATACTGGGTTTGACCATCAGTTATGTTGAAACATTTATTAAGGTCATGGTACCATTGGTCTCTGATCCCAAGGAGGTATGCCATTAAAAGAGTTCCTTATTGGCTCAGAGCCTGAGATAACAGTAAGGACTAAAGAGTTTTGGCATGAACTTTCACGTGGGCCATTCTGTTCTAGAGCAGAAATACTATTATCATTTTTTCAAGGAGGCCAAGGTCTTGGGTCAGGTTTTAGTGAAGGTTAAGAAGAGAGTGAAATTTGAAAGCTAGATAGAAGGAGGCTAAGGTTCCCCAGATGCTTGCAAGGGGAGCTGGACCCTGGGAATCTGATGTAGATCGGGAAACCCAAGGCCCAGGGATATAGCATATGAGGGCTTTATATTAGAGCTGTAACATCCTCTGCCCTGCTCTGTTTCCTTAGCATCCCCAGAAGTCTCTTGAGGACCTAAGTTTGGGTCCTTGTATTGTGATTCCTCTTGGGATGAGGCTGAGAGTCCCAGGGCTCTGTACTTACCCCTCACAGTCGGTTTGGTGCCCCTGTCAGATTTATACTTTGTGTCAGGGTTTCCCTTTTTGAACTCCACACAGCAAAAGGTACCTGAGTTCTCTGGAGTAATATCAGCAATGCTGATGGGGAAGTCTGTGTTGCTAGTAGGTGGGGCTTCCCCCTTTATTTAGGGGGTAGGTATCTCCTTTAGAATCATAAATTTCTTGTCTCTGGGGCCCTTTTCCATTGAACCATTTCACTGGTCCTGCTGGTGGAATCCCAGGCATTATGCAGTTCAGGATGACTGTCTCTCCTTCTGCCACAGACGTGGGATTCTTAGGCTGCAGCATTTGGAGATCCTCCTGGCCTTGGGCTCCTGAAAGGAAATCAAAGATTGGACGTGTGCTCTCCATCCTGGAATCTCCAGTGTTCTGACCTAGAATGGGGTCTATCCTGAGAGACCAGAACCAGGATTTGGGAAGAGGCCTGATGGGGAGGAGGGAAGGAGAAGACTTATAAGTAGACTGTAATTCTGGAACTGGTATAACACGGGGCAGACACATTCTAGTTTAGTTTAAACACCACCACATGAGGCCTTTCCTGTTTCTCTATCTGCTAGCAACACCCTTTTCCTTCCTGCCCCACCCCCATGACATTCCATTTACTTTGTACATTTTTGCATTTATTATTATACGAATATGTTTTTTCCCTTAATGAAATATAGCCTCCTTGGAGCAGAGCTTTGTCTTTGTCTTGTCTGTTCAGTTTGTGGATTGATGGATGGATTTCTTTAGGAAAAGACCACTGGACTCAAAATCAAGGGAGGCCTGGGTTCAAATCCTAACCTCTTTGAACCTGGCTTTCCTTATCTTTCAATTGTAGTTAGTACCTCAACAATCTACTTTATAGGGTTAGATTGTTGGATCTACTTTGTAGTTATAAGGATCCCATGAAATAATGTATATAAAGCAATCTGGAAGCCTCAAGATGCTGCATGAGTTCAGTTATTATTGTTGTTGTTATTATTTTAAAGGTTTTTCTCACCCTTTTGTTGGAATTCAGATACCAACAGATCAGGGACAAATCAGTATCCTGCTATTATTCTTTTACATTTGATATTCCTTGGGCAATAGCACATATGAATAAAATAACTGCTTTTTATAATTGGATAAACGTATTCTGAAGCAGGCTCATCTTCCATAGTTTTACTGAAAACATCCTTGTTACAGTTCTGGTAGCAGGAAAGATAATGGGAAATATATGTACCTCATTCTGTTCATTCCCTTGTGATTCTAATTTCTTTCACTTGGTCTCACTGACTATCATTCAGAGCCCACAAGGCATCATTATCACAAAAGCTATTCTCATCGTTTTAGAAAATCATCTCTTTGGGCAACCGGTATAACTGGCTGACCCGTCCAAGTCTCTGCCAACCTATTCTCCACAAGACTCAATTTCTTTTAGGGAAGGCAAATACTCTGGGCTGGCCACTCCTTTACTAGCCTGGGGTGGTCCGACCAAATTTACCACAAGGTCCTGGAGTCAATTCTATACCAATCCAGCCTGTTCACAGATGAGACCAGGTAGACTTGTTGCACATTTCCAAGGGCACAGAGATCATCTTGTCCAAATCTCCTTTTACAGATAAGGAAGCCAGAGCCCAAAGAGATGAAATAAATTACCCAAGGTCATATAGATGGTGAGAAGTAAACACTAATGAACAGAGATATAGTGCAAATATTGATAATACCATGCCACTGCCTGGATGAAAATTCTTATGTGTTTCTCCATTGCTTTTAGATTAAAATATGCCTCATCTCTGCCCCATCTACTCCCCTGAATTGAGTTTTTGAAGCCTTTCACGATCTGGTTCCAGCCCTGTTTTATAGTCCTATTTTATATTATTCCAGTTTTTGTTTTCTGTATTACTAGATGTTCCCTGATTTTATTCTGCCATATTCTACTTCCATGCATCTGTATAGGTTGTCCTTCATGCTTGAAATATACTTCCTCCTCTTCTTTGCCCTTTGAAATCTTTCTCTTTCTTCTCTCCCTTCCATCTGCTACATAGAGTCTAGCCTGTAGCATTACAGCTCCTTCCCACCTACAGGCTGAATTTGGCTACCGTCTACTACATAAATTCTTCTCAAATCCTCCAGCTGAAAGTCATTTCTCCTTTAAATTTTGTATTTCTGTTTTGCCCCATTATTTCATTCAATCCTTCTACCGACAAGCATTTATTAAACATATACTTTGTACTAAGCACTATGGTAGGTATTGGAGAGACAAAGACAGTAATAATGAAATGAGTCCATGCTCTTCAGTTCCTGTGAATGAGAAGTTACGAGAAGCTAAACTTTACCAGGGAGAGAAAGGAAGACTTAAAAGCCACCTAAAGTTCAAGTTAGGGGACCTGAGGCTCAGAGACTTGAGAAGATGGGGTCCTGAGGCCCATTCAGGCTGAGTCAGGGTCTGGAACAGGAAAGACTTCTTTCTAGGTTCCTAGAGAACTTGGTCTGGATCTCTTTTGACCCAATCACATCATCATCATCATCATCATCATCATCATCATCATCATCATCATCATCATCATCATCATAGTGCTTGCATGACACCTACTATGGGGCAGCTATGTGGTGCAGTGGGTAGAACATTGGGCTTGGAGTCAGGAAGACACATTTTCATGTGTTCAAATATGGCCCCTGAAACTAGATGTGTGACCCTGGGCAAGTCACTTAACTCTGTTTGCCTCAGTTTCCTCATCTGTAAAATGAGCTGGACAAAGAAATGGCAAACCACTCCAGTATCTGTGCTAAGAAAATCTTAGATGGGGTCACAAAGTATCAGACATGATTGAAAGGACTGAACCCTCCCCCCCCCCAAATACCTGCTATGTGCCAGGCACTGTGCCAAGCACTTTACAAATGTTACCTCCTTTGATTCTCACAACAGCTTTAGGTGCTACATGCTATTATTATCCCTTTTTTATAAATGAGGAAACAGAGGTTAAATGACTTGCCCAAATTACACAGTTAGCAAGAATCTGAGGCTGGATTTGAACTCAGGTCTTCTTGGCTTCAGATTTAGTGCTTTTTCCACTGCAGCATTTGTCTTTTATCTCATTAAGCTGTGTTTATGTCACATCATCCCAAGCATATTCTCCTCCTCCTCCTCCTCCTTTTCTTCCTCCTCCTCCTTTTCCTCCTCCTCCTCCTTCTTCTCCTCCTCCTCCTCCTTCTTCTTCTTCTTCTTGCAGGGCAATTGGGGGTAAGTGATTTGCCCAAGGTCACATGACTAGTAAGTGTTAAGTGTTTGAAGCCACATTTGAACTCAGGTCCTCCTGATTCCAGGGCCGGTTCTCTACTCACTGCACCACCCAGCCACCCCAAGAATTTCTCTTCTAATAGACTAGTGACCATGTTGTTCTTTATCTGGGCATTGCTGGTAGCTAGCATAGGGGCTTACACATAATAGGCACAATTATTTATTCAGTTAAGTTGTCAAGGAACTTAAAGATCATTGTAGTCAAGAGCTGGGTTCCAGACTAGCTCTACCTCTAAATATTGAATAGGCCCTCAGGAAATTTGCCTAAATGCTCTGTCTCATTTTCCTCCTAGTAAAATGGGGGTGATACTAAACACATTACCTATTTTATTTGGATATTATGTGTGAAATCACATTGTAAAGGAGGGGCAGCTACATGTTATAGTGGTTAGAGCACCTGGCCTGGAGTTATCTTCAAGAGTTCAAATATGACCTCGGACACTTACTATCTGTGTGACCCTGGGACAGTCACCTCATTCTGTTTGCTTTGCCTCAGTTCCTTATCTGTCAAATGAGCTGGAGAAGGAAATGGCAAACCATTTCAATATTTCTGCCAAGAAAACCCCTAATGGGGTCACAAAGAGATATGACTGAACAACATTTGCAAAGAACAAAACAATTTTAAAATGTCTCATTGTGGTTATTTTATTATTATAGTCTACTGTCCTCTCATTTCACAGATGAGAACGCTGACCCTTAGGGGCGTTAAATGGTTCACCCAGGGTAAGACACTGAAGTTAGTGACAAGACTCCCACAAAGTCCCCAGTTTCCTGACTCTCAGTCCGGGACTCTTTCCACCATGCTGCACTACTTCCCTGTACCTATGCTGACACCATATACTCAGAGGAGAACATTTTGCCTATAGAAAGTTACTAAAGCACAGATAATGGGACTTCTTATCCTAACAGAAAACCTACTTGACTTGGGGTTAAGACAGCTTGTATTCTTTATCATCATAGATTACCATCAGTGTCACTAGAAATAGAATTTCTTTGGGAATTACTTTCTCTACCTGAAAAATGGGGGTTTGATGCCTACTTTGTTTACTTCACTGGGGGCTCTGGAAGTAAAGAGTTTTATAAACCCTTAAATGATAAAATGAATGAGCTACATGTGAGCTATATTAGCAAATAGTTTCTAGTCCTTTCTTAGAGCTGTTCTTAAGGAATGGGAACATTGGCAGCTACACATTGGTCAGCCTAGGCTGGTCTGTCCAGGTGTGCCAGGAATCTCTGGAGTCTACTCTGCAGCATCTTGGCCCCCTCTCACCTAGGGTCTGAATGGGCCTTGGAGACCTTGTTGTACTCCTGAGATCCACTTACCAGAAAAACCAAGTTGCAGAATGAGTAGCAAAGAGAGCAGAGTGGAACCAGGCAGGTAAATAGGACTAGAATAGGATGGGTGCCTTGTACTTTCTCTCTGTTTATCTATACAAAGAGTGCTAGAAACTTTTTATGGAAGGAGCTGAAGAGGTTTGGAAGTGTTGGGTGTCTAAGAGATCTCATATGAATCCCTAGAGGGTTCTTGTCTGGAAAGAATTTCACAGGACACAAGCTGTCTTTTGGCAAAGTCACAAAGTTTATTGTTATGCTGACTTAGCAGCAGGCAGAAGAAATAGGGGTATCTGTAAAGTGCAGGGATCTAAGGTAGAGTTATAAAGTTTTACACTCTGCAGCGGGTAGGAAAAGGTTAAGGGAAGCTGCAAAGAGCAGGGGATAGAGGTACAGTTTTTATAACCATAAAACTGTGGGTCAAAGGTTAATCATGCTAATTAGGTGGGCAAAGGTGGAGTTAGGGAGGAGTTTGGGAGGAGTTTAGAAGTGGTCAGTGCTTAAAGGGACATGTACTTTATATATCAACTGTGCAGGTGAATTGCCCATAATTCACTGGGAGATCCCCCTGGAGGGCTATCTGGAGGTGTGGTTTTTGGCTTGAAACGTCACTAGGTTACTTTTTGGTCAAGGATGAGGGGATATGGTCCATATGGCCATTGGGAGGATAGGCTTGATTGTTTCAGTTGCTGCCAAGTCTGGAAGCTAGCCTGATTAGGGCTTTAGGAGGTACCATATTGGGAGGGAGTTATCTCTCTGATAATGATGTTCAAGGCTTTTGGATGCAGCTGGCCACTTAGAACAAAGGGGCTATGCATTTCTCTAAGGGTTTGTTTATAGAATGCTTTTGAAGGATTCATAGGTTGCTGTATCTAGGCAGACTTGCTAACTCAGAGAAAAGACTTTTAGGCTGCGGGGG
>CM053595.1:67490474-67522896 GCA_028646575.1 Pseudocheirus occidentalis
TGCGGGGGCGGGGGGGAGGGGGAAGGGGAGAGCAGAGTTAATGCCTTCATGGCTGGGGGAAAGTGTGACTTTTTACAACTTAATTGCACAGGCTTGTTACAAATTGGTGTTACATACATAGATACCCAAACACAAGTGAGATTTTACAAACTGAGGTTACAGACAAAAGCATCCCAGACCCGATCAGAACCATTCATATATCTCTTTGGTATAAGAGAAGGAGGCTGAAGTTAACATATCACTGTTATTGGCTCTAAAAGAGAAACTGAGTGAGATTTCAGTTTAGCCTTAGTCCAAGGTGATGTACTATTTTCCTTGTCGCTGTGTTCCCAGAACCTGTTGTGGTTGGTGACCATATCCTTTCTACTCTGCATAAACCATGCCATTTCCAAGCTAAAAATAGCCTTCAATGGCTCCTTATTGCCTATAGGAGAAAATAGAAACTCCCTAGCCTCGAATTTGGGGTCCTTCATAGTGTGGCTTCAGTTGACCTTTGCTCCCTTATTCTTCATTTCTTATTTCCCTTTGGGCATTCTTTGTTCCAGTCAATCTGGGGCTTTCCCTGTTTCCTCATCTTGTCTTACTATCTCCTACCTCTGGCTTTACACATACCACCCCACAGTTTTGAAATGCCTCATCTTTCCTGACTATTGTCTGCTGAAATTCTTTGCTCCTTTACAAAGCCTTCAATGATCCTGCTTCCAACTCCCTATCCCAACTAAAAATGATCTTTCTCATGTTTTCCTACATTATTCTATCTGGTTCTCTTGTTCCCTATCACAATCTTCCTTAAATTGCGTTTATTTATGTATATGTCCATGCCCAATTAGAAATTTGTAAGGAATTTGATGGCCAGAATGGTCTCATTAAAAGTAAAAACAACCACAAAAATCATTTGTACCCTTGTTAAGCCGAGCACATGCAGCTTTCCAGAGGGCTGCTGCTATGAACAGCTTTCAAGGTTCTGATTACACAGTATAGCAAACTCTCTATTCAATAACAAACCAAGACAAAACATTCACAGAAAACAAAGTACAGCATTCAGAATGTTTTAACTTCATAACTTATCACTAAAATGGCCACATAATTTTCACCAAAGTGGTCATATAGTTTTAAGCAAAAGATAATATTCATTTAGTAAGCCCTTCATTTAGTAAATCAACCATTCAATAACCCTTAAGGAGGAAAGCCTCTTTAATTGACACAAAGTACAAAGGTCAAAGGCCTCCACCCATGGGATGAAATCAAGTTACAATATCATCAGTCGCTACTCAGTACCCTCTTAAGGGGTAGTGGAAAGTACAAAGGCCATCCCCCTCTAGGTCACAAGTAAGTTGCAATCTCATCTGTCGACATTAAGTACCCAAGGAGAGGTCTTTTCATTTTGACTCGAGGCAGTCTCTCAGCTTCCTTGGTTCCTCTTCCATGGTCCCAGCTCCTGCCCAAATCTAACCAATTGCCACCTGAGTTCAAAGGCAGACAGCTCCCAATTCCTTGTCCAGCTCTCCTTGCAGTTCCTTTTCCATATTGAAGCTCACAGTGTCTAATCCACCCCAAATCCCTCATAGTTTCTGTTCCTGGGAAGACAAAGCTCAACAAAGCCACAACAACATTCATGCACATTAACAAAGCCACAACAGCATTTGTACACATTGCCAGCATCCTGATCAATTCACTTTCTGCCTGTGGAATTGACATAGATTGATCAAAACAGACAGACAAAGCACCAACACCACAGTCATACTTCCTCAGTCTTTGGCAGCTCTGGCTGTCCCTCAGAAGTCTTTGGCAGCTCCCAGAAGAAGTTTGTAGCTCCTCAGTCTGGTTCTCAGAATCTCTCAGCAGAAGTTCCCAGAAGAAAGGTCAGTAGAAGCTCCAGCTGGCTCTCAGAAGAAACTCTACCACCATAAGCTCTGTTCTCAAAATCAAAATTACTTTCTCCAGCATGGGCCTCTTCTTCTCAGCCTCCATGCTGCTTGCTCCAAGAAGTGCTGGCTCTCCATCTGGTACTTTTCCTTATATAAGGTATTAGCTTCTCCGTGTTCCAGCCCCTTCCTGAGACATCAGAAACTCAATCCCACTGTGGGATTCACAAGTTCTGGGTCTTAATATTTGACACAATTGTGAGCTTGGAAATAAGTGCTATGTACCTGGTAGTTTGGCAATACTATTACAGCCCTCAAGGTCGATTATAGTGCCATGCTAAAGTAAGGCTTGAATAAATATATGTCTAATTGAATTGAAAATGTCTATGTAGTCTCTAACAAGGGGTCATTGACTGGAGTTAAGAAGTAAAAGAATCATTGATGGGTTATGGGGAAGGAAGGATATAAATGGAATTTGGCTGGTATCACCCAACCAAAAAACCTGTGACGTAAGAGTAGGAGTGCCAGAAAGGACAAGGATGGAGAGATTGGTGGGTGAGAGATGGTAGCAGAAGAATTACGATGTGAAAAGGTAGAATAGAGGGTGGCTAGATGGCGCAGTCAATAGAGCACTGGCCTTGGAGTCAGAAGGACCTGAGTTCAAATCCGGCCTCAGACACTCTACACCCCCCCCCCAAAAAAACTAGCTGTGTAACCTTGGGCAAGTCACTTAACCCCAATTGTCCCCCCCCAAATAAATAAAAGGTAGAATATTTCGTTGTCATTGTTCACTTGTTTCAGTTGCATCTAACTCTTTGTAACCCTATTTGTAGTTCATACAAGTTGACAAAAATGAGAGTGGAGACTTGAATCTTAGAGACTTATGAAGACAAAGGGTTAGAGATTCATTCAGCCTGAGCCAGGACAGGAATTGGAGAGTCTTCCTTTAATTTTCCCAAAGTTCTTGGTCTGCATTTCTCCTTTGCCCTAATTGTATCATATTTTGTATCTTGATTGTGCTCATTTCATATTTCATACTAATTTTTAAGAAGTGAGTCAAGGGAAGGTCCCTTTAATGAGGAAAAAAAGAAAAGACTCAAGCTGGGAAGGGAAGACTATTCCAAAGAGAAACAGCTACTACTGACATTCACTTTTAGGCAGGAAGATCCAAAATACAGCCATTATTTGGAGCTTGGGTAGAGCCCTATTGTTGTCCAGTCTATAGCTTCAGAGTGAACTGGGTTTAAGGTTTTGTGAAGAAGAGAGAAAGAGAGAAAGACAGAAAGAATGAAAGAAAGAGAGAAAGAAAGAAAGAAAGAAAAGAAAGGAAGGAAGGAAGAAAGGAAGGGAGGAAGGAAGGAAGGGAGGCAGGAAGGAAGTGAGGAAGGGAGGAATGAAGGAAGGAAGGAAAAGGAAGGAAGAAAGGATGTGAGTAGGTAAAAATACCTTAGCCTAAAAGGACCAGGGTCTCCCATTGCATCTTGTGCTATCTCCAGTCATCCTGATGAATATCTGGTCACTTGGTCCAGATGACTCTGGAGGAGAAAGTGAGACTGGTGACCTTGTACAGCCCTCGTTCACTCAAATCAAAGTCAACTGCAAGTCATCTCATCATTTCCCCAATGCCATGGTCCTCTTCAAAAATGAAGGACAAACACGACGACAACAACAACAACAACAAATTTTTAACCTGCTCGACCTCAAACTGCACACATCCAAATCTGAACTCATTATCTTCCCCTTAAACTTGCTTCTCTTCTTAACCCTTCTGTTAATGTTGAGGATCCTTCCTGTCACCCAGGTTCCAAACTGGAAATCATCTTCCTCTCTTTCCTCTCCCTTGTTCCCATATCCAATGTGTTGCTATTATAGGTCAGTTTTATCTCTTCCTGTATCCAGCACTTAGCACAGTGTCTGGCACATTTAATAAATGTTTGTGATTGATATATTATCTTTTTTTCTACTCAAACAATGCTACTCTTTCAGCCCCTACCTGTGGGACAGGACATTGATCTACAGACCCAGAGGAAGCTTGAGTTAACTTTCCCAACCCCCACCTCTTGTGCATTACCCTATAAAATGGGTGTGGGCCCTTTAAGCCCTGCCTTTTGGGCTTGGACTTCTTAGACCTAATAGAACTTCCAAGGAGGCTGCTTTTACCTGGTGCTCACCAAGGAGTCTTAGTGGAAGAGCCAGGCAATCTGTGCTCACTTGTACATCTGTTTAATCAAGTAATTGCTAACCAGAACCTTTAGTGTACAAGCCATGTTTGGTTACCTAGGATAGATCCATTTGGGCTATTGCTATTGATTGGTTGGTTGTTGTCCTTCATTCTGAAGAGGACCAAAATGACATCCCTAATTAGAGTCAAGTTATAGTGTGTCTGACTGCTGCTGATCAGACAAATATGAGCTCAGAATGCCCTACTACATGTTGGGCACAAATAGTCCATGGAAACATTTGGGGTGGCATCTCTAAATTTGTGCATCTGGTGTTTCTTTTGTGCTACTTCAATTTTGCTTTGTTCATAAAGTGCAGCGCCTTCTTTGATGACGTCATGCCATGCTAGTTGGTCCTTTGACAGTGTCTCCCATGACATGCAATAAATTCCAAAATTTTTTTTCCTTCAATTTATTTATTTTTAGTTTTCAACATTTACTTCCATAAGTATTAAATTTTCTCCCCCTTCCTCCCCAAGATGGCATATAATCTGATGTGGGCTGTACACATACATTTACGCAATACACATATATTGAACATATTTTCACATTAGTCATGTTGCATAGAAGAATTATAATGAATGGAAGAAACCATGAGAAAGAAAAAACCAAAATTAAATTAAACGAAAAAAGAAAAGAATATGTTTCACTCTGCATTCTGACTTCATAGTTTTTTCTCTGGATGTGGATGGTATTTTCCATCATGAGTCCTTTGGGATTGTTCTATTGCTTTGCTGAGAAAGGCTAAGTCTATCAAAATCAGTCCTCACATATTGTGGCTGTTTTTGTGAACAATGGTCTCCTGGTTCTGCTACTTCACTCAGCATCAGTTCATATAAGTCTTTCTAGGATTTTCTAAAGTCCACCTGTTCATCATTTCTTATAGCACAATAGTATTCCATTATATTCATATACCACAACTTGTTCAACCATTCCCCAGTTGATGGACGTCCCCTCAATTTCCAGTTCTTGACCATCACAAAAAGAGCTGCTATAAATATTTTTATACACATTGGTCCTTTTCCCATTTTTATGATCTCTTTGGGATACAGCCCTGGAAATAGTATTGCTGAGTCAAAGGATATGCACATTTTCTTGTAGTCCTTTGGGCACGGTTCCAATTTTCTCTCCAAAATGGTTGGATCAGTTCACAGATCCACCAATAATGAATTAGTGTTCCAACTTTCCCACATCTTCTCCAACATCTATCATTTTCCTTTTTTGTCATGTTAGCCGATCTGATAGATGTGATGTGGTACCTCAGAGTTGTTTTGATTTGCATCTTTCTAATTAATAGTGATTTAGAACATTTTTCATATGACTAGAGATAGCTTTAATTTCTTCCTCTGAAAACTGCCTGTTCATTAGTTTTGACCATTTATCAATGAGAGAAATTAAGATAAATTAAGAGAGACCTTGAGAGTGTCCTTCTTATGCTTTTTCCAACCACCGTGTGAGCTCTTGTGTTCTGTATAAAACTCTTTAGGCAAGTGCACATTTGGCATTTGAACAATGTGGCCAGAAAATCAGAGTTGTGCTCTCTGCAGTAGTGTTTCAGTGCATTCCAGCTTAGTTCAAGAACGAAACTCAGTGTCCAGTACCCTATCCTTTCAGGTGATCTTCAGAGTCTTTCTAAGACTATTCAGATGGAAATGATTCAGTTTCCTGGCATGGTGCTGGTCAAGGTTTCACAGACATACAACAATGAAGTCAGCACAATGGTTCTGTAGATCTTCAGTTTGGTAGTCAGTCTAATACCTCTTCTCTTCCACGCTTTCCTTCAGAGACTCCCATACACTGAGCTAGTTCTGTCAATGTAAGAATTAAACTCATTGTCAATGTATGCATCCCTACAAAGTACACTGCCAAAGTCACTGGACTTATCCACAGTATTTAAAACTCCTTCATTTGCTGTAACTGATGATTCCACTTATGGATGGTATGGTGTTGGCTGGTAGAGCATCTGTGATTTTTGTTAGATGAAAATTAGCATAAGTAGCAGAAAATTGATCCATACTTTGTTGCATCTCAGCTTCATCTTTGAAAGAAAAATCATGCAGTAATTCTTCCTCCACTTTAGTCTTGGCTTGTGGTCTTTTCAAGATAAATAATTTGCCATTGGTCTGGTAGCTAACCTTGATGCCATGTTCATTGTTGAAGGGATCTGACAACATGACTGAAAACATCATGCTAAAAATCATGGAGCAAGCACACAGTTTTGTTTCACTCCTTTGGTGACTGAGAAAGTACAAGAGCATTGTATATTATCTAGAACTGTCTATCATAAAGCATGCTGTCATGAAATTGATATACAATACTGATGAACTTCTCTGGGCAACCAAATTTTGGTATAATTTTCCATAAACCCTCATGACTGACAATATCAAAGGCCTTGGTCAGATCAATGAATGCTCTCTAGAAACCTCTTTTCTGTTCCTGGCATTTCTTCTGGAGTTGTGAGGCAGCAAACACAATATTGACCATTCCTTGACCCTTTCTGAAACCACACTGACTCTCAGGTCTGTCAAGACTGTCTTCTAGATAAAGGATCAGTTTATCAAGGAAGACTCTGGCAAGAATCTTGTCAACAATAACTAAGAGAAAACCCTTCTGTGATTGTCATAGGACAATCTATTTCCTTTAATTTTATAGACATGGACAATGGAGGCATCCTTGAACTCCTGGGGGATAACTTCCTCTTGCCATATAATCTGGAACATTTCAGTCAGCTGTTATATGAGCAATAGACTCCTTATCTTGTAAGTCTCAGCTGGAACAGAATCAACACCAGGTGCTTTGCCATAGGAGAGGAGCTTAATGGCATTAAAAACCTTTTCTTCAGTTAGAAATTTGGCTAGAGAAGACTTCAACAAGAGATAAATGGTCAGTGGCTTTAGCACTGATTGATGATGATCTGTTGAGAGCACAATGGAAGTATTCAGCCCATCTCTCCAGGATCATATCCTTATAACTAATCAATGTGACTCCATCAGCAATGAGTAGTTGAAATACATCATACTTATTTGACCCATAAATAGCTTTTAGGGAATCATAAAAGCATTTCAATTGTTACTATTAGTAAAAAAACAAATTTCATTTGCCTTCCTACTGAACCAAGAATACTGCATTTTCCTAAGCTTCACTTGTACTTTACTTTTGATGGAGTCAAATGCTACCTTCTTAGAGGTAGATGAATTATCCTACCGGTAAACCTTGTGGAGTTCTTGCTTTTCATTTATCATCTTCTGAATTTCACCATAATTTTCATCAAACTAGTCTTGATGTTTGCGAGTTTTCTGGCTCAGATGAGTAAATGTAGTGCTGTACACCAAATCTCTGAAAGCTGCCCACTCCTTTTCTGCTCCACTGTTGTCATCTGTGTGCTGGCTCAGCTTTCCTTCTAAATTTGCCAAGAACCATTCCTGCTCAGAGAAGTACTGTAATTTGTTGACAATAAGTCTTTTGATGATCTTGCTTTGTGGCCCCTGCTTTTGTTGAATGCAAATATTTAGCTCAGAGAGGATAAGTCTATGATTGGTCCAATACTCTGTGCTACACTTTGCCTTTGTTACTCTTACATGCTGTCTGTCTCTTCTCCTTGCAGTGACATAGTCTGTTAAACACCAATATTTGCTGCAAGGATACATCTTTGAAATTTTATTGCATTTAGGCAAACAGAAAACAGTGTTGGTGATGAGAAGGTCATAAAATGCTCAAGTCTTCAGTAGTAAGTGACCATTGCTGTTGCTATTTCCAACTCCATTTATCCCAAGCATTCTCTGCCATGTCTGGTAGCCTGTACCTATTCTAGCATTAAAATCACTGTAATGCCATGTACCAGCAGATTCCCAAAAGAATGATCCTGTGAACAGCTTTTAAGGTTCAGATTACACAGTAATAGTGAACACTCTGTTTATTCTGTTACAAATCAAGGCAAACATTCACAATATAATATTCACAACATTACATCTTATCACAGAAAATCACAATATAGTGTCCATAACAGCTTAATAGTAGAATGGCCACACAGTTTCACTACAGTGGTCACAATATTTAGAACAAGGAATAAAAGAATAATCATCTGGTTTCCTTCTCACTTAATCATTCAATCAATTCATAATTTATCAATCTTTCACTCATGGGGAAACCATTAACTTAATCAATCACTAATCTAGATTCACAGTAACTAAATATCATTAATCACTAGTACAGTCACTAGAAAAACCACACAAACCCTCCAACCCTTGGTGTCCAGCAAACCTCAATTTCCTCCAAGGGGAGGCCTTTTCTTGATCTTGACTCTGGGTGATCTCTCTGATTCCCTGGATCCCCTTCCATGGTTCCAGCTGCCTCCTGAATCCACCAAACAGTCACCTGGATTCAGAAGCAGACAGCTGCCAGGTTATTGTCTAGTCCTCAGAGGCAGACAGCTCCCAGGTCCTTGTTCAGTCCTCAGGGCAATCCCTGGCACTCACTGAAGTTCACAGGGTCCAGCACATCCCAAACTCTTCACCACTTCTCTTGCCTGGAACTCAAGGATCAGCCAAGCCATGAACAAACAAAGTCTTATCCTGATCATGCTTCTTCAGTCGTCTAGTAGTTCTACTGGCACCAAGACCCAGAAGGAATATTGACCTTCTGGGTGGCTTTCACCAGATTCTGGTCTCAGGAAAACTCCATCTCTTTTCCTAGTCAGCTTCCAGATGCTGGGAGAGAAACTCTCTCTCTCTCTCTCTCTCTCTCTCTCTCTCTCTCTCTCTCTCTCTCTAACTCCAACTCACTACTTTAGCCCAGAAGCCCAGCTACCAGATGCTGAGACAATCTTGCTTCCTCCAACAGGAAAATTCCAATTCTCTCTCTGTCTTTGAAATTCTTGCTTATATACACACACTGCCTTCCTGTCTCAGCCAATACTGTTCTTCCACATAAACAGGGGAGTTCATACCTTCTCAACAGGGGACAGGGCTCATACCTTCCATACTTAGCCCTAAGTTACTAAGTGCTAAGTATCTGCTAAACTGATTGCTGTTACAACCAGGTCCTTCCATACTTAGCCCTAAGTTACTAAGTGCTAAGTATCTGCTAAACTGATTGCTGTTACAATCACCCAGAATTATAAACTTGTCCTCTTTTGGCTTATTGATGATGAGGGTCCCAGGTCTTTATAAAATTTTTCTTTGACCTCATCAGGGTTCCTTCTTGTGGGAGCATAGGGAACATGGTGCTTCTCTGCACTTGGCAACTGCATTGTCATGACCTTGTCATTCACTCCTTTTGGAAGGCATCCAAGCTTGTTGACTAGATTAGTTTTGATTGCAAAACCCACACCAGCTTCTTGGGCCTTTCCTTTACTTTGGCCACTCTAGAAAAACATGTATCCAGCTATGACTTTGGTAAACTGGCCTTCATTTGTTGTTTCATTCAAGGCTGCTATTTGGATGAGGTATCTACTGAGTTATCTCACAAAAAGAGCTGTTCTTCTTTCAGGTCTAATGGATTTTGTGTTTTCCATAAGTGTGTGGGCATTCTATGTGTCGATGGTATGTAAAATTATCTTTGAAGAAGATTTTGTACATTTTTTTTGTGTGTTTTGACCACAATGTGTGATCCCTGCCTGCCACAGTAAACAGGCCATGGTTGGATAAGCAGACGATTTTTAGGGCTTTTTTTCTAGCCCCTTCCTCACATTAAGAGGTAAACAGTGTGGTCCTTAAAAGGCTGCTCAGACATACAGAATATGTCTGATCCCACTGTTGATTCCAGTGAGAAGATGACCTTGTGTCTGGGGCTACTTTTATGTATGGTTGTGACTATAGGTCCCAGTGTATCCCCATTCACTTTGTCACTTGCCTTTCTCCACAGCACTCTGAGGTAGATAAAAATGGTAAAACGGTATGAGTGATGTCTTTTTATTTGTGTATAAATTGGATTTAAGCGAGGATATCCCATATTTAAATCCAATTTTAATTAAATGTGAAGCTCTCATTTTCTTCCTTCCCATATATGTCTACAACAATTGCCAAAAATGATCTTCTTAAAGCAAAATTCTAACCATGTTATTTTCTTTCTCAAGAACCATGCTAACTTCCTCCATTGCTGCTTTAAGATTAAATGCAAACCCATCTGCATGGCACTTAAAGTCCTCTACAATGTGGTTCTAGCCTACCTTCTAGGATTTTAAAAGAAATTATATCTTTTTGCATTACTCCAGTTTGCATACTCTCTTTTAGCCAAACAGGATCATTTGCTGCTTCCCAAACAGCCTTCCATCTTTCGTCTTTTGCACAGGCTAGCCCCCATGCCTGGAATGCATCCCCTTTTCCCCTCCACATCTTTTAATCTGTCAGTTACTTCAGAACTCAGGTCAAGCAATGCCTTCTTTCTGAAGCCTTTCCTGTTCCCCAAAGCTGCTAGGATGCTAATTATTTTGTATTTATTTTGTATACTTGTATATGTGGAAGTACCCTCCCTCAAGAGAATGTAATTGAGAGCAGAAACTTCTTCATTTTTGTTTCTTAACCCCAGTATCTAGCACAATGCCTGGGTAAAAATAGGTGCTTAATAAAGGCTTGTTGCCTATTTGATTTTGTATGGCCATATGTTGATCTTGTGTGGTAGCAGTAGACTTAAGTGCAGAGACAGGATGTCATGTATCTTTCCTCACACACACCTACAGCAGAAGTTGAAAGTGGGGGAGGGAAAGGGCTCTCTAGGCTTGGTTTATAGCCTCAGGGAAAGGTAAAGGTAGGAGTAAGAGGGTGGAAATCCCACAAAGCTGGACGACGTTAATGGTATATGTTAGTGATGAAATACTATGGTGTTCAACAAGAAATGCTGAAGGGGATGGTTTTAGAAAAACCTAGGAAGATGCATAGAACTGATACAAAGTGAGTGGAATCTGGAGAACAGTTTATATAATAATAATACCATAAAGATAAACACTGAAAGACTCAGGAACTCTGGTCAACACAATACACAACCACAGTTCCAAAGGACTTGTGATGAAACATGCTGCCCCCCTCCCCAGAGAGAACTGATAGACCCAGAGTGTGCAGATTAAAGCATATTTTCTTTGCTTTTGGGGGGGGTATTGGTTAATGTGGGAATTTTTTTATTTTGGGAGGGTGTTGGTTAAATGGGATTTGCTTTGTTTTGTTTTGCTGGACTATACATATTTGTAATGGGTTTTATTTCTCGTACCTTCTTAATGGATGGGGGAGGGAGTAGTGGTAGGGAAAAATTTGGGGACTGAAAATAATATAAAATTGAATAAAGAACCTCTGGAGGACACACCCATGCCTTCTGTAGTGGTTACTTTGTGCCTAGTATAGATATGGCGGAAGCCTCGTTGAATCAAGCTGATTCTTTTTCCTGTTTTTCCAAACTGAACGAGACATTTCATATGATCATAAAGTCATGGAATCTGGACCTAGAAATGCCCTTACAGATCATCTTATGCAAACCCTTCAAAGGAGGAAACTGAGGCCTAGAGAGGATAGTTGAGTTGTTCAAGACAAGAGAGCTAGAATTGGACCCACCTCCTCTGAACCCAGAGTATATCCTGTGAAGCCATTAACTCTGGGCCTCCTCCTTGATAATCTCATTTTCTGAATTCTGAATCTGGTTTCAGAATAGAGAGTGGACCCATCAAAGCAGTACAAGGATGTTGTTTCTGGCATCTCATTTGACTTTAGCAAAGTTTACAATGGCCCTGCATCACAGTGTGTTCCTGCTGAAGCTTTGGCATCTCCCACACCAGAGCCCTTCAACACTAAGGTGGTCACCCATCCAAACTCTCTTGTACTTTTTGTAGACCAACTAGGCCTCTGGGTAGTGCAGTGGATAGAACATGAGACTTGGAGTCGGGAAGACCTGAGCACAAATTCCACCTCAGAAGCTTACTAGCTGTGTGACCTTTGTTAAGTCACTTAATCATTCAAGCCTCAGTTTCTTCATTGGCAAAATCAGGATGATAACAGCTCCGGTGTTGTTGGTGGGATCAAATGAGATCACATCTGTAATCAAAGCATCTGGGTTCCAGCCCCAACTCTGCCATTAATTTTCTATTTGACTTTGGGCAAGTCATTTCCTTTCTCTAGAACTAGATAAATTGTAAGGTTTCTTCCAGCTTGAACATCCTCTCTTCCATATTTAACATTTTTTCTCCCACTCTAACATTAACTTTTTTGTGTGTTTTTGAATATTCTATTTCTCCTTTTGTTACACGCTAAAACATTTGAAAACTTAAAAAAATTGAGTTACAAATTCTTTCCTTTTCTCCCTCCCTCCCTGAGATGGCAAACCATCTGATATAGGTTATACATTTGTGTATGTGTTTAAGGTCCCTTTCTGACTTGCCTTTCTAGAATTCTGGGATTCTGGGTTTATTCTGACACTGTGAACAACCCCTCTTCCTCATTTAGTCAGTCTCTGGTAGCTATATCAACCATGGGACACCCTAGTAGGAAGAATTCAGAGAGCTACGGGACATGGGATGAGTCATACTTTCTCCCATATTCTGGGAGACCTAATAGGGAGATCAAAGTGGTCATATCAGCATTGTTAGAAACATTTTTCTGCTCTCCTCATTGCCTATATGGCCATCCTGTTCATTTCTTTCAGTGAAAAGGTAGAGGCCACTGCCAGATTGCAAGAGATTCCTAGGAATTCTGGAGAATATCAGAGCCTGTGCTTTTTGGTGACTAGGAAATGTGAGTACCCCCTTCTTCTTCATTCTGGCCCAAGACTCCTACTGGTCACTCAACAGGTCTAGATCTGAAACTTCTGTTTAATTACAGAGGCTCTAGCATTCCTCTCCCAGGCCCCCAGCCTGATTCTGTTGTAAAGGAGGTAGAAAACTTGTGTCACTAGTTACAGATTCCCTTTCCTATGGATATAGATGGTTGAAAGGTTGATCTTAAACCATATCTTCATTTCTTGGGGGTAATAACAAAGAACAGGAAGATCATGTAGGTGCCTATATGTCCATGGACATACTGGCTCAATGGATTGGATGAGTTGGTATGTTGAAAGAACAAGAATTCAAGAATTGAAGGAGAAAGTACAAATTGATCAGAGATCATGGGGCCCTTACTTTATCCATGTGAGGCCATGTGCGACACATCAGGACTTTTGGTTCTTAGCTCCTCTGGGGCTTACAAGACCTGGGCCCCACCTTGGTGGCACCCAGAGCCTTCCCCAATTCTAAGGCTGGGACTAGAACTGTTCAGAACAGCTATTCCTGAGAGTCTTCTCCCAGTTTCTGAGACTGAGCTCTGGTACAGGGTTGGGACTGGGGAGGTGAAGCCAGGCAAAGGGACAGGTTGTCTAGAGAGGGGATTGTACTCCCCTGCTCATGAAATATAGAATGCCTGAAATGATAAGAACCTTAGGCCAGCCCCCTCATTTTGCAGACGAAGAAACAAACTCACACAGAGAACATAAGCGTCAGAGGCAGTGTCAGAGCCAGTCCTAAAATCCAGGTCTTTTGATGCCAAGTTTAACATCTCTTTCCCCTCTGAACAAATAGCTAAGGAGAATGATGGATAGGTGGTATCCCACTGAAGGATGCTGGTTGGTGAGATCTAATGCCATATTTTCCCCTTCTGGGGATGGATGGAACTTCTCACAGAGGTCATTTATCCAGCTCTGGGCTTATTCATATGTAGGCCCAGATGCTGAATTTAGGTCATATGGTGGAGACCCATCGTTAGACTTATAGCACCCCAGAAGAATCTCTGTGTTGGATTCTTTAAGAGAACAATTGGGATGAAATGACCAAGAGTAAAGGCCCAGTCAGGAATAAAGACTAAGAGCCCAGACTCCATGTGGTCTGAGCCAGAGCAGGAAACCTAGGTAAAGTAATGAAAACTGTTGAAGAAATTCTAGGAGTCTAAGGACAGGAGCCGAGGGGTAGATGATCACAGCTAACTAATTCTGGACCAACACAACTTGGGTTGGTCCCCCTGGAGAAGTGAGAATGTTTGTGAGAACAGGGCTCTCAGAGCAACTAATTTACCATTGCAGAGGAAAACACCTGTGTTCTGGTAAGGCTTAATTAATATTGTAATCCTTATGTTATCCAAGTGTCGAGTTGGGTTTCTAAACTCCCTCTCCTCCTTGGCAACAGAACTGGGTTTCCACTCTCCTGGGATGTTATTGATATTATTTTCTCTAATACCTAATTCATCTAATAACATCAGTATATCTACATGGTCAGGAAGGCGTGTGTTGTGAATTGGAGGCATAAAAGGTCCCCTGCAGTATTTTATGACACCACCAGGGGGCAGGCGCTAAGCACAGCCAAGCAAACAATCCATAGGTACTAGCATTAAAACCTCCTAAGGAAGTTAATGACAAAAGTGGCATCTCTTCATCTTGGGTTGGTTCCCTTTGGAACTTTCTAAATACTGCACCCCCCATAAAATGATGACCAAAACCCTCCTTCTCCCAACTCAATGAGTCTTCACTGGCTGCCCCCACCCCATCCCCCAAACCCTGAATGGTGTCTCTTGTCTGTATGTGTCTGTCTCTCTCTGTCTCTCTGTCTCAGTCTTTGTCTCTCTGTGTGTCTATGTCTCCCTCTCTCCCTCCTTTCCTCCCTCTTCCTCTCTCTCTGTTTCTCTCTTTGTATCTCCCTCCCTCTCCCTCCCTCCCTCCTTCCTTCCTTCCCTCTCTCCTTCCCTCCTTCCCTCTCTCTTCCTCTCTCTTTGTCTCTCCCTCTCCCTCCCTCCCTCCTTCCCTCCATTTTCCTCTCTCTCTGTCTCTCTGTTTCTCTGTCTGTCTGTCTCTCCCTGTCTCTCTGTCTGTCTCTGTCTCTGTTTCTCTCTCTCTGTCTCCCGTCTGCTTCCTGGCTTTCCTGCTTCAAGTCCCAGCCTCTACCAGAAGTCATTCCTCATCCCTCTTAATTCTAGTGCCTCTGTTGGTCATTTCCTGTTTATCCTGCATACAGCTTATTTGTACCTATCTGCTTGTTTGTACTCTCCGCTTAGATTAGCCAGCTCTTGGAGGGCAGGGTCTATCATCTGCCTTTCTTTACATATGTGTCAGGCACATAGTAAGTCTTAATAGAATCTTGTTGACTGACTGACTGGCATGATAGTCAGAGCCTTGGACTCAGGAGTCAGGAAGGCCAGTTTGAAAACTGACTCAGGTACTTACTGAATGACAGACCACTTAACCCCAATTTCCTTAGCTATAATATGGGGCTAATAATAGCATCTACCTCACAGGGCTGTTGAAATCGTTTAATGAGATGATATTTGTAAAGCAGTTTGTAAATCTTAAAGTGCTACAGAAATCCTAGCTGTTTTATTTATCATTGTATGACTTCAGAAACAGGATCACAGAAGGGAAATGAGGCAACCTGGGCCATATAGTCACAGAGATCCTATTGAAACTCTTCTCCCTCTAACTCCAAGACCAATTCTCTTTCCCCAAGGCAGGGTGTACAGGGTGGGCCTTAACTAAAGATGTGTCTTCCCATCAATTTCTTTGAGATCTGGTCTCAGTGAAAATGCTGTCAACTTCTTTTTAAGAAAAATTTATTTATTTACTTTTAGATTAATACATTCAGTCTCACAGTCCCTTGAGTTCCACATTTTTCCCCCTCTCACTCCTCCCCACCTCCCCACCCCTACCCCAGGCAGGTGCAGGCAAATATAGGATCTACAAATACCTTCATAGTAAACACTGGTCAAGTTGTAAGGAAGGATTATAACCAACGAAGTGAATGATGAGAAAGAGGAAAAAAAACAAAACAAAAAAAAAGAGAGAGAGCAAGGAGTTTGCTTCAATCTGCATTCAGACTCCATAGTTCTTTCTCTGGATGCGCATATTGTCAAGTTCTAAAGATAAAAAAGGTCATTCCCACCCACCCACCCACCCCTGAGTAGGGCATCCCTCCAATTATCCCAGGGAGGGAGAGCCCCTCCCAGACTGTAGCCCCTCCCTCGGTAGCCAGGCCCCACCAGATACTCTGGTCCCCTGACAGAGAAGACCCTCAGCAGTCATTTTCATCCCCTCTTGCTCCTGGGTCCTCTTCTCTTTCCTTTCAATGCTCTCTAGCTGTGTGACCCTGAGCAAGTCTTTTCAAAAATTTCTCCCGGACTTCATTTCCTAACCTGTGAAATCAGAGGGCTAGACCGGATGTTCTCCAAGTCGCTTCCAGCTCTATCCCATTATCCTGTGATCTCACATGGGGATGGCATCAGCTCTTTTTTAAGGACAAAGGATGAGCAAACATTTATTAAGGACTGATTATGTGACAGGCGTGTGTTGTTGTTCAGTGGTTTTAGGCATGTCTGATTCTTCATGACCTCATTTGGGGTTTTCTTGGCAAAGAGGGGTTTGTCATTTCCTTTTCTAACTCATTTTTACAGATGAGGAAACTGAGTCAACAAAGTTTAAGTGACTTGCCCAGGGTCACTCATCTAGTAAGTCTGAGGACAGATTTAAACTCAGGAAGATGAATCTTCCTGACTTCTGCCTAGAACTCTACTTACTTTGCCACCCAGTTAAGTGCTTTACAAATATTGTCTCATTTGGTTCTTACAAAAGCAGTCCTGAGAGTCAAATGCTATTATTTCACCATTTTACAGATGAGGAAATATAAAGCAGATGGAAGTCAAGCAACTTGTTTAGTGTTATGTGGCTAGGAGGTGTCTGAGACTGTATTTGAGCTCAGGTCTTCCTGGGCTTTAGGTCCAGTACTTTATCCTTTGACTCTACCTAGCTGCCATAGGTTTAATGACCATTTCTACGCAGACGGTTCTAATCTCTTTATATTTACTCTTGTCTCTCTTCTGAGCTCTAGTCCACTCTTTCCAGCTGCGTATAGGTCATTTAAACTGGATAACCTATAGGCATCTCAAGCAACATGTGTCTAGTTTATAGTAAATAACATTTAATAATTTAATCAATTTAATATTTAACTATTAATTTAAATTTTAATAATAATTAATAAAACAATTAACACTTGCTGACATATCCAAAGCAGTTCATTATTTGTCCCCTCAAACTCTTCCCTCTTCTGAACTTCCCTCTTACTGTTGAAGTCAACACCCTTCTTTCAGTCACAGCTTCAAAACTTCAACTTCAACTTCTCCTCACTGTTAGCTCACAAGCAGTTTGGCAACAAGTTGCTAAATCTTATTTCTGTTTTTGAAGTTGCTCTCAGATATGTCTCCGCTCTGTTCACATAGTTCCCACCCGGTGTAGGACCTTATTAGTAGGACCTAGGTTACTGTAGTAGCTTTCTGATTGGTCACCCTGCCATAAGCCTCTCTTTACTCTGATCTATCCTTCCCCCAGCTACTAAACAGATTTTCCCAAGACACACATCTGCCCATGTTACATACTCCTTCCCTCATTCAATGAATCTAATGCTATTTCCTTTGGGAAGTAACTTGCTGCTCCTTGCCTTGTGCACTGTCTCTGGTCTCTTTGCCTTTGTGCTGGCTGTCTCTCATGCCTGGAAGGTTCTCTCTCTTCACTTCCCTCTCTTTGATATCTTTCAAGATTCAGCTCAAATGCCACCTTCTATGGGATGCCTTTCCTGATCCTCCAAACCCCTGGAGACTTCCTCCAAGGTTACCTTTCTTGTACTCTCTCTATGTTTTTTATGTACCTATATATTTATATATTTTCTTCCCATCAATGCATAAGCTTCCTGAGGGCAGGGGCTATTTCTATGTTTGTTTGTTTTTTCCCTTTTCTTTGTATCCTTAGCGCTTGGCATTGGCATTTAGTGTCGGGCACATAGTAAACAGCTGATAAATGTTTGTTGATTGACTTTGCTCCCTTCAAAGAACAAAGTCTGGCTCAGCAGAACTGAGGACCCAGTTGGTGACAGATATAATTTCTAGTGATTTTTCAGTCCTAGACACAGGATAAGAATTTTCCAGAAATGGGTGGCTCCCACAAATAGCAGAGACACCGGGAATGTAGCTGGGCTGGAAACAAGTAGGGAATATGAGGAAAGTGGAGGTTTCAAGGACCCCTACACATTCCCTGTACATCAGCCCTTTTACCATCCTCCATCTGCACCTACTTTATCTGATGGTTCCTTCTGTCTCTCGCCCACTATCGGCAGCTTGGTCCCTCTGGGGACTTTATTCCTGGAGATGAAGGCCTATTTCTGTTAGGCCCCTCTGGGTCCTCTGTGTTCAGGAAGCATGGCAGGATTGGTGAGATTGTATTGTTGAGGAGATACTTGGACTTCCTTGCTAGAGCCAAACACTGAGACAATTCACCCTGCTCCAGGATAGGCTAGCTGTACCCAGAAGAGATTGGCAATTAATGCTACTGAAAAGACATCAAGGGTTGAGTTGCATGCCCTGAACTGAGCCAAGATCCTGAGTACATCCATCCTTAGTGCCCTGGGTCCCCAGGTGTTGATTCCTCCAGAGTTTCTACCTCTGTTTCTGATAATCAATCCTATTGGAACTGTAAGATGAACATCCTCAGAAAACCAAAGTGTTTATACTCTTCTGCTTGCTTGAAGTGGACATAGACATGGACAACTAAACAATCTCAAAATGTACATTTGCTAGAATTGCTGTGTCCAGACCAAACTTATATCTGGGGGATTTCCAAGGTCTAGGAGTGTAGTGGACTTAGAGTCACTTGGCAGATATTTCATTATTTTATTAGGCACTGCATGCTAGTCATTATGCACTGTCTGTCTTCTTATGGATTCTATGCTAAGAATAAATGCTATATAGAGTATCCTTGAATATATGTCTTATTTCTATAGAAAGTCAGTCCAGTTCTACTATGTCAATGTCACAATGACTAATAGTCACTGAAATACTGCGTGTTCAAGAAAGTGGTCCGAAAAGTCAAATCAATGGGTAGGGAGTTCAGAACTTTAAAAATCATGTATGTCTGAAAAGTTACTCACTCCATAAGCAAAAGTCACCTCCACCCCACAGAGGGGCAGAGTTGCCAGATAGAAGATTTTTGGTTCTCTGAGAACCATAGAGGAGAGGCAGGTGAGTGATGCGCAGACCACCAGGGGATGATGGAGCACCCCAATGAGTGGCTAACAATGGCACCTGATGATTATGTGGCAAATAGAAGTCATACTTACATTCCTTCCTTCATAGGTTGGTGTGGGAAAAATACTTTATAAGGCTTAAAGTACGATAGACACGTGAAAAGTCACCACCACTAGCACTACTGTTGTTATAGAGGGGCCCCTTGCTAATGTAGAAAACTCACAAATGCCCAGGAATGGAAATTCTGCTAAGAAAACGACTGTTATGTCAGAAGTAGGGACAGTTAGGTTCTGTGCTGGCCAGATTATAACGCAAAAACGAGGTGGTATTTTTTCTGTAGGAATGTAGGTCTTGTTGTTTGTGTGGAATATAGATTGGAGAAGGGAGGGGAAGAAGCTGTAGCAGAATCAAGTACAAAGTGAAGAGTGCTTGAACTAGTGATGTGGCCTGGTTAGTGAAAAAAGACCTTCCTACTCCTCTCCTGCCAGCAGAGTTAGAGGTGACAGGTCTTGGCAACTGGTTGGATATGAGTGGGAGTGAGAGAGGAAAGATTTGGTGAAGATACAAAAGTCACAAGCCTGGATTACTGGAAGGATGATATACCTTGGGAACCTCTCAAGACCTCTCCAAAATCCCATGTGGGGAGCTTGCCTGGACCCAAGCCTGGGGACCCCATGAGAAGATGTGCTCAGTGGGAAGAGATGAGGACAGATGGAACCCAAAGGTATGGGGCAAGGTACCCTTGAGTGGTAGTCAGAGTAGATCTCCTGGGCCCTGAGAACATAAAAATTGAAGGGCCATTACCTGTCCCCTCAAGCTCCAAACTCTTTTTTGGACCTGAGGTAGACCCTGGGGAATTAGGGAAGTTTGACTAGACATGGGGAGTCTGAAGACCATTGCTGTATCATTTTCCAAGCTATGGTTAAAGATAGCCACCAAACATAGACAACCACAACAAAATCTCAAACACATTCATTTCTTTTTTCTTAATAACAGACATTGTCTTGATCAAAGTCTAATTGTTTATGAACAAGCCCCAACTCATACCCTAAAACAGTGAGAGATTATATCTGCTCCATCCCCTTAAGACAGTATCAAGGCATTGTCTATGGGAACAGATTGATTAGTGCTATGTCCACTGAGCCCATTCCCCATTGCTTCCTCAGCTGTGCTCTGACTTTCCTGTTATTGACTTCTTTGGGGGTAGTGTATAGTGTTAGGGACTATCATGGTAGAAAATTTTGCAATCCAGATGCAAACCATCCTAGTATTTTTGTTAAGAAAACCCCAACTGGGTTCACAAAGAGCTGGATGTGACAGAAAAGACTGAACAACAATAAAAATCTGGATAGAAACCAGGGACACTAAGAACCAGAGGTAATAATGGAGAACAACTAGTACAAAGGCACAACATAGGAAGTGGGGTGCCATGTGTGGGGAGCAGCGAGTTTGCCAGTGTACATGGATTTTAGAGAGTGGGAAGGGGAGTGAAGTGGAAAAAGATTGGAAAGGTATGAAAAGGCCAGGTTATAAAGAGCTTTAAGTGCAAAACAGAGAGTGTAGTTTTTGGGCAAAGATAAGGAATTCTACTTTGGACATGTTGGGTTTCAGATTCCTATGAGAGCCATCTAGTTTGAGATGTTCAGACAGTAATTGGTGATGTGGGATCAGAGAGGGAAAGAGAGACAGAGAGACAGAGACAGAGAGATGTACTCACATTGAGAGAGAGACAAAGACAGAGACAGGGAGAGAAAGAGAGAGACAGAGACAGACAGAGACAGACAGAGACAGAGATAGACAGAGAGACAGAGAGAGACAGAGACAGAAATGTACTCACATTGAGAGAGACAGAGAGACAGAGACAGAGAGAGACAGAGAGATGTACTCACATTGAGAGACAGAGACAGAGAGAGACAGAGACAGAGAGACAGAGAGAGATGGAGAGAGAGAGAGAGAGAGAGATGATAGTGAGGAACAATCTGCAGAAGAAGATGAGAGGTTATGGGATCAAGGATGTGTATAGAGGGGTGGATCTTGGTAAGGAAAAGAACTTCCTCTTTATCCACAACTGGAATGGGGGAAATAATCAAGGGAAATGTTTGAGTGATGTACAGTGTGGAAGAGGGCAGAGGCACAAGCTCTAGGCTATCATCCTTAATTGCTTGCTGCACTATATGCCTACATCTTGATTTGAGAGGTAAGGGGATGGAGGGCAGTGTTTCAGGAGAAATGGGAAGGGTTGTAACAGCTGCTGTGGAGAGGAGAGTGATTTTCCAATTTATAAATGATCAAAAGTGGCAAAAGATGGGAGTGCTCATTGTTGGAAGATTTTTGAAAAGAAAGGCACATTGCTACATTATTGGGAGAACTTCTAATTGAGCCATCTTAATTACAGGGCTGACATTCTAGAAGGCACAAGGGAAGCTTTAGGCAGATTTAGAATGGGGATAAGGCATATACGTTGTATGCCATGGTGCATCCCAGTTGGATGATAAGAAAGCATAATCAAATAATTTTTAAATAGAAGAAAATGAAATAAGGTATCAATTTTGGGGAAAGATGATTTTTTTATTTGAACAAAATAATTATTAGGATCAAGATAAATGTACTTGCCAATGTGAAAATGAGTAAATGTTTCTGTCACAACCATCACACACACACACACACACACATATATATATATATGCACAATATGAAACAAATAATATTCGCTTAAAATATCATTTGAAATAAAAGAAAAATAATAGACTGGAAAAATGGAAAAAAAATACATATATGTGTGAGTGAGTGTGTGTGCTATTTTCCAATAGAAAAATGGCCAAAGAATATGAAAACTATTAAAAGAACTACAAACAACAAATATTTTAAAATATTAACAAACATAGGAAAAATTGCTTCGAATCATTAATAATAAAATAAATGAAAATTAAAACAAATGTGAAGTTTCATTCAGGCTCAACAAATTAGCAAAGATGAGAAAAGATATTAATAATTGATTGGAGAGGACATGTATTGTTGGTGGAGCTTCCTATTGGGCTAACCATTCTGTAAAACAATTTGGAATGATCTTAAGAAAGTGACTGAAATGTACACACCCTTTGAACCAGATACTCCACTGCTAGGCATAAGTTCCAAGGGAGTGAAGCCCAAAATATTTATTAAAAGCATTTTTTTGTAGATGTGAAGACCTGAAAACAAAATTATGCCCAAATAAATTGTTGTATATAAATATAATAATATTTCTGCAATACGAAAAGCCAAGGATATGAATTATATACAGTGAAACCTGGAAAGACTTATAGAATTCATCAGAATTAATCAGAATGACTACACCAATATAAATGGAGAAAACAATAAAAATGGATTGAAAGTGAATGCTGTGAAATTTCAATGTTCAAACTTGGCCTTGAAGAGATGATAGGAGAAAGTACCTTCCTCCTTAAAATTGGGGGGACTGTAGGTATGGAATACCATAAACATTGTCAGCTTTGGTTTATGCATTGACTGGCTCTGCTCAACTGGATTTCCCCCCCTCCTTTTCTTCTTTGTTGTAAAGGGTGGCTTCTTGGTGGGTGAGAGGAGAGAGATCATATTGGGGAATAAAACTGGTATAAGACTGAAAGATAGGTTTCTATGTGAAATTGCTGTGTGGGTTCCACAATTGGATAGTTCTCTCTTTTGCTGATGGGAAAGAAACACTAGTAGAAGCTTAAAAATCAGGGTTTAGTGTTCCCTTCTCTTCTGCCCTAGAGTGTGGATCAAGGAAGGGAGGCCAAGCCCAGCGTGACGTCTGCCACACTCTTCGTCAGGCACAGCTCTTGGATCAGAGGCTTCCAGTCTTTTCCAAAGAGGAGACAGCACCTGGAAACTGCAGGATACTTTTCAGGGGAAGGTGTGGGGGGGGAAAATGCTTTGTCTCTTGGGTTTCCAATCCTACGTTGGCACTCTGGAGGAAGGCAGGAGGAAGCTGAAGCTAAGGAGATGGAGCTGAGGAATATGAGACAGAGAGGACAGCCTCTGAAACTGTAGGAGAAAATAGAAAACAGAGATAGAACAGATTCACCTTTAATACACTCTGACCTCCCTCCACCTGACCCACTCACAATGCATCTCTGCCCCAATCTGCCCTTTCCATCTCTCATTTCTCCACTAAAATGCATCTGTTGAAAGCCAAGAGCCACTGTGAGGATCCCAGGAGACTGTTGGGAAATCTGGGAGACCTTGGCTTGAGGGGGGTCTCCTTAAATTATGGCTTAAGGGGGTCCCTTACAACCTTTGCTTTGAGACTGAACTGCCAGAACTACAATGGTGAGGGATAGTTAGCTGTTTCTTTGGACTGGTGTTGACAAAGTTCTCGGACCTTCCTCCCTCAGCTTCCAGCTTATCAACTGCAGGCTAAAACCCCTCTCTTACCTTTTATTTTTTGCTTTCTGAGGACATAGAGCCAAGATATGCCGAACAACAACAGCACTTTCAGTCCCAGGAGGAAAATTATAAAAAGTTGACCAGAAACTCGTTGCCCTGAAGGTTAAAGTGACAAAAGGAACTATCATATAGAGGTGGATGGTGGGTAGAGCATTTGAACAACTGATGGCACAGTTTTTAGATATCTGCTTTCCCACTTTGGGGCCACTTGTGTTTAGTCCAGTCCCTGGATTCTCAGGCAAGCTGCTTTCCTGGGAGCCTCCTAGAGTTATCCTAATTAATCAGTCAATAACCATTTATTAAGCACTTAGTGTGGTTTATGCACTGTGCTGAGTGCTAAGGTCCAGGGCTTGGGCAAGCATTACAGGGAATGACTGCCCTCATCCTGTTACTTATGTGACCCCACTAGGTTGTACCCTGTTCTTGGAAAGAGATGAGGATGAGAGTTTAATGTTGTTCGAATCCGGAGATCCAAAGCAGATCCCAGCTTTGTTGCTTACTACCAGGATTACTTTGGGAAGGTCACTCATACTCCCTTGGCCTCACCTTCTTCATCTGTGTAGCCTCTGGGGGCACCTTTCAGTGCATGTAGATCTTCTCATGACAAGCTACCTGATAAGCCTTAATATATTTACTTTTACTAGGCAGAAGTAAGTAAAAAGTAAAAAAAGGCATTTCATGAAATACTACAGTATAGGGTTACACAAGTAATGGGGTGAGGAAAGTCATTCACTATATTATTTGCACAAGCCCTGGACCTTAGCACTTACCACCTCATTCATTTGTCCTTTCCTTTTCTGTCATGATAGCCAATCTCATAGGTGTGAGTTGGTACCTCTGAGTTGTTTCCATTTGCACTTTTTTTTTGGAGGGGCAGTTGGGGTTTAGTGACTTGCCCAAGGTCACATGACTAGTAAGTGTTAAGTGTCTGAGGCTGGATTTGAACTCAGATCTTCCTGACTCCAGGGCAGGTGCTCAATTCACTACATCACATAGCCGCCCCCTCAATTTGTGTGTTTCTAATCAATAATGACTTGAGTCTTTTTTTACGTGATTATTTGATAGCTTTTATTTCTTCTTTTGAAAATTTCTTGTTTATTTCCTTTGACCATTTATCAAATGAGGAATGACTTGTATTTCTCTAAATTGGGTTCAGTTCCATATGTATTTGGTAAATGAAGCCTTTACCAGAGAAATTTGCTGGAAATCCCCACTCCCCCAGTTTCCTGCCTTCTTTCTAATTTTGGCTGCATCAACCTAATCATGAACAAAATATTTCTTCAGTTGTTCAGATACTTTCATTTGTGCACAAAGTGTTTCGTAATCGTGTTAATTTTGTATACGGTTCTTAAAACCTATGCAGAGCAGATGATACCCTTCTGAGTTGCTATGAGGTTATAATGTCATGCTCTTTCAAAGGCATAATATAATAATAGCTAATATTTACATAGTGTATTTTTATAGTCTATGTGGCAGACACTGTGCTAAGCACTTTAGGAATATTGTCTTTTGATTCCCACAACTACCCAGAGATGTAGATGCTAATATTATCTTCACTTTACAGATGAGGAAACTGAGGCAAACAAAGGTTAAATGACTTGCCCAGGGTAACACAGTTAGTAAATGTTTGTGGCTGGGTTTGAACTCAAGTTTTAATGACTCCAGACCCAACACTCCATCCACTGCACCACCTAGCTACTTTGTTTTACCATACAAAAAGATGTGACATGCTGGTTCAATCCTCTATAATGAATTAAGTATTATAACTTAAAAAAACCCCAACTATGGTGGACTTTTGACAATGACATCAATAAATTCTGTTTCCTACCCCAAAAAGGAAGGAAAGAAAGAAGCATTTTAAGTGCCTACTCTAAGCCAGGCACTGTACTATATATTTCATATGTTATTTTATTAGATCTTTACAACAATTAGAGGCTATAGGTCCAGCGGTCTATCTATTGTCCTCTCTAGCTGAGATCTTGTAATAGTGGAACAGACCCTGGATGAAGGATCAAAGACCCAGGTTTTAGTCCAGGCTCTATTACTTACTAGCCTTGTAACCGTGGGCAAGTCACTTTTTAGCCACTGCCGTGCCACAGGGCAGGGTGGTCATGAGGACCACATGAAGCAGTGGGTCTGGAAGACCTTTGTAAATTAAAAAAAAACCCATACCCTTGTGAAGGATGATACTAATAACACTTTCCTCACCATCTCTGGTCAGATTAGCCATATTGGGTCTGAATGGACCCACAGGGTTGAACCTACTCTGATTCTTTCCCAAACTGGGCAGCAGAGAACTAGCATCTCCTTATGAAAGCAAAGATGAACTTGCCTGATTTTTTTTTATCCGCAATAAGAGATGGGTTTCCAAACATTTTACTGACAGTGATCGGAGGCTGGAAATCATGCAACACCTGACAAGTGATCTCCCGCTGATCTTCCTTTTGACAAGACATATCGACCAGGAGTGAGACGTTGAGGCTATAGGTGCCATCTTTGTTCTCTGCAGGCTCAGGTGTCTCCCCTTTCCCAATCTCAGTGCCATTCTCAAGCCAGATGACACTCACAGTTTGGGGGTAGAACTTCATCACGTGACAGGTGATGTTTCTGGAGTTCATGGCAAATAGTTGAGAAGAAATGTCCACTTTAGGCAGAACTAGAAGAAAAGGCAAAGCCCTTGAGTTAACCAAGGGAGGATCTGTCTTTCTCTAGCCCTTTGGATCATCACAGAGCCATAGGGATGGAAGCAGAAACAAACAAGGACCAGATCTCTGTCCTGGTAGTAGGTGTCCTTGGACCTTATTGGGGAATTCCTAACATCTGGAATTCCCATTTGATTGTAAACTCCTTGAAGGCAGGGACTTTATTTTTTCTTTCTGTATCCCTAACACCTGAGTAGAGTGTCTTGCACATCATTTGATGCAAATGTTTGTTGATTTGAATTGGCTGAAAACCAGTAAGAATAGAGTGTCTCCCTCTCCCTCAATTGCCCATTTCTTCCTGAAAGCTCAAACTTTATTCAGTTGGACTGCTTTCATTGAGTGTATTCATAGTAGCATATTCCTTACAGTGGGATTTAAGGACTGGATTTTCAGGGACATGGGAGACTAAGTTTCCTGTCCCAGCTCCTGTGATCTGCTTTCCTCAATATCAGCATTTTATATATATATATATGTATATATATATACATATATATATATATATATATATGTATACATATATTTTATTTTTGGTAGCTAAGGGGAATTCCTTCTTCAGGGATGGAGAGAAGGAAAGAACCCTTTTTCCTTGAATTATACCAGGCTCTTTAGGACTTAAGGAGAACAAACATGGCTCATGTTCATAGGAAGCTGATCTAGTTATGTTGTGATATCAAAACCAATAGCACAGGGAGAACATATACCAGTCTGTGCCTCTCTCTTCTTCAGGGTTTTCCATGGCACATGTGAGGTCCAACTAGGACTTGGTAATCTCTGTCAAGGTTGGAGACCGACCTGAATGGTTCTTAAACATAGGGGGTTACACTGTTTTATGCTCAGGAATCGAACCCTTTATACATGCATCATCTGAGGGCATGCAAATCTCAGGGATTCTTGAAGACACCAATCATGGAAAAACTAGATAAAGAAGCAGGTTCTCAGTCCTTAGACTGATAGGCATCATTCACTATGACTGTTTTTGTTTACAGACGCTTGACTCTTTGGGGGAAGTCATCAAGTATGATCAGGTAGTCCTTAGAGGCATTTGTAACTTGAGATAGATCTAATTTCTCATAGATGTTATTGCCACACTCCTCCTTTAGTCAATCAATCAGCCAATAAAATTTTATTAAGCACCAATTATATGCCAGGCACTGCTCTAGATGGTTTGGCTATAAATAGGAAAGTGAGACAAGTCCCTTTCTTCTAGAAGTTTACCTTCTACAAGGAGAATAAAATTAATTCACAGATAACTAAATATGGTATACCTACAAAAGAAATACAATGATGGAGGGCAACATGGAGGTGGAAGATAAAATGTCTGTACAATGGAAAACAGGCCAGCATAGTTTGAGCAAAAAAATAAAAAGGCAAGAGGAAGTTTAATACACAACCTCCTGGGAAAGTTAGACTGGAACCAGATTGGGAAGAACTTTAAATGCTAATTAGAGGAGTTTCTATTTCACCCTAAAGTTAATCAGGAGTCATTGAGGTTTCTTGTGCAATGTGAGTAACATGGTTAAACCTGTGCCATAGACATATCACCTTCAGAGCTTTTTGGAGGATAAATTAGAAAAGGGGAAAGAGTAGAGAGGGAAGCCAATTATAGGAGACTACTGGTAAAGACCTGATGACTGGTGATGAGCTAGATTAGGGTGGTTATGGTGTGAGTAGTCTGTTAATAAACACTTATTAAGTGCCTGTTGTGTGCTAGGTACTGTGCTAAGCCCTGGAAAAATGAAGGGGATGAAGGTGAGGGATTTGGAGGTGGAAATGACAACCCTTGGCATAATGGAGGACACCTAGTCCTACATACAGTAGCCAAGTGAAAGTCAGAGCCACAGATGACTCCTAGGTTGCTAATCTAAGTGCTTAGGAAATAGGTGGTTTCCTCAATAGGAAAAGAGAAGCTGGGAGGAGGTATAGGACCAGGAGGAAAGATAAAGAGTTCTGTTTTAGACTTGTTGAATTTGAGATACCTAAGGACCATTGAGGGAGAGATGTTAAATAGGCAACTGGAGATTCAGGACTAGAGCCTGGGGAGAGATGAAGGTTGGAGATGTAGGTTTTGGAGACATTTACATAGAGATGATAGGTAAATTCCTAGGAGTGTAGAAGAATGCTGAAAGAGAGTGTAGGGATAAAAGAGGAGAGCTCTAGGGTGCACCCATGTATAGATAACTATACATGAATGAACCTGCAAAGAACAGGAAGTTCAGTCTGATTGGTAGGAAAAGAGCCCCAAAGATTCAGGAAGAGGAGTGTCTAGAAGGGTGTGGTTGACAGTTCAGAAACTACAGAGAGGTCAAAAATGGTAGAGTCTTAAGAAAAGGTCATCAGATTTAGTTATAAAGATATCAATAGTGACCTTGGAGAGAACAATTTCAGAGAGGAGGTGAGGTTGAAACAGGGAAAAGAGTGATATAAGTAATTGAGAAGAACTAATATTTAGAATGATAGTACTAAGAGGTGAGAAGTGAGAGGTAAGAAAGAAATTGAAAGCAGGGAGGCAGCATTTTTCCCTGGGTTTGGCTATGCAAGAGCACAAAGACTGTGAAAGGAAGAAGAGATATGGGATAATAAATTGAGGGCATGGTAAGGTCAATTGAAGGTTTTTGTTTGCTTTTTTAAAGAATGGAAGCGATTTGAGAATGTTTGAAGACAGGAGGAAAGGAGTCAGTGCAGAAGAAGAGGTTGAAAATTCAGGAGCAAGAGAGAATGTGATAAAAGGAAAAAGCTCCTGAAGGACACCGTAGGGGATGGGATGAAGGGTACAAGAAGAAAGTTTGCTGGTGGGCAGGGAGAATAGCCAACTTGTCCTGCAAGAGTGGAACAGAGGAGAGTATGGGGATGATATCAAGGTGATTTGAAGTATGAAATTGGGGTTGAGTAGAAGTGCACGATGGATGGCTTCAATTTTTTTCAGTGAATTGTGAAAGAAGGTCCTTTGCTGAATGGGAACAGGGAAGTCATATCATAGCACAGGTTGAAGGAGAAGAGGGAGAGTCCAATGGACCTGATCAGTGAATAGGAAAAGAATTTCTAAGCAGCACCAAGTGTCAAGTGGAGACTGGGTAACACTCAAAGTCCCAGACAGCACAGTTGTGTGATTTCTTCTGGTGGTGCTGGTCTCATAGGAGAAGTAGTAGAGAAGGTAGAGAGGGTGGGAGATACATGGCTGGGGTTTGGAAAAGACTGAACAACGACAAGACAGTGGTCAGGGACTTCAAGGGTTAATAGTAGTGTAAAGTTAAGTAAAGGTATTTTGGAGGGGGAAATCTCCCTGTGTGTAAACCAGGGACGCAGAACACCTGAACACTTCATACAATAAGAGCTAGCATTTATAATATTATTTTTAAATGTGCAAACCACTTATTACAAATATTATCTCACAATTCTCACAACAACTCTGGGAGGTAGGGACCACAATTATGCCCAAATACAGAGGAGAAAACTGAGGCTGACAGAGGTTAAGTGACTTATCTAGGGTAACTCAGCTTGCAGTGTCTGAGGCCACTCAGATCTTCCTGACTCCAGGACCAGCACTCTCTCCACTGCAACACCCAGATGCCTCTGGGCAGCATATAATGTAAATATTTTTATGCCCCTCTCCTAACTCATTTTCTTTTCATGTTTCAAGGAACCTCTGTATACATGAAACATGAAAACCCCCAAGCAAAGATAGGTACCCCCTCCACATTTCCCAGTCTCAGTCTTTGGGCAGACCCTGTTTTCTTACAGGGATCTTAGTGTCAATTACCTCTGTTAAAATAGAATTCACCCTCTGTATGTATAAGATCTTTAATATTAACCTTCCCTATAAATCAGCCAGGAAAACAATGAGTATAATTGCTTGCTCATTGCCTTAACTGATATATTTATTTCCATTGGAAACCCTATGTATCCAGTGGAGTCTGAGGTCCCCCAGTCCTATCTTAGTGTTAAAACAATTCTTTCCTTGTCCCTTGAGGTTCATGATTATGATCTTCTATACCATACCATACCATACCATACCATACCATACCATACCATAGCCATTTGTGGAGGCATGAGGCATATTGGTGGTCCAGTAAAAAGAGCACTGGACCTGGAGACAGGAAGACTTGAGTTCATATCTGGCCACAGATACATGCAGTATGACCTTGGGCAAATCCTTTTGTCGTATTTTCCCCAATTATAAAATAGGAATAATTACAATACCTGCTTCACAGGCTTGTTGTAAGGGTTAAATGAAATTCTATTTGTAAAATGCTTAGCACAGTTCTTGGCACATAGTAGGAGCTTTATAGATGCCTTCTCTTCTTTCTCCTTATTCTTACCAGCCACCATGACGCCAGGCAAATGGAGCTCTTTCATGCCTAGAATTCCTCCCCTATAGCCATTTCCTCGTCAGTCTCCATGCAAACTAGCAGGCATATTCTCTATGCCAATCCCATCCTCTTTCTAGTTCAATCAATAAATCCACAAATATTTATTAATTACCCATTATGTGCCAGGCACTGTGCTAAATACTGTGGACACAAAAAAAGGCAAAAGATAGTTCTTGCCCTCCAGGAACTTACCCTCTAATGGGGGCAATAGCAAGCAAACAAAGATGTAGAAAGCAATCCATGTACAAAAAAATGGGAAATAATTAGCAGAGAGAGGGCCCTGGAATTAAGAGGGACATCTTCCTGTAAGAGATGGTTCTCAACCTCCTTAATGCCACGACCTTTAATACAGTTCCTCATTTTATGGTGACCCCCAACCATACAATTATTTTCATTGCTACTTCATACCTTCTTGTGTTTTCCGATGGTCTTAGGTGACCCCTGTGAAAGGGTCATTTGACACCCAAAAGGGTTGCAACCTACAGGTTGAGAACCGCTGCATAGGAGGTGGGATTTTAGCTGGGATGTAAAGAAAGCCAGGGAGATTAGTCATCAGCGAGAGGAGGGAGAGCATTTCAAGCATGAAGGGCAGCTAATTCTGGCCCCTCAAACAATTGAACTTGGTACCCTGTGGCTCCACTGTATGTTTCAAAATGAATTTCCCCTCCCATTCTGGCTCTGCCTCCCCCGCGTGTATTGTCTCCCCATTGGAATGTAACCTTCTTGGAGGGCAGGGACTATTTCTGCATTTGTATTTGTGGGCCACCTCTTCCTCCTTAGCTTGGCATATGCGCCTGGCACATAGTAAGCACTTAACCAATGAGTTTTTATTTATTAATTATTATCATATAATATTGTAATTATTAATGATTCTAATCCACCAATAACAAGGGTTCATATTTTCTAGAACTTTATATATACATATATGTAAGATATAAACTTTCTCACAACAACTCTGGGAGATTGTTGTTGTTCAGTCATTAATTGTGTTTGACTCTCTGTGGCCCCATTTTGGGGTTTTCTTGGCAGAGATACTGGAGTGTTTGCCATTTCAGATGAGGAAACTGAGGCAAACAAAGTTAAGTGACTTGCCCACGGTCACACAGCTAAGAAGTGTCTAGAGCCAGATTTGAATGCATGAAGATGACTCTTCCTGACTCTAAGACTAGTACTCTATCCACTGTGCCACTTAGTGGTTCCCCTTTGGGAGATAGGTGAGACAAATATTATTATGCCATATTTTGCAGATGTGAAAATAGTCTCAGAAAGGTTAACTGTCTTGCCTGGTGTCACATAGTTGGCAAATGGCCTTGACCCAAGTATTCTGACTTCTTCACTATACCATATTCCTCTTCTTCCTTGTCCTCCTCTAGCCTGGCATTCTGACAACAGAAGCCTTCATGGCATGTGTCTCACTGTGGTGCTGCCAAGAGCCCCAGTATGAACTGCTGAATTGGGGAGCAAGTTCAGGGTATCATGGAAGATTACCAGTTTGGGAATTGGAGGACCTGGGTTCATGCTGTAGCATTCAAACTTACAAGATGAGTGACCCCAAGGAAGTCAATTTCAATGTTTAAACTTTGAGTTTTTTCCTGTGTAAAATGGGGCTCATTAACATTTGCACTTACACAGAGGATATTCCTATGAGCTCTCAGTGGATTAGGAGCTGTCATTGTCTCTACTGTTTAAAGGAAGGTCTTAAGAGGTGTTAGGTCTCTGATACCTCATGTGGGGAGGAGACTCCTAAAGAGGGTCGTTGATACTCCACGGTAAGATGGACGGGTTGAACCGGTCCTCAGCTAACAGGAGTACAAGTGATCACCTGGAGGCAGCTGCACCTGCTTA